>VXBL01000958.1:941577-1031248 GCA_013400195.1 Aramus guarauna | reverse complement strand
TTTTTTTGGAAAAACTTCACTGGAATCTCACATTGATGTTTCAACAGCAGAGTTTTTGAAAACTGCACGTTGACCTTCCTGAAAGAAGAAAGGACTCTGTCTTCCTGGGGAAAGGGATCTAAGAGGAACCATTCAGGAAAATCAGACCACACAGGGAGCAATTACAACCACCTAAGATTCTTTAGAGATGATAGGCACGTGTCATTTTAAAAGGTTTCTCCTCTAAATACTTTGTCCTTACTTTTAATTCTGAATAATTTTAAGAGGGCTGTTTTGATCATCAGGGAGGGGATTCACACCATTAACTTCAGGCATCTTCACAGTAAAAGATTCCCCTCTTGTGCTCTCAGTTGTCCTTTGGAAGAGCTTTCTGTATTCTCTACTGAGTTTACAAGGTATTTAATTTAAATACTAACTTCTACATGTGTCCCTCTCATCACAGATCCCCAAATTACAAAGACCAAAACCACTTAACACACAAAGTACTGCAATCCAGGACTTGATCTGTGGATTATCACTCCAGAAAAGATGGCAGGATGAAGCTCAACAGCTGTGGAAAGGCACATTTAGGAGTAAAATCAGGGTTGCAGCCATGACAAATGCCACAGTCCAAGAACTTTGTATTTGTCATCACTTTATCCAGTTCCTTATGTCACAGCTCAACAGTCCATTTAAATGCGTGGCCAACAGTATACTTCCATTTATGTAATTTGTAAAGACAGGCATTATATTTCTTTTCCTAAAAACTACATTTAAAAAAAAAAATCACATACATGCTAATAAATACCTTTTAAAATTTTCCTGTCCATTACAAAATAATGCATCTGTTTGTTTTGGTATAATGGCAAAACTGTGCTGATCATGCACAACATCAGAAAGAATAACTTTTGAAAAGTCTGAGAAGTTTTTGGTTCAGAATCAGTCAGAATTTCATAACTCAGCAGCTTCCTTGTACAAGAACTTGTGGGGTGTCCTATTGCTCCTCATTTGACAAGTTTTATTAGAGACAGACACAAATTTGAAACACCCTAGCAAACTGTCTTCAAAGTTACTCACTGAATAATTCATTTTTGCCTGATACTTTATACATTGGTTAACAAAAAAAAGAAGAGGGGCTGGAAGGAGGGTAAAATATGCATAATTTAAACATACCCTCTCACTTTTGTTCTTCATCTCAGCTCTGTCTTTGCAGAAGTGTAGAAGTTAGAAGCTATAAACTAGGCAACGTTTCACTACACGGGCAGAATTTTGTTCTCCAGCAACAAAAATACCATGGAATGATTGTACATACAAATTCCATTAACGATTGAAGGGTTGGATTCAAATGTGTTTATCTCAAAATTTACCCCCCAATGTGACAAACGCTGCTTGCAAGAGACCGTAGCCAGAATCAATCATGGTAGGTACTAAGCAGAGTCCTTGAATGGTCTTTTAACATTGTATAACCAGTGAAACACTATTTATTTATGCCTTGAACAGATGTTTTTCCATATGTCTAAATAACCCTTCTTCAGAAAAGTAATTCAAGCACGTTAAATTTTGCAGACCAAGGAATATAGAGACATTAGACTCATCAGTATTTACAGAGCATTTGGTATCTTTTCTATAGCAAAGTCAGTATCTCTTCTTTTTCAAAAGTCACTAATCCTACTCCTCCAAATAAACTAAAAAAACTATAAATAGGCAGCTAAGACTGAATGTACAAGATGCTCTGACAATAGCTTTTGTACTCAAATCCTGACCTTACAACGGCAGAGATCGCAGCTGAGCTGTCTGATCCATAACGTTTTTCCATAACAGCGTTGCAGTTGCTATTTATTAGCCGATTAAAAATTCAGAAAACAATACTGAAACTTGAAGAAAAAGTTAACAGCACACAATAAACCCCTGAAAGAATGACAGGCTTTTAGCACAGCCTCTTGATTCTCCGACATTTGGCAGCGCTATTTGTGATTTAAAACCAAAACTTGATGCTACTATTTGGGGAGAAAAATGCTTCATTGTGACCGCAGTTGAGAGCGCACTTAGATTAAAAATAAGAACCGACACAAATCTTCTGTCCCTTGGGCAGAAGTTGACCCTTTTGAGGTTTGCTAATCAAAAATCTGGACACAATAAGGCCTGTTGTAATCACATTAGAAGAAGGGTGAGCTCCAGCGCTTGAAGCCCTCAAAGGAGGATTTCCTCATGGCTGCCATCTCCGCTTTCCTCCCAAGGCTGAATGAGTCTCAACTGCTTTGCAGCATCAGGAAAAGTCCTTACAGCATTTAGCAATGAATAATAATATCATCTATAAATATTTAATATCTGGCAATTAACTCTGCACTCTTCGAGGCAAAAAAAAAAAAAAAAAAAAAGGCAATGCAGAAATGCTTCACCAAACCATTCAGTAACATGTCGACATCATCTCCTGGCTAGATATTTTGAGTATGCCCATCCTGAGACCATTCCATGGACACGGGTTTCGGTAACAAGCATTTTTCCTTCTCCTCCTTTAATGAGAGTGTTTTTCTCAAGGCTGTTGATGGCAAAGGAGCTTCCCAGATCACACTGAAGGCTTTTCATTTGGAAGAAAGCCTGCACAGAAGCGTTTTGCTGGCAGAGTACTTCCAACGAAGGGAAGATGAGTTTAGACTCCTAACTTCTTATTTCTCAGAAATCACTTGTGGGTAAGAACATTCCTCAGTGAAGCCTCTTGACTACAAAGATTTCATAGGTGTAGAAAACACTGCAGTATATTCCTACACCAAACATTGTGAACCTCTATAAACTTTATGTCCTCCGAGTAATTGGTAACACAAACTAATACACCAAGGCCAAAGAAACCTATGACACACGACAGCTTTACCAGTTCTTGAGTTTCCAGGTCAAATAAGACTCTTCTGCCTACATTTCTCTTTCCTCCTCCTCTTTGGCATGATGTCTCCCAGCCAGAGCAAATTAATGGTGTCCTAAATGTTGCTATGCATGTCATCCATTGTTTTTAAAGGTCATCCTCTTGAGTACTACTAGTTCTGTTTTATACACAAAATGTATATCCAAGAGCAACAGACAAAAAACTGAACAGTGAAAAATAAGTAAATAGCCTTTTTCATTCTCTTAACAAAGGAGAAAAAGTTGCGTCATTTTGGCTCTGTCCTGGTTTTACAAAATTCGGTCAGAAAACATGTACTGGGAGTCCCTGCAATGATTACAGCTATAATTAATTTGCCAACATAAGGCAAGTCAGGCTGGACACTTGTCTGCTTGTTGCATCATGTACCACTTAGATACGGTCTCTAGCTAGCAGCTTTACAGACTGACACAACTACGGAGGAAATAAAAAAATTTGGAAAGATCTTAAGTTGTATTCGTGAAAGGCATTACATGTTTAGTCAGGGATTACAAAGCAAGCATCTATGAAAATTGCTTGGCGCGTATGACAGAAGAATAAGTGAATCTTTCCTCATCTGCAAGTAATGTAATGTTTAAAAAGGAGAAGAAAAGAAACTGGTCTTCCTCTATAATCCCAGTATATAGATTAACACAGGCTTTTTCTAGCGCTGCTAGCTAAGCCTTTTTAAGGCTGCAACAAAAACAATTATTAAAATTAATCCCGGGTACAAATGGAATTGCACAATATTAATCCTGCTGAAAGAAAAATCTGATATGATAAACATGTAGAAGACTGACATGACCAAAGAAATGGAGGGAAAAAAAAATATCTGAAAACCGGTTTTGCTAGCACTGGTCAAGTGACAGGCTTGTATAAACACATGAAAATTAATGTTGTCAGTAAGATTTACATCTTTTCTTCTGTCATGGCCATCTCGGCAACCGGTTAGACATTCATAGCCTATCAAGAAGAAGCTGGAGGAAATTCAAGGTGTTCTTAGTTGACAATAAAACAAAATATAAAAACTGGGGCAAAAATGCCTTACATAATAGACTACCCCAAGTGTAAAACATGGAAAAACTTAAATGCAAAGCAAATATTTATAAATTGGCAGCCAGAAATTGCATTATGTCTGCAAGAGTCTTTAAGAAAACTCATTTCATGGCAGAAAACCTCTCCTCATCATTAAATGAAACAAAACCAAGGAGACAATAATAGATGTCCTCCAGATGAACTTCCACATTTAAAAGAAAACAAATGGTTTCAGATGTACATAATCTAAGTTATTAGATGACAATATAATTCAATTAGCATGAAGTTGCTGAATAATAACATAAATGCTTCAAAAACAGGTTATATTGAGAATTGAGAATTTCATACTCAGGAAAAATCTGTTTCATACATTGCTCGTCATTGGGCATTTGATTTTTGATAAAAAGAAATTAATTGACAAATTTCAGATTTACACTAAATGCTTTATTATCTGTTCAACAAAATAAAGATGTACTGCATCAAGCAGACATAGTATTTTTCTAAATATTATTCAATGCACTGTACACGGATTGTATGCTTTGCACAACACAGCAAACGTGCAAAATGTCCTGTAGGCTGATCCAAGACTCACAATAAGTATCATTTGATAAAAGAGGCATGCAGGAAATCTGTAAACTTCATGAAGTGGGGGGGACAGAATGTATGAAGATGTAGGACTAAATCCCAGGTGGCTGCTGCAATCCGAATCAGATTTACGGCACGTCCATCAAACTCATGGAGGAGTACAAAAAGAAAATATCCTGGTACAAAAAGAAAATATCCTGGTACAAAAAGAAAGTATCTTTTTTCAGATACAATCAACTTCTTAAGCTCTTTCCCAAATTCTGGACATTCATGTTCAGTCAAGATCATACCTGAGAGCTAATTCCACTTCGATTTTAGTTATAACTCTTTACCTTGCTCTTTTCTGAGATTTATGGCCAGCTATAATGCCTAGTAACAGTCGGTGGCAATGGATAATGACAAAGCACTTGTTTGCTACGGCACACTCAGCCTTTGCAGGTGCTTTTGTAACCTGACATATTTTTCAAGCCAAAGCTGGTAGCTGTCATTGCTTCTACCACCCTTCAGATTAATTCCAGAGAAACAAATTGTGTGGGATATAACCTACAGAAGGGCAAACCTCAGTTCAACCATCAGACACGAACCAATACGTTATATACTTTATATAAACAGCTCTTCTGCCCCATGAATGATATTTGAGTCTAGCTGCACTGCAGTGCTGCAGCTGCTGAGAATGAACTGTTTATCCATTCTCTGCAAATCGGTTGGTGTGAACTGAAAGGCTACTCTTTGGAGATCTTCCGATTCAAAGGGTTATCTGACAATTTGTAACATCCTTTCATGACGAGAAAATTGTAAGAAAGACAAATTGCAAAGGAGATGAGGTCCATAAAATGGAAAGTTCGTTCAAATTTATCTGATACTAGAAATACCAGCAACAACCAGTCCTGCATATTTCATAATTTCTGCTGTTGTCGAGAGCAGCCATCAATTGTGCACGGACAAGGCAAAAGAGTCTGACTTGCTTTAATGTGGGCTGATCCTGAGATGCAATCAAAGTGAAATCAAATTCGCTTCCCAAACTAGGAAGATTTTTTCCTGCACCTATGCCAATTACGTTATTGCCTTAAGACTCTCCCCCAGCGGACATGCGGCATTGCAAAAGGCTTCGACTCCACAGTAACCCATGTGCCCCACGGTTATTATAAGCAACGCAAAAAAATTCCAAACTACGAAAAATGCAGAGCTGATCCTGACTGACTGAATCTGGCACAGAAATCTATAAAAATACATTATTGAAGAAAAAAAATATATTGAAAACCAGAAATAATATTAGTTCAAGTTCAAACAAAAATGTAGATTCAAAATAAATGTCAGTTAGAAAAAGTCAAATTAGACTTGGAGTAAAATATAACACATGCTTACAAGATAAAAACCCATAATAGTAATGTGTTGAGTATTTACCAAATCATATTATCTTCCCTAAAGTAAACATATTTTTAAAAGTGATTAAAACAAATGTATGTCCATTAAACACTGCTGGTCCCAAATTCACCCCATTGCTTTAAATTCCCTCATTGCTTTATATCCTTGCCCACAGTTTCTGCCATTACCTATTTGCCTGGCACATCAATCACAGTATTAATGACTGGCAACTCTCTCCTTACATTCATCACTTTTCCATTTTCCTTCAGCACTTAGCATCATTAATTTATCAAGTCTCATTCCATTCAACTCCCACGGCTACTTTAAGCAGGACCGAGCAAGGTCTTGTTTTATTATTTTTATTTTTGACATATTTCATGTCAGGCACAACAAATGAGGCTGCTCTGCAACAGCAATACAACATGAAAAGAAAAGCTTTTATTACAGCTTAATAAAAGTTTTAGTACACAAAGTATAAACACAGCTCTATGCTGCATTTATATGGCATTTTTATTTATAACGTAGCAGCACCCGAAACAACTACAGCATTTTCCCTACGCCGAGGCAGGCACATTCTCATCCCAGTATTATATGATCGATCTATTTGTAAAGCTGTATTAAGGCATTTAGACATGTCTTATTATCACAGTAATATTTTTTATCAAAAAGTTCTTTTGAAATAGAGTAAATTTTGAGCCTGTCAAGCAGCTGACACTCCAAAATATATCGTCCCTCGGAAACCAGCACCACTCAGTTCAGCACAATTCAGTTAACTTATTAGCTAACACCAGACACAGTGGACGCCTTTCTTACAGAGTCATCTGGGCAGTTTCAAAGGTCACAGCAAACCTGTTTTTTGACATGCCACGTCAGATTCCTTAAGCAGAAGCTATACTGGCATAGCCAGCTTTGGTTTTTTTAAAGGCTTTTCAAGTAACTGCTGTTCTAGAAGCCCAAAAATAAACTCAAAATAAATGCAAAATAAAGGTCTCCCACCTTCTTTTTTTAACCAAGAACAATACAATTTCATTTGGAAGGCATGAGCTACTGCCCAGAGATTTTATATTATGCAACTGGCAGTCCTGGCTATCAGCAAACTAGGAAATACCTACAACTAAGAGAAAGAGAAGAGAAAGAATCACAAGTTTGATCAAACACAACATTTGTCTGTGCAACTAAGGCCATGGAGCCACTTACTGCACAGACTAAGTACAGGTATCATTAGTCAGAAGACTTCCTCTTCTCTCATCATTACTTTTTGTATTATACTGTATTTTCTGTAACAAAGAGAAAAAAAAATGAAGTCTTGCCCAACAAATCACTGCAAGAGCAGCAATTCTCAAATGCTTCAAAAGTAAAATTCAAGCAGTATGCATGATCAACAGATATGAACTTAAAGCCCAGCGGCTGTGCACTTGTTTTTTCATATTATATATGACATGGTTACATCACTGCACTCTATCTTCTGGCCAGTCTTTCAGATGTACCACATTGATCCGTGCTCATGATCTATGGAGGGTGACAGGGGCTAATAAAGTATAGATTTAGAATTGTATGAGTGACTTTATCCAATCATTCAGCCTATCATTCTTCCTTTTACTACCAGCTACCCTGTCAATATATATACCACTTAGGTACGACTTCTGCTCTAGACGCAGTTCAACCTTCTTATTGACCTGAACATTTATACTTTCCACTTAGTCCACCAATGAATAGCAGGTTTCAGACCCAACACTCACTATCCATACAGATATGCTCTAGTATCTCCTGAAATTGCGGGACTTTTTAAAAAAAAAAAACCAACAAAAAAAAAACCAACGTCAGGACCCTACGTAACATGTTTGATGGCTTAAATTGGGAAAAGCTTAGAAAGCAGGTTACCTACTGAGCCAGTAATGTATGCAAAGCTTTGATTTTTACAGTACAGAGAAGAAGAAATCCACTTGCTGTAAAATTATTAGCCCTCAAAAGCATTGAGCCAAATACATAAACCCAGGTCAATATACTGTGTGTTTAGTGAGACACATACTTGTGCTCTACCTGCAGCCTTTAGGACATGTAGTGCTGATTGCCCAGAAGAAGCTTTCCCAAAAATAAGCAGTAGGTAAAAACGACATGTCCTCAGGTTCCTTTTGGATTAAAACCCATCCGAGCTGTGCTCAGGATAAAGTTGTAACTTCCACCGCTGCAGATGACAGTGGGAGCCCTCCATCTATCCATACGGCACAGTCCACCAGTGGCCCACCCTGCACCAGCCACAAGACCTCAGAGGAGACGACGACCAGCTTTGCCCTGGGGTCTCCTCCAGCCTCGTCATCCAACGTGCAGAATACCTTTGTAAGGCTAGTAGAGAAATCTACACCAGGAGATCAGGGAAGGCTGCTTTCTGCCTAACTATTTGCTTTTCTTTGAGATTCACTCAAGTCTTTCCCTGAAAAAAATTACATATAATTAATTAAATGCAATTAAATAGCTTATTTTCAGCCTGCCTCAAGACTGTACTAAGGAACTGTATTAAAAACAACAGGACAACATTCTCACGTCTGTCTAATCAAAGACACTGTGAATCAGGTAGGTACTTTTAAAATCAAAGCTTCCTCTGTTAAATAAAGAAATGCTGAGTACATAGACTGCAATAATGCCTGAACTATGAATACCGACTGTTTCTTAACTAAGATTACGTGTTTAAAAAACCTCCTCTCCAGAGAATAACGTATACAATTATAACTGTCTTTACACAAACTGCAGGTTAAAAAATGAACAATGACAAAAGCCATGGATGAAAAACACTACAGGAAAGTATTAATTATTCTAGTATTAACAAAGAAGAAACATTTCATGTTAAATCTTTACCCTAAAGCTTTCTATAATGCTCCTTGATTAAACATGTATTTGTGTTCAAATATTACCGGTTCAGTTATCATGCCCACAGCATCACGAAATGAGCAGTTTAGAATAAGTAGTCAATCCAATAAAATGGCAATTTATTTCTGTAACTGCAGGTTAAAATGGCAATATCTATTTAAAAATGTAACTCTTCAGTTCAAAGAGGGGCATATCTGTATGGAGTCACTGAATGCATTCGAATTGTTAGGAGAAAAAATATAACAAAGGAATAAAGAACAGAAATAAGAGACAGTAAAATTAAAGGAAGAAAATTTGGGACGTCACGCCAACGTCACTGTGAGGAGTGGTATGGGCAGAGCAGTTTCCCACGCTCTTTACACTATGCCATAGTGTATATGCAACACATCCAGTGCTGGATCAGGCACCCGTGTGCAAAGGCCAACATTACAGCAGGCGGTTATCGCTTTTAATGCACACCGAGCTGACAGCGGAGTCTAACACATACCCAGCCTGCGAGCGGATGTGTCACGGATCTCGTGTAACTGCAGGCAGGTGGCATCTCCCAGGCTCCCGAGGGACAGCCTCTTCTCACCGCTGTCCTCTCCCCAAGCGCTGCACTGGGCGGGCAGGGCGCCGGATCTCAAAATTATTTCCACAGGTTTTTTAACGTTTGGAAATAACCTTATGGTACAAAGGTTGAGATGCCTATTATATATCTGAGAAGGCTGAATCAGACTGGAGCAGTGATGAGGCCAAGCACATAGACCAAGTTAAAAAGACCCAGCACCAAAGCCCCTATCTCTATTCTTTAACCAGTGGAAAAAAGAAACTTTTCTGTGAATAAATGGGTGCCACGTGAACATGAAATCAGTATGCTGACAATGAGATACTCCCATTGTTGGGGTCTTATGAATCCTGAAGCACAGACATCTGCTTCCAGATCTCTGGGGTTTTGAATTATTTTTAAACTCTGAACAAAGAACACTCAGTACCACATACTTCCAGTTTCACAGCTGGGTTATTTTAAGTAGGCAAAAAACTCATTGGAATATAACTTTCTTATTTTGCAATATTTTAGCTTGAAGTTATTAATCTGTCCCTTGAGAATTCAGAACATCTTAGAACACTTTTTTTAAATATTCAATAACTTTCAAAGATACAATCTTCTTACATGGCCTTAAACTAAATGCCTGAAATATCACACTATAATAACCCAAATGGAGCCCTTACTAAGGAAGGGATTCGGTTTCTTCTTGGTTAGAAAACGTATTCTCCCAATCTCCAATTCCCTCTCCTCCAAAACATTTCCTGAGGATGAGAAGCAAACACCATTTATTCTTACAGCACTTTGTGAAGGCAGAGAGAGCTACAGACACGCACGCTCTGCCACACGGGGGTCTAGCACGAATTTGAGGTCAGGAGAGTGGGAATTCTGTCCCATTCACCGTATGATCCAGGCAGGATTCATTTGCTCTGTGTCTAATTACCAACTTGTAAAATACCTGTGCTCAGAGGTCCAGTGCCCTGAAGGCTTGTGAGAGGTGCTGTAAGGGTGCTGAGCGTCTTGCTCACACCTCCTCCTCCTCCTCCTCGCTGTGCTGCAGCAGCGCAGGAGGCACGGGGCTGAGGAGCGTCAGGAATTCCTCGGCACAAAATCAGACAACTGACTTTCTAACCGGTGGGGAAACAGCCGTCAGATGNCTGATGATTGCGGAGTGCCCTGAAGGCTTGTGAGAGGTGCTGTAAGGGTGCTGAGCGTCTTGCTCACACCTCCTCCTCCTCCTCCTCGCTGTGCTGCAGCAGCGCAGGAGGCACGGGGCTGAGGAGCGTCAGGAATTCCTCGGCACAAAATCAGACAACTGACTTTCTAACCGGTGGGGAAACAGCCGTCAGATGAACTAATTGCTGTAATGTGGTTTATGTCACAAAGACCCAGCTGAGGATGGACTAAGTGTCCTGACAAGCCATATGCAGTTTCCTTACAAAATCAGCCTAAAAACTGGAAAACAAGCAGGTAGCAGTAAGAAGCATGCAGCGACCTCAACAAAATCTGTGCCCATATTAAAAGGCTGCTTTTGCATTTGCTGTTTCATTACTGACTTGATGATTGTTTCTAGGTTTTTAATGAATTCAAACTCAATTTACTCACAGTAACATCTAGCTTTAGTAAATTTTCATCTTACATATTGACAATGAAATTAAATTTTCCTCTTTATTGCAGGATGATTAATTTTGTAGCTACGTCTCAAACTTCAAAGTGCTTAACAGTTACTCCATCAGCCTTCACTGAATCGCCCAAATAGCCAGCAAAGAATTACTGTTCATCTCTGTTGCTCTGGATCACAAACTAACAAACATTTTTCTTTTCTGCAGAATAATGACATTGCTTTTAAAAAATCATTAAATATGTTTTAAAGGAGATTGTGGAATACTATTGTACAGTCACAGCATCTCAGGATGTAATCACAGAGGATATTCTGGATGCAGTAGGCTTATGCAAGGTCAGGGCAGTGAAATATCCCAAAGGAAAACCCAACACAGTAAAGGAGCAGAGTTCACAAGGTGCTTTAGCTGCAACCGTGCTGTTATAGAATTGTTTGCTTAAGACAGACAGTGTTTGAAGTCTGCTGGACAGTTATTTACAACAAATTAATCTGGAGAATAAAACTTGGTTGTATATTTCACTGTCTTTTCCATTTTTTAATCTCACTCTCCTGCACGAACTATGTATCGTTAGCATAATCTCAAAAAATTCATTCTTGTTGACAAGACCTGTAGCACGCTGCTGTGTTCACCACTCCCCGTGCTTCCAAGGAAGGCTGCAAAGGAACTCTGAAGGCCACTAAAAAAACCTGAAAGATTAGCTGGGCAAAATGATTTTATCAACTGAAGGAAAGGTGGTCGATCGCTCAAAACTTCTGCCAGCTAGTTAATGAAGATACTCTGGCAGAGTATCTCTTCTGCAGAGACTACTTCCAGCAAGAAACGCAACACCATCTGCACGCACAGAGAAGGGAAAAACAGTGGCTTTGTATTAAATGTGAGTTCCTGATCGGACATCCAACATGAGAGGAAAGTTAGGGCTCAAGAGAGTAAATAAAAGACTAAGTTATTACGTCAAAAGCATAATGAATCAAAGTCAGCAAACAAACACTGAAGTGAACTTAAGGAAAATACCACTATAAAAGTCCAGTCAAGTGAAATTCCTTTAAGAATAGCAGCAGAATAAAAAATCATAGTTTAGTTTATTATAGAGAAGCAAAGAACTATTACACATGACTGCCAATGTCAGTGGGGGCAGGACATAACTTTAAAACCTATCAGTAGTCCATACGCTTTATTGGTTTTACCTTTTGCTATCTCGCAAAGAAGAGATGCCCAGAAATCTCTCATACAGGGCCACAATTTAAGAAGCTACCTAAAGCACAGACGTAATGAAGTAATTCAATGCTCTTAATTCTCATTCAAAAAGTTACATAGGAAATGCAAAAATACTTATTGAAGTATTAAGCACGGAACGTTTGTCATGTCACGACAGACGAAGCATTGCACTTGTATATCTGTTAGCTAAGTAAAATATTAAAGCTGTACTAAGAGCACCCCTGTTTATTGTTTGTAGACAACTGGTGTTTTCACACCCAGTACAAGAGAGACTCACTTCCCCAAAGAGCTCTGAAGACAAACCTCTGAGCATCAGAAAAACATCAGCAGCAGATGACATCATCATTAACGTGGTGCTAACCGTGCCAAAATGTCTTTAGTGCCACCAAAGGACGGGACAGGGGTCAGGGCAGAGCTCTGTAGGAGCCCCATGGAAAAGAGGAAGCACAGCTATAGAACAAGAAGATGAACGTTAGTTAGGCAAAAAACCCACCCCAAAACCAACCCAAAAGCAAAGACCTAAAAGAATAAAAGCGAAGGGAGAGTGCAAATTAAAGAAGTGTGTCAAAGATTGGAAAGATGACAATTCCTAAACCCCAGACCTTGTTAAAAACTTGTATTAGCTTTTCAGAGAAACGAACATGCAGAATCCCAGACGGAAAGTACCTTTGAACTAGAGTCGAGGAAGCTGATAAATCGAGGATGTAACGAATCTGGAGGCAAAGGAGAAAAGGGAGCTGTGAAGACAGGCAGGTACAGAAACCAGAATACGATCTTGGGGTAGCACACACAAATATAGGAAGGAAATGCGACCTAAAGCACACCTGAAAATCTGCCGTAACGCTGGATGAGAAACTGCAGTCCGCAGGCCCAGGGGAGACCCGCACCACTGACAGGTGACCGCAGGCGGCTCCAGACTTGCCGGCTGGGCTACTGGCAGCCCCAGGGCTCCCGCAGGCCGTGCAGGAGAGGGGGGAGCAGGAGCATCTCTGCTCCTCTGCTCCCTACCACAGCCTCGCACGAGGGTATCGCCCCTGCTCCCGCGCTCGCTGAGCACCCCATCACCACACGCTCTGAGTTATTATCAGGAGGAGCTGCACACGCATTGTAACGTGGTTGTATTCCTGCTTGCACCTGATGTAACTTCACAGGGGTTTACTGCTTACTTTGGTTTTAAGTTTCTGTTCTAAGTGGAAAGATAGACAGTTTTATTCCATCTTAGTTACACAGATTGCCATTCTTCTCTAACTTTCTTCAAGCAGACAGTAATTATTGTCTCAAGAAATGACAATTTCTCTTGAAGGGACTGTACAGACTAAGGAGGTCAATCTGTCCAACTCATTTTAATTGAACTAGACACAGACGGTATATGATTTAGTTTAATTAGCCTGTAGATAAAGAACATCTCAACATAAGGCATGCCAGTCAAGGAGAAATCATTAAGTAGCAGCATGTATTTGAAAATACGTATGGCCAAAAAACTTGCTGCTCAACTGAGAATGCTGGTGCAATATCAAAAGATCAGTCTCATAAGAATGAACAAGGGAAAACTTCACAAGGAGATACATAAACGTCTACTAATTTGAGAAGAGAGCGCATTTTGAGAAAAATGTAAATGAAATCTATGAAAAATGTATTTATTACAAAAGTAATGCTGGTTCTTTCATCATAGAGACATAACACAATAAGGCACGGTACTCTACCACAAACTATAGTTACAATTAAATAGATTATTCTACCCATCCATTAAGGAGATCTAATTATGGAATATCATTAGCAAGGACTTAATTCAATCTTTTTTCTTTGTTTTTTGATTCCTACCTATTAGTTTTCTCCCTTTATTGACAGACTTCACTTTTAAGTTGTTATCTTTTAAGTCAGAATAATATTAACAGGCTTTTAAAAACTGGCTATGCTTGGACGATTTTGCACAAGGTCATGGATATTGGAGAAATCCAGTTAAAACAATTATTCCTGGTCTCCTTTTTTATATTATTGCTCTAGAAAGTTTTTGGACCAACAGTTTCCTGCCAATGGCCTTATTTACACCTCCACTTTTTAATCAAAATGAAGAAAACATATAGAAAAGCTGCAAAGCGTATAGAAAGAAAGATAGGAGTGACGGTGTAACATCCTACGTTAGGCAAAATACGCGGTGCCTACACAGAGCTCAAGAGAGATCACAGCGGTCACACATACCTAGGGCATCATTTCATATTCCATTTTCTACTAAATGAACTATAAATTTTTTATCTGATTTTATAGGCATCGTTCAACATCATTACCACAGCAGAAGAGCGTGCTCATTCCATCACCACCAAAGCCAAAGGTATTTCTGCCTGGGAGTTTGTAGAAGACACACGGACCACTTCTATAGAATCAACATTTTCCTAAGTGCTCTGAACTGTATAGATGCATCATAGTGTACTTTGCATCTTTTTAGTTTTTATTATAGTTGTAATCTTACACAGTCTATTTTTGTGTTAAAGAAACAATTTAAATACCAAGTTTGTAAATCAAGCACAGTTCATTAAGCACTGAGAAGACTCCCACTGACTTAGATGCAAATTTTGTACTAATGTTAGAAATGCCTAGAAACCCACTGTTTCCCAGACCTTTTCCTGAATTTGTCTTTACCATCAAGACTTCCAAAGCAGTATTTTGCATTCAGCACATTTTACAAACCCCAACTGTTAGCCCGTTCAGTTCAGAGAAGCTCTCATTTACATAGTGAGCTTCCCTTGAAAAATAAGTGATTTTTTTAAAAGTGGTATGCTGAGCTGTATTACCTGCAGTACTGAGGGGTTTATCCATCCAGGTATTAGTGTAACTGTAATGCTTTTTAAACATGTGGGTACCATAAATATTTCATGATACATGGTGATAATGTCTATGCGCAAATAGGCATGCAACTACATAAGAAAGTCAGTGCAAAAAGCATAGATCTTATTATTTTAAACAGCATATAAGACAGTCCCAGATTAGGGGTTTATGATTTATTAGCCTGATTTTCAAAAGAAGCAAGTGCCTACTTGCAGCTCCTGTTGACTCTGCTGGAGAACACAAACACTAATGAGCACGTAAAATG
Organism: Aramus guarauna; assembly: GCA_013400195.1. Taxonomy (NCBI): domain Eukaryota; kingdom Metazoa; phylum Chordata; class Aves; order Gruiformes; family Aramidae; genus Aramus; species Aramus guarauna. Next base: position 1,016,075 of record VXBL01000958.1, on the reverse strand, counting down.
AACAATATCTGTGTATATATATAAGATGCGTGTGCACGGAGGAGGAATTTCATATCCTCTTTAGAATAGGGCAAATTTTGCCAAAAGGCTTTAATTAAAAAAAAAGAAAAATCCCATGTTAAAGATATCTTCATGTGTGACATTCTCAGAAGACAAAAAGATCTTCTGTTTATTAAGGAGGAACTTTATTTTAAAATATGATGATTTTGAATGACAACTTCAGGAAATGTTTAATTTTTGGAAGCCTGTATTGATTAAGATGCATTGGTCTTTTATTGCAATGACTAATAACCCAAATTCTTGGAGCGTATCCCAACTGTATTGGCAAAACAAGCAGTAATGAACCTGAGCAAATGGACCACTGTGACAGGAGCAGATAGATTAAAAAAATAAAATGCAGTGCAATGACAGCTAATGTGAAAAAAATTAAAACAGTACTTTTTTCCTCATTCATTTTAGAACTACTTGAAAATAAACTTTTATTATAGCAGCCATTTCTGGACTATTATGTCACTAAAGTGACTTAATTTAGATATACAACGTATTTCCTCGACAGGGTGCCTGGAGCAGTTCAGGTATACGTTCTGGTGCCGCAGCAGTCTCCTCATTTGACCTGAGGCTTTATTGTTGCCAAATACAAAGCACTAGAAAACACTTTGATTTGATTTGAGCTTCTAAGATCAGTAAACAGCTGTACCTTCTCACAGAAGAGCAAAGGATTAGTCTGGAATGGTCGAACAGAACATTTTCTGCCCCTCTCATTCTATGATATGCTTCCAGCAAAAAAAAAAAAAAAAAATAAAAAAAGAAGGATGTGTGTTTCTATTTCTCTTAATTTTACCTCTGTGTGGCATGTTTCTAAATTAAGCATGTCAAATATAAAACCATTTGTGTTTGACTGAAGTCTTCCCTATTATTTATCACAAATCCCCTTTATGCAGGAATATTGAACAAAGTCTGTTGATTGCACAGTTCTTTTTATTTTCATGAATGGTCCAATCATGCTCTTGGCACATGAAGATACAAGTGACAGATGTTAAATTCTGAGGGATTATACATTTCTCCTAAAAGTTACAGGACTGCTTTCATTTCTATTGTTTTTCTCACTGTCCTCCTTTTTTTTTCTCCTTTCTTTTTCCCTTCTGCTTCTACCAAAGTATTCGCCTTCCTCTTGCACCCTTTCGAGGCCAGAGCCATTTGGGAGCTATGGGCAGCTCAGCAGCACGCAGCAGAGCACGTCCAACTCTCTTATTCTAGTTGCCAATAATAAACCAGAGTATTGACTTCATTAAATCTCAAGATTGAGAACTGAATTTCACTTGGTAGAACAAAGTCAACATGAAAAAAAAAAACCTTGGAGAACAACTACATAAATTAAAGCCTCTGCTTATTAAAATTCTACCTTGTTTTAATTAAGTGAAATAAAAGGCTTTTTAATATGGTAAAAAAAGGAATGTCAGTATTGTGTGTTGAGGAATGGGATTTTAGGCTTCAGATTTAACAATACAACATGACTCACTTGTAAGTAGGTCAATCTGTAGGTACTAATATAGACCTTGTAAAATAAAAGTGGATTTTGACTAAGGAAGGATTTCATAAAGGTCATCTTCCTGTTGCGTGCTAGGATTGTAGGGCTCAAATTATCTTTAATTAAATACAAAGAATTTTCTCAGGAAGAAAATAATAATTAGGAATAATCTCAGATTTCAAGTGATTCTAGAAAAAAAAATTCTAGAAAAAAGATCTGTGATAACAAAACTAAAAATCCTCTTCATAAACACTACATGTATATATGTATGGCCTATATAGCATAGGTTTTATATATATTCTTATGGTGGCTGTTCCCAACTCCCTCAAATCTCATCGCTGCAGTCAGGTTGCTTTTTAACCTACTTTTTGGACAAGGTATATCAGGGGTTTTCTACATCTCTACTTATACAGGCACACTAAAAGTAACCATTCACTTATGCTCACTGAATCCCTATTCAATCAAACAATCATGATTTCATTTCAAGAAATTAGACTATGCAACCGCATCTGCTAGCTATTTTCCAAATCATTGTATTTGTAATGCCCATTTGAAAGAATGTGATCATGCTTACTTATTTTTTTCAACATTTGACAATGACATTACCAGAAGTAAGAACTCTAAAAAAAGTGGTACCACATTTTATAAAGAAATGGCACAGTCAATTCTTTCAATAATACGGCAACAGTGTTTTGCTGTGTTATTTGTGCAAATTCATTTACTTGGATTCTTCTTTTGCTAACTTTCAAAGCTCCTGAAATCAGACTTCTAAACAGCAACACATTGCAATGCAACAGTAGAATCGTGTATAAGGAATATCTGAAGCACAAGAACTAGAGCTAGAATATTTTCAATAGCTTTCTTCTTCTCTAAATAACGACTGTTGATTTCAACAATACAAGTAAAAGAGGTAAACATGCATCCCATTTTTTACCTAGATTTTTTTCTGTGAAATGTAGAACAATGAGAACGCCATTATAAAAGTAGGCTTGGCTTAAAATAAAGATCGGGAGATTTCATTTTCAAGAAGTATCAGAGTATTAAGGTCAAGTTCAGATGTATATTGAACCAATCCCACACTTTTTTTCATTAGTGTTGTGGATGGCACCTGTCCTGCTGGAATGACCATACTTAAACACTTGAAAGATGAAGAAAAAGGGGTTTTTCATTCTTTTTCACATGGTCTCACCCAATCTCTGGCAACACAAGGACAAAGAGAAGAAGAATATTGACCACATGGACTGTACGTGATTTACGATTCACACGCTTGCAATTAGACATCAAAAAGAAAACACAATGATAATAAAGTAATTAGTTGGACAGGAGAAAAGGCTATTTGCAGATCAAAATCTATAATTTCCCAGCTCATTGTAACTTCTATAAAAAAGAATGAAGACCCTAAGATTCAGAAAATGCTTGTTAAAGAGGAGTTACAAAAAAAATCACTTTAAAAATTACATTGCTTCTAGTAAGTTTAGATTTGAGACTTTTTTTTTATAAACTCTCCTTAATGTCCATGAAGTTAATAATTTGCTATTATTCTACTAGCCCTTCGTGCCAAGAGGATCTAACCTAAATAGCTACTATAATAACCAGGTTTCAAAAACCTCCAAGTTTTGGGGCTTTTTTTTTTTTTTTTAAAAAAAAAGAAAGAAAAGTAGCCAAAGCTACGCATACGCTTTTTATAACTATTTATATAGAGGCTTTTATCTCCTTTCTGGTCCATTCTTTGCTGGTCTGATGCTCCTGTTGCCATAGAAACAGACCTGAAGGTAGCTTTGTTACAGATTACAATGGTTTTCCCAACACAGAGAAATTTCTTTCATGCCTTAGTTCAGCAGGTACCCTTCTCATGGGGACAAAAATTTAAAAGAATAAATCAATCTCTGACTCTCATATCTATTAAGTACTCATTACCAGAATTCATTATATGCTTTTGCTTTTAGTTTATGAGCTCAGCCTATGATCACTGGTACTTTAAGGATTAAGTTTCATTAATTACGTGGGCCACGCTACAGTTTATTTATTTGCAAGGGAATAGAGGAAATCAAATTATGAATGGAATCATGACTGGCATAATGTTCCTTCAACGAGAACACCAGGATTTTGTTTTTCAGTGCAGGTAATATACAGTTGGTTTAAAATCTGATTGTATCAAGTTTCATTAGGCTGTTATAAAAATCTGACCAATTTTAAAAATAAGAAAATATTTTGTGACAATGATATAATCTAATACACATTTCCCAAGATCACTGGCTATTCCAAGACAAAACCAACCTTTTCCAGAGGCTGAAGAAAAATCTGTGAAGTCTTTGGTTCTGTTCAAAGGATCGTCCCAATAATGAACAGCGAAAATTAAGAGGCAACAAACAAAATAACAAAAGCATGCCCAAGAATGAAACTAAACTGTTCTCATTTCTGCAAAGCTACCCAAATACTTCACCAGGACCAGTTAGATAAACGGAGCTCAAATGGAAAGGGATGGCAGCCTCTCTGCCGACCCTCCTTGCTTTTCCTCTCTCTCTTTCACCTTTCCAGTCCAGGGTTGAAACACCTTGATAAAAGAAACTTGCTTTGTCCTACTAAATACAAGTTGTTCTTTTTTCCCCAACCCCACAGGCGGTCTGCTGGAGTTGTGTGACTTCCATCAAGCAGCCGAGGCTCTACCCGTTTCATTCAGCAGTCATTAGCAAACTTCTCCCAGCACCCCAAGGAACCAGCTACCAATAATTTACAAAGATAGGTATGCTCTCCGGTGACACATTCTAGAATTATTTGTAGCATATGGGATCTACAGTGCTTTTCAAAATTAGCCCACTCATTTTATTCCAAATTAAGATTTCGTCTAATTTTGGTGTAAGAACTGCCATCTCAAAAAACAGAGAGTGCTAAAAACGTTTGGCATTCTGCAAGGTTTTGTCAGTGGTCTGTGACTGTGTATGTTCCTTCTAGCTAATAAGTTCAGTGTGCCATAATCAGACTTCGGTGGTGGTTTTTTTTAAAAACACATGATTATGGGGGTGGAACCTGATAGAAATGCCTGCGGTACATTTTACACGTGACATCTCATGTAAGAAAACAGAGTATTAGTAAAGCTTAAGCATTCTTTCCCAAAGCCCCAAAATCATGCCATCATATTTACATCCAGTTTAAAGATTGACAGAACAAGCTTTGGCAAAGGACAAGTAGAAAATGGCAAGGAAAGAGTTAAATTCAACTTAAACTGCACAACTGAATATACTCTTAACAATTGGAAAATAAGGGCTGTTGGAATAATGTCAACTTCAATTTGAGGAATTAGAAAAAGTTTTGATTGTGAAATCAGCATCCAGCAGATTGCTTAATCAGTTATAGTTACTGCCACTAAAATTGCAACGCCATCAACAAGATTTCTTTTTACTGTTGGGAACAACTTTGCTGAGAGTTCTCCTTTTATAATATCACTGCCTAATAATTGTTCTCCAGTGCTAACTTATGAAAATGACTGATATTTTTAGATTCATCATTTATATAAATTTCCTATCCCTCTCAGCAGTACTGTGAATATTAACTCTCACGAGGATCATCTATATTGCACTGCATATTGCACAGCAAAAGCCTAGAAAATAAAAATACAAACTCTAATTTTTTATGATACAATTACTCAGCATTTGAATTGTTCTTGGTTGGGAAAATAAAAAAGATATTCTTTATAAATAAAAAGCTTTCAAAAGCTACAAACTTTCAAAGCTCAGAGACTATAAGAAAGAACTGGTTAAACTACAGGCCCAGTGTCTCGGGTGCAACCTCTATAAACCGAAAGACTGAAGAGCCGCCATGGAAGACCTAAGCCAAAGTGCCTCTGGAGTCACAGACTTTGTGTAGGCGGTCACTAATCACGTATTTCCTATAAGCAGGGTGTGTATAAGGAGAGGATTCATACAGCTCTTTTCAATGCCAAAGTAAAAATGTTTCCATGCATCTTCAGCAGACGGACAAAGGAAAAGAGTCAATTCCAGGACGGCGTTGTAGGGCAGAGGGAAGGGCTGGGGATTAAAACGACAGTTCATGAACCTGTTCCTTTGTAATTTAATTCTATTTTTCTTGAGGATCATTCACTCTAGCTTAAAAGCCCTTTTAGTTGCAATAAAAGGAGCTTGCGCTTTAATTTAGGAATAGAAGGTACAAATGTATTCTCAGTTGACGATAAATGCAAACGTTTTCCAGTACGTGCACTGCTTTCAAGGAAGTGGTGAAGCCGCTTCCAACGACTTAAAGGCATTTGGGGGAGCAGTGCCACCAACACCTCTGTGCAGCCAGCTAACAGCAAGTCAGACCTGCCCCTGCCCATCAGTAAAGAAGCTGTGGATGGGCCCTGAAACCACCCACGGGCAGGTGAGGAGCACATTTCTGAACACAGGCAGTGCCTGCCAACTGGTGATGAACATAAGGTGGAGAGGGTGACATATGGCTGGGTTTTATTCACTGAGACGGGTGGGAAAATAGCGCTTGGATTCTCAAGTATCCAGGAAGGAGAGAGGAATGTCGAGGGACGTAAGACACTCTCTCAGTTGAAGAGTGCTTGATGGAGGAAACCGAGGCACATTTCCTTGAACGTCCTTCAGATGCCAGCTGAATATGAGCAGAAGATACACTCAATACACGCAGAGCGCTTTTTGGTAGACTTCCTTCATCAATTTCTCTCTGCCATTAAAAGGAGTCTTACCCCAGGACGGATTCCGTTCAAATTGAAATGTCATTGTCAATATACTCAAATACCCATATTTCACAATGAGTCATTACAGCTGTGCACAGTATCATTTAAATACAAATTTTAAAAAATTAGAAAAGTTATATAAGCAAGTTTTCCCTACAGTTAATTTTTAAGGCTTTGAGATCAAAATCATATGCATGAAATGTTTATTTCTCCATAAACTACGTCGGACACTCTGCAGAGATTCAGAAGTCAGGGTAATCACAAGAAATAAAATATTTATTTTTGTAATAAAAATGTCCTTGCTGTCCTATAAAATTTGTTTTAAAGTACTTACTGCATTGACTGTGATCTTGTTTATTTTGGTAACATAGGACTAGCTTTTTGGGGAAGAAGAGGAGGAATATAGTCAGGAATATTGTATTTTGACAGAAGTATGTTTGCATTGTAAGTGTCTCATAACAAGAATATTAACTACTGTCCCCATCTAATAATGCCTATTGTCATTATGAGTCATAATTTCCTAATTAGAAAACTTCGACATACAAACACATTGAGTTGGTACATCAATTTGTCAATAGAGGGGGCTTTATATTTTCTTTGTTTAGGTTATACCATGAAAGATTAAGAAATTATTGCATCAGAGCTGTTTAAGAATCACTTCCAAAAAAAATCCATGCAGGCTTCTCTTTAAGAGAGCATTTTTGCTAATCCGGCAAGCAGTAAACTGTATCTTGCCAGATCTTCCTGCCTTCGTCTATCTTTTGTGAGGAAGTGAGAAGATTTTTATTTTAATTAAAAAGAAACTAGTTCTAGGACAAGATTGCCCATTATCCAAAATTCAGATTAGCAATAAACACACACACCCCCCCCCGGTGCCTCTAATATTTATCAATGATGCTTGTTTGTTGCTCAGGTCACTCCCAATGTTGAACATAAACAATATTTGCTTTTCATTGTAAAAGCAACCAAATGGTTAAAAGCAAATCAGACATGCCCTGCTGCTGCATTTCATTATCCTGGGGAAAAGACTGTAAAGCTTTCTGATTAAAATCCCTTTTTAACTAGTGCTACAGTAAGTCTTAATACTGGGCTTCCAGTTATGGCCTTTTCTTTTCATGAGGGTTTTTTGGTTTTGTTTGGTTTTTATTTTTCTTTTTTGTTTTTGTTTTTAATTCCCAAGACCAGTAAAGCAACTGTTGTCTTTCACTCTGAAACCATCCTCCTACATGTAAACAGTCTGGAATTAATTAAAGGCCAGTGAGGAAAAAGAGAATTAAAAAAGAAAGATTTCAGCATTACCTGGAACTGAACAGAGAAGGAAATCTGGTCAAGATAACTAAACCCCCAGGATAGCCCAATTATATTAATTTACTCTTGCTTAATACAGAGGTGTGACACAAGGAAGACGATTCTTCATATCATTTGTATCACAACCACAACTATCAAACTGAATAGCACAATACTGCAGTAAATGTGGATTCCTCCAAGCCTAAGGCCAAAGCCAAGCCCACTGCTGTCATACTGTAAATTATCATTTACAAATGATAATTTCCCACTGGTCCCCCTGCATATGGATTCTTGAGGTTCAATCTTTCTCCTCCCAACTCTAAAATCATAGAACCCATCAAATGAAAAGCATGATGGAACCTCACAGGACCCATCTCGCCTCTGCCTGAGGTCTAGTGAAGGCAGGGATAATATCTACAGCATTGCTTAGAGAAGTAAACCCCAAAACAAAAATCTTAATTCCTTCTTTTGTTAACCCATTGCAGCAGTTACCCATCGTTACCCCTCAAAAGCTTCACTCTTACATACTTAATCCTCCCTTGCCGCAAGCTGCCCATACAATACCTGGTTACAGCTTAACAGACAAGGAAAATATTCTTCTCTAAATTCATCTCCAGAAGAGCTGGAGAACTCTACACAAAATATCTTACTAAAAAAAAATTTAAAAAAAAAAAAAAAAAAATCATTTAACACCTCAGGATTCAGCTTTTGNAAAAAAGGAATAATCATTTCTAACATATCCCTGCAGGAAATTCATCGCCTTTGTATCCGAGGTGCAGTGCTGGCCAGTACTGACTTTATGACCCACTAAAGACCTGCTTCCTTTTCTTCTGCACTGGTGCCTTCACAATCAGTTCACACTAATTTCACACACACACACCCCAAGTGTGATTTTTTTTTTTTTTTCAAATACAAATAAATTGTATCTTAACACATAAAAAATTCTGAAATTAAATATTGTCCTCTAGACTTCTCCCTCCCTACTGTCAACTGCACATTGTGCAGCTGTACGTCATGCCAAAATCCGAGCCACTGATGAAAATACTCAGCTCCTGCCGCATCCCTCAGAACCTTACAGATGTTCAAATTTAGACTGATTTTTCAAATGTGCTTAAGGTAATAAAGCTCCCAAATAATTTCAACATCAAGAGGCTTATCAACTTTAAAATCTTTTCCATATATGTCACCTTCTACATCCATGAGGTCAGTTACCCTGCCAAATGGGATGAGATGGCTTTGCTGGTTCATCTTGCATAAGCCCACATCTGTATCTTGCCAATTCGTTCTCTTTAGGTGCTTAAATATTAAGAACTCACTGCAATTCTGAGAAGCAAAGTCAGACTTAATCTCCTGTGACTGTACAGTCACTTGCTCTCATTTAGATGTTTTTCACTTTTTAATTTCTATTTATTTATTTTGCTCATAAACATCCTTTGGATCCTATATTATTATAATCTGAAAGGAAAATAGTGCTGATCCAGAGATGGTGATGTCTTAATATAGAGTTCTTGTGCACTCTATATTAAATTTTATAAACTTGTACTGAAAAAAATTTAATACATTCAAACACTTTTTAAAATTACTGGTGATTTTTTTTTTTTTTAATGTGGTATTGAATTAGGAACATTTTAATAAATTGCATGCTGTTTGAAAACACTTTCTGGTCACTATGTTCCATTAATGAAAGGAACAAAGATTTAACTCTGAATTTTAAAGTATCCTTTCTGAAAGAAACTTGACTAGTTATTCCTTAATATTAAACAGATCTTAACAAAGCTAGTTACAGCAGCAGTCAATTTTTGAGGTTGCTCTTACATTTTTACAGTAATTCACTCAAGTTTTAAACCACTGCATCAATGACTTAAAATAGGTTTTATGAACACAGTGCAATCTTCCAAAGCCAACTCTCTGAATTGGAGATGACGGTTGATGTAACTTTAGTGTACTGCAGCAGCAGGCTTGAAATCCAGGAGCTCAATAGCATGCTCATAAAAGAGGTGGCCACAAAGAGAAGATGAATAATTTCAAACTACCAAAAGCCATTAGATAGCAACAAAATAACTTCCCGAGTTGGTATTCTGCTCAGACATCAGAGCTCACACCTTGCCAGGTATTAAGGAAATGTAAAATTTTTTGATTCTGTGAATTCGTGTTTCATCTGAAACAGGATATTGTTCCCCAGACAGCATCATTTCACTACGAGTCAAGGACAACCACTTTATTCACACGTATTCTTTTCCTTTTGGCACAAACACAGACCTTTCAACCTCACCTTTCAGCTAGTCTGAGCAAGGCAAAAAGAGGGCGAGTTTAAGCTTTTCTCTCTTTTACACTCATCTTTATTAAGGCATTTAAATTTAAAGTAATACAAATAATTGATCCCCTCTTTCACAGCAATGGAATACCATGGCAAATAAAAATGTTACACAAGGAGACAGTATTTGTTCACCACTATTTTTAGCATGATACAGACCACAGGCCTTTTGTACAGCTGAGTAGTCCAAGTTTATTAAATACTTAGCTGTATGGCATGTAAGAAAGGCTAGGAAATAAGAAAAGATCTGTGGACAGTACAGTCTGAAGTCTCTTTTGTTGGTTTGACTGCACTTAAATATCCAGAAATTAAAAAATAACTTTTATTGCAACTGTTACATATATTTAAAGAAATTACTGGACCTGTCGGCGGAGCTCCCTCTTTCTGCAGGGGATTGCTGCAGCCAAAAAAATGTTACAGAGGGCTTTGAAAGCAATTACAGGTTAGAAATCTCTCCAGCACACAATCCATTTTGAAGTAGTTCAATTCTCTCTTTTGAAAGAGCATTATTTTAAAGAGATGCTTTGACCTCACCCTTTAGGTAGACGTTTTGTTGTCATGAAGGTCAGAATGAAGTTTCTATAAGTTACACTTTTTCTCCCCTTTGGAGTCTTCCCAACCGACTAATAAACCCCACAGCTCAGAAACCCTCCACATCCCTGGAGGCAAGTAGCGTGAATGCCGTCCTATCTCGCCTCAAGACAAATCTATAAATAAGTCCTTGCCATCATGTCCTAGATACCTCCGGCCCCAGCGGGGACGGCTCTGAACGCTCACCTGCGAGAGCTGCCTCGCTCGGCTGGAAAAGGCAGTTTTGTTTCCGAGTGGGAAATGTTTGGCAGAGTGAGGTGTTCCGCATTCCAGCCCTGCCTGTCTCCTGTTGCAGGGCACCTACCCGACTTCCGATGCTCCTTATTAAGTCAATTTAACCAATAGTTATTTTAATGATATATTTCTAAGGATTGCCTCATTTGTGCTAAAAGGGCAGTGCATGATAATTTTAAATTCTTATAAGATATAATAAATATATATTATAATACTATTTATTACAATTTATAATTATGGCTCTGAAAATTTTCATTTTATTAATGACAATATTGCTCTTACAATTAATGGAAAGGCCACATCAGGCAAAGACACTGGAGAATTTGAGTATGCAAATTAATTGTGCACCTGCATGAAATAATTTAGAAAAGGACTTTTTAATATTTAAAAATCTGCTGAGTATTACAATAAGCTTTATAGCACACTACATTTCAGAACAAAGCTTGTACTAACTTGGGTAGGAATAAGTTACTGAATTGTAAAAGGGTAGACATTATAGTCAAACATTTCAGTAAATTAAAGTATAACATTCTACAATCCTCTTTGTGTAATAGGACCCACTAATGTAGCACAATTTTAATAAAACATATTTATTTTCTGTTTGCTTTTAATCTTCAAAGTGTTTTTGAGATCACTTTTGTGCAAATACTGAAAACGATCATTTGGTAACCCAAATACTAAAATAAGGCATTAGGCTGATTTATTTAATCACCAAGGCAAAAAAACCAAATCACGAAATGCAGTCAGCAACACTAAAGACTATTAACAACCTGCCACATTACAGATTCTACAACCATGAAGAAATTCTTGATAAAATTAAATGGTCTCACACACAAATGTGTGCTCTCATTTATGAGTTTTAGAAGAAAAACCCTGAAGAACCCATGTTTTGAAAAAATAATCAAGAATACTTTCAAGAGCCAAAGCCTTCATTATAGCTATAGAAGACCTACTCAAGACCGTCACCTCTAAAATCGTCAATCAACAATAACTTTCATTAACGTCTTCTATCACAACTGAGCACAAAGATAAAGTGAGATTTGTTTTATTCTACTTGTGTTTTAGGACCAACCAAAGCAAATCAGCAACGTATCACTTACAGGTATGAACTATATTTAGAGAAGGAGTAATTAAACAGACATTGTTGAATTGAAATTCTGGCCCTTTTGATGGTCCATGGGTATTTTGCCACCAAGATTAGTGAAGCTGCATTTCACCCAGCCTGACCGCTGCTAAAACAGCTACGGGCATAGACATTGGGATGAACCTGGGACTGTAGCCTACCCCGGTTCATCTCTGGTAATGGTGACCTTACCCACTTTGGGTAATGACAGGAACTCACCCAATACGTAAATTGCTGCCTAACAAACGGCAGGTAGGAGTGTCTAGGTTTCTCAGCAGGTCCCACAGCTCAGTGCAGGGCAACATTGGTACTGGCGCTGCCCACGTACACAATATAGAAGGTGTATGGAGAATTAAAGAATTGGGAGAACCACCCAAATGCCATCCACTGGGATGCAAATGGGTCGACTGTACCTAAAAGTCATCTGGACAGCAGCAAAAAGTAGCAGCTATGGCTACTTAAAGAAACAGGAGATGGGGAGAGAGCAGGTGTTGCCGCCTGCCTCCTGCATGGTACTTTAGTGACAAGAACACTCACCTGGACAGGGAAGACCTGGATTTTAGCCTTTCTGTAGCTCAAGGCACTTCAAATCCACAACTTCTAGATTCCAAATGACCGCTTTAACTATTACACTGTATAGACAGAGCCAATCTCCACATTTCCCTTCAAAGCTTAAAGAATTCAAGAACTTTCAGAAAAGGAAGAGTATGAAGAATAGTTTTCACTTCTTGTTCCTGCCTTCATGATTATTTTAGTAGCAGAGTCTCCTTTGAGAAAATGCACTAAGGAGTACTATGAGCAAAGCCATACCAAGTGAGGACTGGCTTCCAGCCATACCGAGCGAGCACTGGCTTCCTTCCTGCATCACTGGGAGGCTCCGTGAATGCCTGCAAGCCTCTGCATCGGCTTCCAAGTGAGTGCTCTGACTACTACACTATATTGTCAAAAGTCTCTGCCTTTGATTTCTGTCACAAAAACCGACATCAGGTCAGTTAAGTGACTTTCTTCACAAAAGCTGCGCTCTATGCCAAATGGAAAGAGATGCTTTTTGTACAGCCCTGAAGAACTGTCAAAGCTCCTGAGGAACACATGGCTGTTGCACTGGCATTTCCTATGCCCTGGTCCCATTCAAGACACTTAATAAACCATTAGCAATATCCATGTGCTTTGCACAGGTAATCAGTATAACTGCTCCGTGCTTGAATCCTGACTTCTTGAATCTTAGACCCTGACTTGATCTATGGATGTCCTTAACTTCTGGTGGCTGCATCCGTATTATGGGTCTTTAGCTTAGATACTCTAACTGTTGGAGCAACGCTCTTTAGATTGTCATGGCTCTTAAATGGCAACAAGTAACCAGGACTGCAGCAGGAACAGGTGATGAAAGATGAAGAAAATTTGTAGTTAAGTGCAAAAAAAAGGTGAACAGGAAGAAGAAGATGGCTAGAGATACAAACACAAATGAAATAATGGAGCATTTCATGAGTACTGAAGATGGAAAAAGATGGAAAGGTGAAAAGAAGGGCTTCGATTACAATTATATTTTTAATATCATTCTTTTGATTTTAGCAATGACATTTTGAGTAATGCAAAGCTTCTTCCCTTGCAAGCAGTTGCTACAATAGTAGTAATTGAAGCCAGGGGATCTCTGGGGAAAGGTACTGTGGAGGAGCAGACTCACAAGAGTCTCCATAAGCAGGGAAGGGGCAGGGGAAAGTTAGGAAGAGGCAGACGTAGAGGACAGCAGTGTTTCTGCCACAAGACTGTCAGATCTCACCCCACTCAACTCTCTCCACGACCAGAGGAGAAAGACCGATCACGGGTACGACTGAGGTCACCTAAGCCCTGGTTTGCTCGCTGGAACTGACTGTCAGCTAAACTGGAGAAACTGAACAAGGCAACTACGCTCCTAACTTGAGCATTTTTCTTATGTACCTAAACTTAGATCATGTGAAATGTTTAAAAAATAAACTGTTTTTAAAATTCTTCTCAGTTCTTCGACACTTTCCTCCATGTAAATTTAAAAATAAGAAAACTTTTTAACATCTCAAATTCTCCAAATCCCCTTGCGGCTTCTGCCCATATATTGTTCATTGATCTCACGGCTAGCATACTAAAACAATTCATGAGAAGCTCATTAAAACCTAGCAAGAAAAGTCTTCTGGGGCATTTCATCAGAGGAAATAATAGCCTACAATCTAGAGCATGAATACGTTGTAAGAAACAAAACAGAGCCGTTCAGACAAAGAACACTTGGAATGTATTGTTCCCATAAGCAGATGTTAAATTACTTCACTGTAAAGTAGAATTTATAAAACCCAAAGAAATGTTATTTTTATGTGAACAAACAAGATTAGTTTATTTTTTTCAGCAGGGTGACAGAAAATTCTCGTGTCTCACCATGAAAGCAGATGTGTTGAAAGTAAAAACTGACCAAAAAGGCTATGTGCCTATAGAAGTATTGACAGAGCAAGATAGAATGGGTGGATCCTGACTGGTATACTAGCTCAAGCATGAATATAATAGGGTTTTGAAACAATCTCAGATAAGCCCGTTGGCTCAAGATTAAACTGTCATCTAATTGGAGCTATAGATCCTTGTGTGCAGAGGACAAAGACCAGAGTCAACTCTGAAGTTACACCTTGAGATAAGATGGATACAAAGAAAGCACAGAAAAAGCCTCAGCCGTTCCTGGGAATCGGTAGTATCAAATACATCCAGCATAAAGCAAACAAAAATAAAATGTTGACTTCATGCTTGGGTAAACACTTCAGGGTTGTCGCGTTCTGAGGGAAACTGTTCTTGGTCACACATTCGTCGTTACTTTTCTTACCAAAAATAGATCTTACAGCCTATAAATACTCACTTCAGAACTGTTAAAAACCATTCTGACTACAATTACCTATCGCAAAGATCCTATTGATATTGTTTGTAATTCATTCTCACAGTTAGGTGTAACAACACAAAATGTGTGTAAAAGCAACGTATTAAATGTCCATGTACTTACATCAGTGTCAGGTCCCTTGTCGGCCCCAGGACAAGAGAAGGTAACAAACTCATGGCATCGCTTATGAACCACAAAACAGCAAACTAGTAAGAAAAGGGAGAACAACAGTTAGAATGGCATAGGGTTGGTTTTTTTTTTTTTTCCTGTTGTAACAAATATAATTAGAGGGAATAAAACTTATAGTCAAATATTTCACCTGTAAGTCAATGAAAGCAGAGCCTAACGTTAAATAAAGACACACAAGAAAGGCAGACATCAAGTAAACAATATAATTGAAGAGGAGATAAGCATGCACATTTAAAAATCAAAAGACTGTACACAATGATAAATTTTTAATGTTTAAGACAGCCCATAGTGTTAAAATATAGTGTGTGATGAACAATTCAATGAAGCCACATTTCCTGAATCTAAATCCATATGCACAACAGGAACTGTCAATGTGCATTCAGGCAAGAGCAGGAGGTATAAATAAGGAATGTTGAGCTGGAACAATGTCCATCCTCAGGTATGGGATCTGTTCACCTGCATGCCGTGGTGAAGATGTCTACAAAGACCCAATGTCTTTACTAGTTAATTACTTCTGAGAGAAACCAAAGCTCTGAGCGAAGACTGCTGTAGAGAACAAAGTGTTCTCATATCACAGACTGGCAGGAGATAATGGGAAAAGAAAATTAGCTCCTGATTACGATATGACTCCCATTTAAAATTTATGAATTATCTGAAAGAACTTTTTCTTTCTGAGATAAGGAAAGCCTATTTTAATTTAATTATGCCATGTGACTGAGGCTATGGGTTATCACACAGCATAGCTCACACGTTCCCCCAAACCACATAACAAGAACAATTTGCATGAGTGTGCTTACTTTGAGAAGCAAGTATTTTAGCTTTTCACCCTCACTACAGGTTCTTTTTTGACATTAAGCATAGTTCAGATATTGCAATATTGGTCCACGTTTCAACAAAACAGAACAATCTAGATTTGAGATTGTAAAAATCTTGAAGTAAACACCGTATCATCAAACAATGAGTCAGGAGATGATAATGAAATGATTCAAAAGTAATTTACAATTTCTTTACAAATATTACATTCCTCAAACACCTTAAATTTTGCATTTCCAAAACATAAAACCACACTATTGCAAAGGAGATTTCTAAAGAATAAAATAGATTTCAATTGATTGGCAATTGCAAACACTGAATTTCCTCAACTTCAGTGGAAACTAAATTAAATTACCTCAATTTTTCTCAACAGCTCATTTCATGAGGCATCCTTAACAGTCCTCTTTCCCATTTAAAACATATATGAATTTCTTTCACTTAGTGAAGAGAGCTGAGAAAGACGATGTCAAGTGCACCTTCATGTCACTGCAGCGCACAACAACGATTCCACCACAACGCCAGGCTGGCCTCATTTACCTCCTTAAGTCAGCTGTCTGGCCTTAAAGAACTCTATTCACCCTTCTACCTTTCTCCAGCTATTTTTCATCATCATCCCATGCAGCAATTGTTTCCAACTGTTCTATTTCTGACATGGCATATGTTTATTCTTTGGGCAAATGGAATAAAATGGGCTTTGCTCCACTGATTCCAGATCAGCTCTGCTGACTTTACATGAGACAGAGTTCTGGCTCAATGTACGCTGCCCACTTGGTTGTCTCGTTTGTTAATCAATCTAAATCCCAATGAATCCTACAATTATAATTTTGATGGCTTGTTTCTACCAACTGCAAGATCACTAAGTGGCAATTACTATTAATATTACTTGCAGCTGAAAAATGCTTCACTTCCGAATTGTATTTTTGGTTCCAAACCTTTCACTCTTGAAGACAATAGCCTGATTTATGTTTGCAGGAGTAAATCACATGCAAGAAAATAATCTGGTTACATCCTTCAGAAAACAAAAAAGTTAACTAATTACTTTTGTATGCAGCGATCATACAGTTGCAAAATACAACATAATAATCTATGCAAAAGGTCTGAGAAATCTCTCTGGAAAGTTTGTAGAACTGAGCTGCTTTACCAATGCCTGCCTTTCACATGAGGATCTTAGCCTGGCTACTCCAACTCTGCCTGTATTCATCAAGGGTGTGTGTTACAAAAACTCCGCATATTTGGGCATCTATTTTGGGCAATATTTATAAAATACCGTAGTCACATACTATCTCTGAGCTCTCTCACAGTGTGTTCAACTAGAGACAACGTCGACCTTGTTTTTAGTATGATATATCCTAAGTGCAAAGATAGATACGTAGGAAAAACAGTGCCACTTTTTGCTACAGCCTCGTTCTATGGTTACGAACTTTAGCTACTAACTTCCGTGGAAGCGATACTAATCACACTACAACGGCAACTCCAATTCAGCTGCCAAAATAAGTAAACCAGACAGCACTTGCCCTTTTGGACTTCAAGCTACACTTCCAAAGACGTCCCTTATTAAGGCTTCAGTTATCAATGTTGACACTGAAGTGTAGTCAAACGCATCAGACCTGTCTCACCTTTTGAGAACGCTCAAATGAGAACCAAATAACTTGACATAAAAATAAACAATGGAATGGGCAAGTCTCACATAATCATAAAGCTAAAGGGAAAAGGATAAGGGTGAACTAAAAGCCCTTGTCAACAGCCCTCATTTCCAGACACAAAATTTAACATCCCAATTTTCATTTTGAAATCCAGCCACTGGGGTGTATTTTAGCATTAGTTTTTAAAGTTTTCTTCATTTCAGAAAGCAATACAGAGCTAAAGAATTCATGTAAAAATTTATTTAGTTCAGATATGTGCAAACAAAATGTTATCTGCCTAAAATAACATGCCATTTTTTTAGGAAGAGATGAAAGATAACCTCTCACTTGTTACTTGTTTTGAAAAGATGTTAATAGCTTCACATCACTTATCGCAGCTGTTAAGAAGTCACATCATGTTCACCACCTTCTTGTAATGAAAGTTCTATTACACTACTTCACAGAGACTGCCAGGAAATTTGTTGCTTTACATTTTACAAGAGTATAAGCAGAAGCGAGCTGGCACACATTATGCATAGTAGCTCAAGAGCAAGTGGTATCTCGAGGCTGACAGTTAAAATTAAAAAGAAAATTATTGAGGTACTTTCATGTTTTGACAGTGTGACTTTGATCTGTGGAATATATGATACAGTTGCGAGCTTCCATCCTTTCCAGCTCTGGACTTGCTGGAGACAAATACTCTCTCAGAGCCCAGGGAGGGAACACGGGGGGGTACAGGGAAGAAGGGAGAGAACAAAACAGCCCTTGTGTTGCACCCCCAGACTAACTGCTAGTTCTCCACCGGCACGCTGCATCTGCCAGGCTGATCCCTCACCCTCCGTCCTCCCAGCAGCGCTGCGGAGAGCAGAAAACGCTAAATGGATACTGAGGAAAGAAGGAAGAATGTGGTAAGGAGTGCTCAATGCATTCTCAAAGCAAACAAGCAGAAGATGTACTACATGATTTGTGGGATTTATGATACATACTGGAGGGCAATTCATTCTATCCAACACTCCTCTGTCGGTGCTCAGTACTGAGAAAAACATGTTACTGTTAATAATATATATAATTGTCATCAGTCACTTAGAGTTACAAGGCACTGCTGTAAATTTCAAGCTGTTTTCTAAATTACGTGATGTGTGAAGGTTATCATCATATACTGTCGGGTGAGAGTTATCTGCTAAAAATGTTGTTACTAGTAGCTTTCATATATGACACACTGGTGAGACAGAAATGAAGTATTACAATAATAACTAACAAAAGCAATCCTCTCTGTTAGATGATCTATAAAGGAGAAAAGCCGTTGCTGAGCCCCAGTCACCCACCCAAATGTCCCAAGAGCTCCACAACCACAAGCATTTCAAAGAACTCAGGGCAAAGCTATCAAGACAAAAGTCATATACTTTACAATTTGGAATTATTAGAAAAGTCCAACAGATAATTAAAAAAATTACTTTTTACTCCCACTTTTGGAAGAAAACCCCAAGAAGCTAGATGAGCCTTTCCAATAGACACAGATCTCTCTACTACACCACAATATTTATTTATTCTAAGAAACAAATTAAGCTGCACACCTGAAGGATAGAGAGAACACAATTCTGAGAGAGTCTAACTGAACGGCCAGTTACCCTCTGTATTAGTGAGGTTTTGCAAGTCATCTCTCACTCATTTTTGTGAGGGCCAATTCAAATAATAAATTTATAAAATCTTAACCAACACAAAAAATTGTGTGTTATCTTTCCATCTCAACAAATTGTAAAACTGTGGCTCTGCCGTTCTGACACAATTAGTTACCCAACAAGTATACATATTCTTGCCTATGTAATTTGTTTCTAGGTTTCACGTATTGATTCTTCCAAAGGAAGTGGCAGAACGGGGCACGTACTCTGTGTACACTCAACATTCGTTGTTGGGTTTCGGCTTTTGGGTTTTGAACAAGAATTGATTCTGACTTGGACTACGGAGTTAAAACAGAAGTATAATAAGCATGAAATTACCCTCAGAGTATATTAGAAAAGTTTAAGGGCCTCTACGGTGGCTTGGAGCACTGCATAATTTTTATGTGGCTGTTTCACATGCTTTGGATTTTCAGTGAGGCCACAGAATTTCCCCAAGGGGCCCATATTGCTGCTGACTTGTGTTTTCTGCACAACACCAAGCAATGAATGAATTTGTCACATGGCATGCATTAGTTCATTCTAAGATTAAATAGAGCAATTACATTAAACGGAAATAGGGTACTACTTCAAAATAGACAAATCATTTAAATACCAACTACATTTGTTATTTAAATAAGCAGTTCTGTTTAAATAAATGAACTAGGAGTAGATTAAAACTCAGGAACAGGGAACATTTCCAGAGCAAGAAGAGTAACAATCAAGAAATAGGATTTAGCAATACTTATCTTTCTCCTTTTCTGAATATATTATAACTTGTAAAAAAATAATGAAAATCCCGTTTGTATTAAATATAAATAAGGCTGTAGGTTATAAAACAAACACAAGTCAGAAGAAGCACTACCTTTGAATGTTATTAACATACCGAATCCACAGGGAAATTTTTAAGATTACATTACCCTAACTTTTTCAACATATATAATTTATAACACATCAGCTGCTTTTTCTGCCAATGTTTCATCCCATCTAGAAGAGAGTGCTATCTCAAGAGAGTACCCAGGCTAACACTTAAAACTGCTACATGCAATCCTTCCACTTGGCATTTACAACAACTTTCTCACTAAAACAGCCTACAGCCCAGCGAGATGCAGTCTCTTTCAGGATAACATAGTTAATTAGAAAAACAACCGCCTCTCCCCATCACCTTAACCTGTTACTAAGCTTCTTAAAGCTCTTTTGTAACACCACGAGGTCACACAGCACCTTTACAGCACTAATCTGCGTAGTGCTACACATTGCTTGCTTCATGGGTTAGCTTTATTTTCATTGCAGGTTCTGCAAATCTCAAACCGCCTTCTCAAAGTGGCATCAAAAACCTACCCTGAAGCCACAGTATAGAGACTACGTGAAATCAATATTGATAAATTAGGGCTGAGTCCTACTTCTAAGCTCCAAGTCTACCCGTCAATAACTGGTTTGCGTCTCCTCAGGTTCGTACGTCTGACCTTGCCACACAGATTTTCTTTTTCAATTTTGTCAAGTTCAATTAGGCTAAATAAGTGGGGGACGGGGCGGGGGGAAAGGACAGAAATAAAGTCTCTACTACGTATTTTTAAAAATTTAAGAGAAAGTAATGGTTAACTGCAACAATATCTTATTTGTGTGAAAGGATTATACAGATCGTCTGGACAGTCTTAACTACTCAGGTCATTAACTCCTTTACACTGAGTATAAAACAGATGGATGTCGCCGGTAAGCTGGCTTTGCAAGATCTACAACAGTGTGCAAATACAGTCTGCACGCCTGGCAGAGAATGCATATACGTTTTCATTTACTCCAACGACTTCAGCAGACCTGGTAATGCAGTGGGACAAAATTATAAATATATACCTGCAGCTATATATGCAACGTTTTTAAAACAGTTTGGATTTAGCAAAATACCTCACATAATATGTTCAGATTTGTCTGAATACTATATTCAGACACATACTATGCCAGATTTGTCATCTCTGCCATCCATTACAGGGAAAAGAAGGTAAATGAGATTGTATTTTCCCCTCAAACTGTAGTGCAATGTTGGCAGAACTGAGGAAGAGTTCCAAAATATTAAAAGTAATTAATGTAATATAAAGTATTCAACATTCTTTCAATCTACTTGTTAATGATGTACTTTTTAAAAGATACAGATCACTGTTTCTATGTAAAGTCCTTGATAAAATTTCACAAAGCCATTAATCTCTCTCCTTTGAGGTGTCCCATTTTATAAATGAATTAATAACCCAGAAGCCATCTATCAAAAACGGTGCTGGAATAGCTATTTTAAGAACTTGTAACAGCAAAAAAGATGACCCCCCAATCACAGACTTTATATATATCTATACATATCTCGCTTCTGTAGTTTGAACTCACTGTAGTTTAAAAATCTGCTGATCTTAACACATTGTATGCCAGCAACACAGACTCTCTGGGTGTCCGCTGTATCTGCTTTGTAGCTGTGTGCGAGCACATCAGCAAGGAACGGCACAGCCCTTTCGATTAAAGAACTAACACAATACGAAAGCCCACAAATGCTTCTTGCGAACACTGAACATCAGTTCTTCAGATTTTTCAACCAATTCAGCAATAACCCTAATCGCAGAAATGGGATGTCTCAAACAAAGCAGCTGCCTTCAGTCTGATAATTACCTAATGCAAAAATAAGGGCCGAGGAAGCGAGCGGTAGGAAGCAGCACAGGCTGTACATATTTTAAGACTGTATGAAATGATGGGACCCGAGGTGAAACCAATCTCCAGAAGGCAGCTGTTGGATTTTGTTTTGTCATACAGCTGGAATCCTGGATGCCAAGGGAAAGCAAAGAGCTTTTGGAAAATCATGGGAACTGCCTCTACCAACACTACAAGACACGGTCTCACTGAATTCCAGTCACATCATCTAGCATGAAGAAGAATGAGGTCCTCAATGAGTAAATCTCTAAACCTAAGAGCAATCACAACAGCTGTGCTCTCACAAGCCCAGTCACCATCACACACCACGTTCTTCCAGTTCTGCCAACGTTCACCGAGCCCAGGACCAGCTCGACGGAGCCCCAGCTCTGGAAACTGCCGTGGGCAGAGCCGCTCCTCGCTGCCAACCAAGCTGAAAACTTTATTGTTCAGTCATGAGATGCCTAATGCACTGAGGACAAACGTCTGAAAGACTTACATGACTTCTTAATCTTTCATCTCACGTTAAATCACCCACACGGTCAATTTAACACAGCCCGTGCCACGCTTGATAGTAATGGCTGAATCCGTTCACAGCTTGAAGCACGGAAAACCGATGAAACACAGAAAGCATGCTAGTAAGGTTTTACTGTGAGGTTTTTAGAAATATTTTAGAATATTTTAGTGCTAATGTTATAGCTTGTTTCTCTCAGCACTTCAAAATTTAATGATATCAAGCTACTGGTGGCTGTAAACCAAAACATTTCCTTCTTTGAGTGTGATTTGTATGGACACAAATATAACGAGTGAAATGCCAGATCTGAATGCCAAGAGCTGAACATTAAGTATTTTAGTATATTTTGAATTTAAGTCTAGGCTTTCAGTAGTGTTTGAGAAACCTTACAACATACTAACAAAAGTAATGAACCTTCCTTGCCAGTAAACACAGTCCACAAACTAATTCCATTATTGCCAAAAGGTGGTATTTATTTTTTCTTCAGGATGGGAAGAAGCGAGGCCGGGATGTCATTGAACAAGCTGTTTGGAATATGAACAGAGCCACAGCCCAAGTACTAAACTACAAGAAATAAACTTCCTGTGATACCTGTTTGGACACGATCCTGATAAGAGAATTACAATCATAGAATCTTTAAGGTTGGAAAAGACCTCTAAGATCATCAAGTCCAACCGTCAGATCACCAAGTCCAACTGTCAATTACTTCAAGTTGCCCATACAACAAGGATAATCACGTAATTCTGTATTTACATACACATGTGAATGTTACTAAAAAGGTGATAGAAACCTTTGATGGTAACTTTCATATCGTCATGATTCCAGAATAGCACAATGGCGCTTTAGATGTATTAAAGCAAAAGACTCCTACCTTCCATATTTACTTTATTTATTTTTAAAAGAAAGGAGAGTGCTTCATTTTAAAGGATGAAAGATCTAATCCCACGAAGCAAATGTTTTACAGCGTTTATGTGCCATTTAATGTTTAGGCCCGGTATGGAAATATATAAATTTAAGTATGAAGAAAATCACGATCTGATCCACAGAAACACTAGCCCAGACATACTTCCCTCTCTTCAGTCCAATTTTGTGTGGTCTTTCTAGTTTCTTTCAGCTTCGAGAAGGTCTAAATCAAAAGACAATCATAAAACTTCTTAAATCAAAAACCTCACCTTGTATTGCTTAATGACAATGATTATCTCTGTAAGAGTTAAACTTGCTATCTAAATGTGCTTTGAACTGCAACAATTGGCTCTTTTTTTGTTTCCATGATTAATCAATTCTGTAGCCTATGGTATATTCTGTGCTGAAATAACTGCATTAAAAATGAAAGATATTAATTTTGTGCCCCAAAGGCACAAAAAACCCTTGAAAGGCATCATTTAGTCTCTTGCTGACGTCAAACCAAAACATTTGGATATAATGAAATTGTCAGTATTCACTGTATTACTGTATTTGCAGTGTAATACGTAGCAGCTTTAGTTAGAAGACACATAGACATTCCCATTTGGTGCTGGATTGTAATTACTATTAAGATTCAGATCTGGTAACTTATTCTACATTAGCTCTAATTTGGTAGCTTTCTTTTCCTGAACACAAAAAAAAGGTATTAATACATAAGGGTCCTGTTAATTTATGAAAATACTGGTCCAATCAACTAACAAAAGGGAAGGTAAAGGTAGGTGATCCCCACCAACTGGCCTTGACTACATCAGCCCGGGATGGGCAGCAGTAGGTACCTACAGTAGCATGGCCTTCAGCACTCAGTTCTTTTGTGCAAAGAAATTGCTTAATGCAGAATTCCACCGTGTATAGTTATTACAGTTGAAAGACTTCTAGTTGACAGATAATTAGCAGATTACTTCATATATACCTTCACAGTGACCCACTAGAAGATGCAAAGGGTTTGAGCCGTATGTTGGAAGGAAGCGTCACGCAACAGCAACTCTATGGTAACGAGCCTCTCGCCTCCACTTCTCTCCGGGTTTTCGGATGACTACAACTTCACGATCAAAGAGCCAGCAGCCACTTGCCATTGCTACCCTGAGGCCTCCAGAAGTTCCATTCAAAGAAAACACAGATTTTTTTATTTTTTTTTTCTTATGGCAATAATTATTCTCTGCCTCTCTCAACCTATCAAAAGTGTGGCTTGAATAGCAAAAAGCACTTTAAAATACAAAAATTCAAAAGATATGGCTGAAATTTTCAAAGGATACAGACGAAAAAGAGAAAGTTCAGCTCCTTTTGGATGCGAGGGATACAAATAAAACCAACTGATAATCACTTTAGACACTTTTCTCAAAGAGTTCAGGCTGGGGTTTTTAATCTTACCCACCTGTTCTGTTTCAATAGTAATATTACATCAAAAAATTGATGAAGTTTTGTTAATTTAAGATTTTTCCTGTTGCTGTTTCTCTTCATTATTTTTGTTACCCAACAGATGCCCAATATTTGTTGCAAGTCTTATCCAATTACATACATCTTATTACAGGGTCATCTGCTAGCAATTTCAGTATCACTTTCCTACTCTCATCAGTCACTGAAAACAGTTTCATTCCAAAGTAACCGCGAGTTCTGAGGAAGAAAAACAACATGAACAAAAAAAATAAAATGTGACGTTAGACCAATTACAGTAAGAAATTTATGGCCAATGTAAGACAACACACACACAGAGAAACCAATTACAGAATTAAAAAAATTCACCCTCAGCCAATAGGTGGAAGATTCCCCCCCCAGTATGTTTGAAGGATACATTATTTACTCATAACGAGCAGATTAATTTCTTAGGTTTGGTAGTTATCAAAATGACATGGTAGAGTGAATGACATAACTTACAGTAATTCATTCCGAATAGCAAAAGTGGTATTTATAGGAAATACCTGTGGGCTCAGAGGTAGGCAGTACATACATAAAAAATATGAAACCATGGAAACATGTCATTTAATTATGAATGGTTTACATTTGCAGTAAAACATTTAAAGAAAAAACATCAAAACAAAGGAGTAGTTGAGATGGGAGATTCGCAGCAAGAAAAACACTATGGCAACAGGCAGCGGAATCTGTCACCATATAGTCACTGTAACTTCTAAAGTTAAAGGTACTTTTTGAGCATGAATTGAGGAAAGTTGAGCTAACTGGACCCAGCAGTCTAATAATTCAGCACTGGGTTTTCATGTAAAGCCCTTCTTAGTTTACACATCTCGGTTCCCAGAGCTTTGCCAGCTCAAACGTTTGCACTCTCGGGGAAACACTCCATCAGCACGCAGAGCTGACATAGTGATGATTTCTTAAGTCATAGTTAAATGACCACTTTAATTTGACATATGGCACATTGCTGTCAAAACCAGTGGCCCTGTCTGCTTGCTTCTATGTCTTAACATTTACGCAGTCAATTTTTTTTTGGCAAGGTTAGGTTTTAGCTGGACCAGTTCCCTGAGCGAGGTCAATACACAGAACATGGAAGTTCACGTAGCACAAAAACAGAACTACAAGACCATCACAGTAGTCCAGATTTATATACTAGATAAAGCACCCGTGTAGTAACCACCTATATGAATGTTAAAACTCAACCCATCGTGCATGATTAAGTCAAAGAACTGAGAAGATTTCTTCAGTTTGTCTAGATGGTTGACAAAGGTTTCAAAAATTTTTTTGAGTATAGACAACATTGTAGAATTTGATCTTTATCTCAAAGTTCTCCCCAAAATTTAGCCTATGTTCGAGTTCTTAGAAAGAATAACGGCTATTCTTGTTATTAAGTCATATAGAACCTTGACTATGAAAATAGTATACAAGCATTTTCCACTGTGTGGTCATGACATATTTGTGCAGTTTTTCCCGGCTCACTGAAGCAGCAATATAAACAGTATTTCTTAGTTTATGTCAGATAGGATGAGTAGTATTCTCATGATATGGAAAGGTAAACACTATTTCCTATCCCATATAGTTACTAAAAGCAATAGATTAGCGTAAGTAAAAAATGAGGCATGAATGTCAGTGATATGTTAGCTGACATTCATCTGAGAATATTGTTTCCAACAGGCCAAGAATTTTCAGGCAGCAGTAAGGGAGTGGGATTTGGTAAGCCATGACTCAAACCCCCTAAAAACCCCAAAAAGAAGAGATGGCAACTCATTCCTACTCACCACGGAACATGGATAAAGGGTCTAGAGTCCAAAAGTGAAGCAAATTAATTTCTGTCATTACTGTCTTTTCAGAATATTTTTATTCAAGGTTTTACTGTATAACATATTAGTGCTTTAGAAGAGATCATACAGGCAACTGAAAAAATGAAAGCATTCTGTAACTGCACATCAAATCTATACCTTGGTAAGGAAAACAACAATGAAAATTTCAGCTTTCAGTTGACAGTTTTTAAAAGCACAGATTACTAATAGGTAAAATAATTATCTATTTTTCAGGTGTGTTTAAAAAATAATAAAAACTTTATGAATATTTCTTGAAAAGAAACTGCTGAAACCACTTTCTTTTGAACCTTAAAGGTTTTCTGACATAAATAATAACTATTTTCCCTCATTAACTTGTGTCCCCCCTCTAATATACAGCACAACAAAGCAGTTCAGCCTTTTTCAAATACGCATTTAAGATCATTAGAAATTAAGTCTTTTAGAAAATCTTCACCATGCACTTACAAATACCTGGGATGCTGTATTACTCCAAGACTAATAAAAACACTAGGGGATCAATCCATTCCAAAAGATAAGTTATTGCTAGAGGCATAGTATAAATCACCTTGCTAGGTATCTGGGTAAGTTAAAATGGATGTAGTTTATTTTTTCCCAGGAAGAAGAAAGTATAGGTCAGAAATGTAAACGTCACTAGCACTCTTCTAGTGCTCCAGTGAGTCGTGGAGGGGGGAAGCAAAACCCAACCAACAAAAACCAGACCCTCAGTCTGGTATCCCGCCCCAAAATGACATCTGGGAGGAGTTAGTCACTGGATACACAATGCATGAAACACGGATCTGCGTTGCACCAGGCAGCACAGCAGTTGGTTGCAGTCAGGTCCCACGTTTCCAAACCACACTGGTACGAGAATGAAACTGCGTGCATCCGCACGTGGCAAGTGCTCAACCGTGAGTGGAAGTCAATACATACAATCATGGCAAAGGACCACATGCGGACTGTACTGTTGAGTGGTTTCTACGAGCCCATATAGAGAAAAGACACAGACACCATAATTAAAGCACTTCAATGGGACAATATTTCTTTGTTACGCTATGAAGCCTATACAATGATGATGAGAAACAGTGAAAACTGAGAACAGATGACAAAACCTCAAGGTTTATTGAACAGAGACCACAATCCAGAAAGTCTGTGGCAAGTCACCTCATTTAAATAGTTTCCCCAGTGCTACAAGCCATGTTTATGCATCTTTTACGTCCTGCGTCGCATAATTCAGTTGCCCGTTGAACATCTAATTCTAACGGACCAAGGTCTGTACTTGGCAATGTTCCTCCTTAGGCCTCAGTTTAGTAACAAAGATTATTCCATAGCTAGTTTGAAGCAAGATAAAAAAGCCATTTTTTCCCTTGCAAGGTCTGGATTTAAGTCCTTACAATCAATAGCCTGAATAATGCCCTTTTATATAATGCAGCTCATTCATTACAGCTCACCCACACTTCTTAAATGCTGTTTAATATTTCTGCTTGTGAATACCCCATTATTTCAGCCAAAAATAGTTTTTATTTTCAATCATTTTTTGCCTTTTAATGCTGCACACTGTAGGGTGCTTAAATCCTTCACAAATTGAGTAAAATAATGCAGTAAAACTGTATGAAAGCAAGTGATTTATATAAAACTGCATGTTCTCTCTGTAAACAATGTGAAACTGTTACAGAAGTGGATAGAAAATAACAAATTCCAGCAGATTCCAACTGGCATGCAAACAGATGAATTCTACATGAATTATGTTGAAGTGGTATAATAAGCGCAGAACTAATTTCAGGCTCCAAAGTTTGAAAAAGCACATCCCACATACAGAATAGTGTCACACATCAACAAACTGCTATATAAGAAATCAAACTTCCATTAATACTTGGATGCAACATGAATTTTCAATGTAGCAGGAACTTTGCTCTAAAGCTGTCATGATTAATTTGCTAATATGTCAGTCATAAATTCCATGCAGAATGGTAAAACAGGACTCAACCGTGTCTTAGGCTAATGGCCAGGAGAGAGGGAGAGAGAGCATGAAGAGGACACGAAACGTTCCAGCTAGAGTCTTTCCATAGAAAGCTGCTTTGGAAAATTAGTTTCTTCACTAGTTGGAGTAAAAACATCTCTCCAAATTAAGAGGATAAACCTACAAAAACTAACATCTGCAGTTGCAGTGCAGCAAGAATTCTGCGCGGCGGGCAGAAAACAAGCTAAACAACCTCAACCTCTCAAATTCTCTACTAAAGCCAGGAACATTAGTCTGTAGTTTCACACCTACTTCACACAGGCATGAACCAGCATCACTGCTTAGGGCAACGTTTCTGGTACCTGCCCCGCTCCCCAGCTGCTTATCCCAGCCCTGGACCAGACCCTTCTTTTTGCTGGCACTCAGCTGAGCGAGCACAAGGGTTCCCGTTCAAGGATTCCCACCTTATCACGTTACTGATGCAGCAAAAAGTTACTGCGCAAGAAAGGATCGATGTGTGCGGACAATTAGCCAGGCATTGGCACGAACCACAGCTCCAGGGCAGCACCGCACCACTTCCAACCCGGAGCAGTTTACCTGGGCTGCGGACCAGCACCATAGTCGTCACCAGGAAAGGTTCAGCATCTTCACAACAGAGATCAGACAGGAAAATGCTTGTTTCAGGTTTTGTCCCATTTCCCCAGCCATCTGCTACTCGTTTATGTTAATATTAACTCTAAAGCCAGTGATTGTGCTTTGAAATATTAATTGTTAAATCCTAGCGAAAAGAGAGAGATTGCCTGAGTTACATTAGATGTGATTGGTGAGACTTTCTGCAACTGAAAAAACAATGGATGTATTTGTTCTGAAACTCACTGACTGGATAAAGCTCGTTATAAACAGATTTATGGAAGTGACTCAGAATTTGGAACAAATCGAAGATGAGTAACAAAAAAAAGGAACAGAAAAAGTGTGTTCTATCATTTTTAAAATGTGCAGTGCTGACAACGCGCGCTGAAGCTGCTGAGGATACAGTCCCAGTTTCTTTATTTCAATGCCTTTATATTTGTTTCCTTCTCTGTACTGCCTTACAGTACAACAGCAGAATAAAAAGGGGTTTTTACATTTTCCTCTTGGACTTACTTCTACTAAGCAACAGCTAACACTACTACTACTAGTAATAGCAGGCATTACTGCAATCAGGAATTCATAGTTAATTTCCCTACTGCAGAATAGAATTTCATTCTCATCACAGAACTTTCAAGTTTCTGTAAAACAGATATTTTTTAAAAGATGCTATTTAAATTTTTATAGAAAAGCCACAAAAAAACTTTTATAGAAAAGCCACAAAAAATTATAAACTTTTCTTTTAAACTACCACTACATAGTGTAAATTGGTATTTCATGCTTTTTTTTTTGTTTGTTTGTGGAGGAAAACAAAAGATCATATTTATGTCTTAAAAGTACGCAAAGGGTTTTTTTAGTTTGTATTTTACATCCATTCACAGAGACATTAACACGTTAAGTCTATTAACAAATGCAAGGGGTTTCACAAGTTCAATTGTGGTAATTAGTCATATTTCAGCTTTAAATGACTCTCTGCTCTATAGAAAAAGATTACAGCTTTTCTTCTTGCTCTATTACCCAACTGACATTTAAGTCAATCTGCTAAACGTGTATCTGCTTCAATGGAAGCTCAAAGTAACACATCAAAGGAACATGCAAATCTGAGGGGGCTTTGGGTTGTTTTGGTGTTTTTTTTTTGTTTTAATACTTTAATCTATTAAGAACATAATTACACTACTAAGAAATTATGGCTGAATCCGTTATTCAACTCTCCTTTATTTCTTCTATAATTCCACTTTTGCTGGCATGAATAAGACAAACAAACCCCCAAACCCTCTTTTACTGGCAAGACGTTTTTAACAACTTCAAATTCTTATACGGGTTGCAGACAACAAACCTTCATCCCAATGCACGCTCGTGACGTTCAGTACAGTACGGAGAGCCTGGCCACAAAACATGGAATGTACTCGACTGCTTATCGCAATGCAGATGCGAACACGGCTGCTAACTGAAAACCCATCACTGCACGGGCTGCAGAGTTGCTCTCTACTAAAACACGGCATTGAAAAGTTACTATTCCCAAAACCCTAACAGGAAAGACAAATTCTCTTTCAGCTATACCGTTAAACACAGCTGCACCACAAAATTCATTTGATGATGCTATGAACAGATGTGATAAATAGAAAACACATTGAACATCAGGAATATTGAAGAATATTGATTAGACTAACGGTCTTCTGAAATAAGACATCACTTGCTGTGGTTTTGCTCCCTCCAAAAGAGGGAGTGAATCACCAAACCTTATAGAGAGGCAAAACCGGAGGCTGGTATCTATCGATTAGTGGCAAACAAGGCACTGTAAATTCCCTAGAATGGTTACTAAAAGGAAACTGTGCTTTTCAGGAAAAGGCACAGAACTACGTGGATCAAAATATTGGCTCCTTACACGTCACAGCATTTAGAAATTAGTCACTCAATTAAGCCAAACAGACACAAACAAAAAAATAACCTAAGTAAGATTTAACTTTGTAACAGTCTATTTTTTGCATTAACTAGCTCAATGTTCTGGAGTAAGATGCAACCAAGCCCTGATGAACTTCTATTATACCTGTGGTGGTTTGATAATAGCTGGCACGTGCTGTTCCGATTTACAGCGATACATGTTTTAGCTTGTTTTCAGGAGCTTTTGTACCCTACAAATTGGCCTCCCATGCTTTATGTTGGCCTCTTCATCGTAGGATCTTACATGTGAGGCTTTGTTAAATGGTTTTAAAAATGGCCTGTGGTAAAAGAAGAAAAAAATAAAACCCCATGCCATCTTTTTAATGTGGAAAATTATTCCTATTTCAGGGTAGTTATTCGATTTGATACAGGAATTATTAAAACCTCAGCATACTCAAATGGCTTTCAGCCTTTTCAGTGAATGACTCCCCTCTCAGGCATGCTTTGTCCATTTAAATTCTACTCCAGTAATGCTGTAGACATTTATCATTCTGTTAGTGAGGAATTTACAATAAAGTCCATTTTGCTTTAAGAGGAAAAAGCATTTATGTTCACGTGACAGTTTCCTCTCCCCAGTGCTTACGTTGGTGTTAATACATGGGTGTTAACGCCCTCCTGGATTCCTCCAAACAGGAACTCAGCAGAGCTCTCCTGCCTGTTCCAGCCAAGGGACACTACTGTTAAAACATAAATCTGGGACTTCGCTTCTGCTGAGTGACACAGGACTTGGTTTCTCTCCGGGTTTACAGTTGACTTTTCTTTGTCAATAAAAACATTACCCTTCTTCCTGACTGAGGCATTATGATTCATCATGTTACAGAGGGAGGGGGGTAATGTCTTGGGTTTCCTGATCATTACAGGTTTATAAACGAACACCGGTGGGATTTATCTCATCTACATGTTTATACATTTGCGGAGATCTCATCTGAACTCTTTGCTTTATAATCGATGGAGGGAAACAGGCACTTCTTTTAAAAGAAGTGCTTTATCACATCCCGATATAAATTGCCTGCATCGCGTAGAAAGGTGCCCCATTAAAAAACATGGATACTACTCTTTTTAAAAAATGCTTTGGGATAAGATTAATCACATCTGAGGAGAGTCCATTTCTCTCATGGGATATAAAGGTGTTCAAGATATCTCTCAGTTTAAAATTTACAATGTTGGCATTTAAACGTGAATGGATTAATCTCATCCTATACGTTGGCTAAAGTAAAATAAGGTTTAAATTAATAGGATAATCTGTGTATGCATTGTGCTTAGAGCCAGCCACTGCTGCTTGGCGGAGGCTGGTGCACCCGGCTCGTTGTCTGAACATGCTGCATCAAATAAAGAGAATATCCCCGTGCGAGTGTGACCAAACGAGAGCTGATGCATTGCCTCGTGCCTTCTGGTTTCCATTACTAGGACACTTACTGAAGATTTCTTTCCCAGGGATTTCAGGTCAAAAACTGTTTTATCTTTATTCCTGTGTCTAAGTGCTGCCCTCCTTCTACACAGCGAGTGCTTAGGCATTTGATCATGTCAACTTTTGTGTCTCACTCCATCTACAGAAAACGCAGCAGAAAGCTCATTTAGGACCAAGCAGCATGTGTGTAAGGACAGACAAACCAAAGTCCCCTATAAATAGAGCACATTGACTTTCATCATTTATAGTTCATTCCTTCCCTTTTTGGACCAATTTCTGGACATATTATGCAAGCTGGAAGAATAGATGCAAATTCCCTAGTGGCTATTAGTGTGTCTAGACTCATTCATTGACCTAGAAGATGTCTTAATTGCCTCTTTTCTATCTGATGGGGAAAATACACTCCAGCTTTTCCTGGCTGCAACCTTTGTCATTATGTTTTCTAACTGAAATCACTGAATTTAATGAAAAGCAGCTATACTCCATGTTCTCTGAGATTGAGTTATGTGGAGCACTTATTACAGGCTTAATATGATCCACAGGAAACGTCTGTCCATTTAAAATGTTGTTTGCTTTTAGGACTTCAGATTTTTTGGCTCTTGGCTACTAGACAAGGTAGTGGCTGCTACTTATCAATCTTACTACCTTTTACAATATACTAGGTTAGAATGAATAAGATAAGAAGTTCAATTTACATGTATGTTTTTATCAGCATTTAACATTTTCATGTTATGGAGAAGTTTAGTAACTTTTTTCCAACTTTACAAATTGCCTGTAAATTTGCAGGTTTACAAACTAGCCTGTGGTCTCACAGCATGCTTTGCCTAGAAATGACAAGATGAAAATAAAATTGAGTCAGAGGTTGTGGTATAACTTTTGCTATTATCATTATTCAAGTGGATAATTAATGTATTTTCTCTTTGCATGGCTCACGAAATGCCTAGAAGTAGCCAGCCACTACACAGATTAGCAATGCAATTTTTAGATTAATCGGTAAAGAATTTGAATCTCAAGGTGAAAATCTAAGTTCACGTCATAGGTCTTCATTTGTAGCAAGGAACCTGTCCCTCAAATGAAGCAACACATTGGGTAGATGCATCATTTCACGATTTTAAGATTAAAGGAGCCTAAGAAGCTTTTGGACTGCATGCTGCATCAAATTTACACTGCTGCGTCAGTGAGCACTAAAAGCCAAAAAGTATTAGTAGATTTAGCAGATTTAAGTGAGGATGCATTTCACTGATTACTTACTGCTAATGAAATTTTGTTTTAATCATTTAAACTACTAATGTATCATTTGTATCAAGAATGTAATAAAAAGGTATAGTGTACACTGTATATCGGGTCACTTACAGGATACTTTTATCTCTATGGAATTTCCAGTTTGAATAATAGGTTTTTATACAAGAGAGATCATCAGTTTGTAACGTTAACCTCTTTTTTCCAATCCCTTCTCTGTGTAATGCCCAACAGAAACAGTAATTGAAATCTGCTTTTAAGCCGCCTCCCGGGTTTCCAAACTGAAATAAAGCGCGAGGACTTTACAGTTGCAATGTCTGGGAAAAGAAGCACCCTGTGTCATCCAGGGTGGCCAGACAGCTCACCTCCATCGAAGGTGCAGACACCCACAGCAGCCATTGTTCTTTCTCCCTCTGTGCTTTCTTTGTGGGAGCAGAGTGACTGCACTGCCAAAACAGTCTTCAGCCCTTTGATCCAGTGATGGCATTTTAGGACCTTATGGGCCCATTCCAGCACATACATGCACACAGAAAATGCAATATCCCAGAGCTGTTTTATAATAAAAACTTGAAGTAAACCATGCTTTGTAAAATGAAGTTTTTGTTCCTTTACTTAATCACTTAACACTCTTTTCCATTCTTTCAACTACTATTTTTACTCTGCTCAAAACATGACTGTCTTCAGGGACAACATGTTCATTGAAAGTATGAATGTTTCATTCATGGCCTTTGACAGCCTGAAAAAGAATTTTACTGCAGAATATATAGTAGTATATTTCCCTTCACCCAAGTTCCGTAATGAATAATACTCTTTCACACTAGTTTAAGTAATTTCCTGGAAAAATATGACGACTACAATCCTTTGGCTCTTCATGCTTGTGGTTTTTCCCTTACCATGTTCTCAAAAACGTATTCAGTACTAAGGCAGCAAATCCTTTCTTGGTGTGGCTGATCACCAGTGCACCTCCAACAGGATTTTCCCAGAGGAGGTTCTATACCTAAGATTATATCTATATTGTTTGGGTAATTTGCTTATCTGCTGAACAGCGTCTGGCTTCCTAAACTGAATCCTGAAACTTAGGATAAACTCTGAACTTAATTTTCTGCTGTAATAATTCAGCCTTAAGAATGATCCAGGGAAAATATAAACAACTAAAAGTCTGTAACTGAAACACAAGACAACTTCCTTGTGGTTTCTGAAAGAGCTGATGCATATCATTTTAATATGCCTGTCTAAATCTTTTCACGCAATACAATTTGATAAAGACTTCTGCTGACAGCTCTATCGTGCTACGGATCTATCTGGATGCAGAATTTTCATCCACTTCACTTACATGTCAGGTGGCAGGAAGTCTGTAAGCAGCAAACGCTACAGCCAGATTCTAGGTACTACATAGTAAAAAAGTTTAAGGGATTCTTTGTTTAGGTCTAACAAAATTCTATCCTAAAATACTTATTGTAAAGCATTTTGACAGAGCAATTTAATGGTAAGCATTGTGAAGAAATACATGCAAAACAAAAGATTTTTTTTTAAATAACACGTTTATAGGAATGACTAATTTTGTCCCCTTTTTAACTAGTCCCCAATTTCCATTATAGATAACATTTCATATTATCATAAACACAGTACCATAATTTTTCCAGTAACACATTTGTTCTAAACTTCATTCTAAAGAAGTTGCATCGCAAATACTAAATGTTTGAATGTTTCAATACTTCAATAAGAAAAGGACCTACAAAGATACCAAAACAACCAAAGGATTTTTATGGTGTAATGTCATCCAGTACTGGGGAGAACAGGCTGAAACGACTCTTGAGATTTCTCCCCTTTCACTAATACATAAAACACTTCAATGACTTGCAGGGAACAGACAATTATTAGAAGTTTTACTGAGGGACATTTTAAGCATTTTCTTACTTCTGGCCACAAAGTCATCACCTTACAGAGGAAGTTAATAAGGTATTTCTAAAACCTAAGTGAATTTTGTTTGGTAAGGGTCATCTGTCATCTCTCCAAATTGTGATGTTTTGTAGTATTAGCAGTAGGAGGAAAAAAAACCCAAACCCATATAGTTTAACACTTATTCCAGTGCAGAAGACCATGCATGCGGGTTTAATTTTACAACAACAAAGAAGCATTTGAAGCAACGGACGTTTCTGCTGAGCTGAGCAGACAGATTCCAGCGGTATGCCATTTTCATCATCAGCTCAGCACACTATGCCAAGTTGCTGTGACAGGTACAACCATGAAAGACAAATAAAGAAGCTTCTTGCACTGGAAGCCCCTTGTATGAGAAATGCCTTGATGCAATCTGGAAGAGTTAAATAAAATGTTGTCTCATTTTCTTCAGCAATTCAAAGTTTCAAATTTATACTGAGAAGATAAGAAATGCCCTTTATTATGCCTATTATAACACTTCAAGGAAGTAACATTCAAGAGTTTTGGAATATGGACAGACAGGATAAACACATTTACTATGTTTTTAAAAATAATTATTGACAATACTGTCCAAGTGATGCTCATGTCTAATTTTTTTAAATGAACTAATACGGGTGGGATGCAGCATATGACAGTTCCAAGATAGATCCTATGTACCATAACAGTTCTTACACTTTTTTTTCTTTAACTTTCCACACTCTGTGTCCTATCCTTCCTCTTTGTATATCTTTCTAAATATAGGCTGAGGTCTGCTAATGTTAACTTGTAATGAACTTTATTATCTGCAGAATTACAGTACTTCACTGCAGTGTGGCATGAAAAAGGCAACTTGTCCAACAGTTGCAGAGAAGTTTGTTTGAGTAAGAAGATGTAGTTGTTAAAATTGGAATCAAACTACTGCAAATGTTTCTGAAAATGTAGGAGAGAATACAAATATTTAAATTCTTGCTGGGAACTTTTTCTAGCTTGGACTTAAGAAGTTTAAACATGTATTTTGGTATCAGATTATCTTAATTCAGGAAAAATGTGACATATGGAGCAACATAATATTATAAAATCTGCATGTTTCCCAAACTACATTTAATAGTATGGTAACTTGCAAATGGTTTAAAAAAAATAAATCTGGAAAAGCGTTGTCCTTATTGGAAATGTGTATTTAAGAACTAAAGTATCATTCTGGTGGCTTGTTACTGAGTTATAGCCGCTGACTTCAAGACTCATAGTTTTTCAGTTTAGCTTTTCTGAGGACCCTTGTTTTCTTACTGGTCTTGCATTTAGAGATTAATGTTTGAATCAAAGGCCCTTAGAAGTTGCTAGGTGACTGGACTGAAAGAGTCTAACCAAATAAGAAAAGCCCTTCTTAAAGATGAACTGAAAAGGGAAGCAAACACTATTTGTTCACCTCACTGCTGCCTCAGCATGAATAGAGACACCGTCGAACCACACCAGAAGTGTTTATTTGAAAAATAAATACCTTCTTTCTTTCCTTTTTTGGCATAGCCTTTGAATGACCTAACTGAACAGTAAAACATAGTATTAATGAATTTGAGAACTTAAACCTATGCACAGTAGCTTCTTATGAAAAGAAATGTTTCAAATTACATTGTGCTGAAAAACTATTATGCTGTTACCCTTCTATAGATAACTCGTTTTGAGTGCGAGCTCAAGCATACTATTTTTGACATGTTTTGACATTTGCCTTTAATATCCTCATCGTGGCTAAACTGAGTTATTAGGGAAATCAAGATACAGAGACAATTGCAGAATACATATCTAGGAAAAAAAAGTAGGGAGCAGTATAAAAGTAAAAAAAAAATCATAAAAAAAAAATCACACTTAGAAGAACATTAATAGTGTTGCTCATGGGCAGGGCAGTATGATATAGGCTGCCATCCCCAACTGCAGTTAGAAGACCCATCAGGACATAGAAGAAGGACCAGGAGGATCAAGACAATTTCCAGCACCCTCACGAAAGGGTGCACAAGCCCTGTGATACACCCACTGCTCTACCCTGCCGAGCTGCAGAGCACTGCAGGGGGAAAAATAAAATGGTAGCAACTTAGCTAAGAGCAATGCTGTACATGCAAAACCAACTTTTTATGGTCCCTACCTTAAAATCCATCCATACAAGAAAGACTCTCGGCATGTTTTTAGGGAACTTTTTACAAAAAATTTCTCAGAAAAACTTGAACAGCTCAGACTATAAATTATGCTTAGTTGCAGACAGACCTAAGACATTTTTTCTTTTGTTCTTAAAAATTTAAAATTGATAAAGTGTTGTTACATTACAATGACATTTTTATCTTTCAGTTATCAGTCTTGATCTCAACCAAAGATGAGGTTCAGACAATTCTTACGTACGCTAAAACTTGAAACTCCATTCTGAAATAACAAGAAAGAGTTTCTCCACAAGAATGCATTTCAAATGTTTGTGAGGTTTAACCTTTCTTCCTGCATTGCTTTTGTTGTCATGCTATCCTTTGTTTCCAAGGTAGCAGGAGCAAGTAGGAATGAGTTCTGAGCCAACCTTGTGTGTTTTGTACGGACTCACATTATTCCTCTAACTCCAATCTGTTCTTTTGTGCAAAAATACCAGCGTTGAGTTCATATGAAATTAGGATACAAGAGTCTCTTCAAATGGTAAGGGAATTTATTTCAGTCATTCCTAGATGATAGCTAAAAAATCAAAGTCAATGAATTAGAGAACTAAAACTGAAGTAGAAAGAGCTACAGAACCAACGGCTCAAAATTTACAAAGAATAATACTGTGAAAAGTTCCATATGGGAAAACACATTCTTCAGTGTTCAGGTACTTTGGTGGTGACAGCCCTATAAATGCATTTCAGTACATGAATCCCACTGCTTCCCCCAATATTCTAAGACATCTATTGCATCTGAATTCTCCTTACTGGCAGAATATCTGCCGATTCTTGCCAGCTTTGAACAACCAACCCACTATCTCTACATATGACAAAGAAAACTGGGGCAAACATTCAAATTTGACAGCTTGTTGGAGAAGGATAGAGGAAATCAATTAAAAGAGATATTTGCCTATCTTCTCCTCCTCCTCTTCTATCATTCGGAAGAGCCATGCCACACTGTACGTTATGGCAACAGCCACGTTTAGTCATCTGGCACCAAAAAGCAAGGCTGAAAGGTTATTGCAAATAACACTCCTGACCTTGCCTAGATGGATTACTTCAAATAAAAACAAAATGCTAATACAGCACTAATTTGTCTGCCAACAGTGTTCAGCTCTTTTGAAACTGGAACTTAGAAAATCTTCTTTAGAGAAGCAGACAAGTAACTGGACTGCAAGTACACAGTAACTTGGTTTTGCTCTGAGGTCATTTTAGAAGTTTAAATGTTAATTAATCTTGTGAAAAGCCTTTAAAAACTGCAGCAAGCTGGAAAGCACAGAGATAGCACTAAGTACTTTATATTTTTGCCTTTGCACAGACTGGAAACAATGCAAATCAACACTTTCATTTAGCTTACCAAGTCTGAGGCAAAAGAAAAGGCACAATCAGGAAAAGGAGTGAGGGAGAGGGAGGAGAAGAATTTGCTGATTTCTGCACACTACATAGATGAGAAAAATGTTTCCAAATTGTGGCCTCCATAAAGAGGTACGCGTGGTACACGATACTGTGTAGGAAGCGTTCTAGTTTCACTTGTTCGACAAATACAATAGTATTTAATCCAAACAGTCATATAGGGTACAATATAATATCATCAGTTTCTGGAAACAAAGTTCTTCAGAAGAGCGAGCTTGTGAGCTGTTAAACGTCTTCTGCATTCCCAGATCCCATCACAAAGCTGCCCTTCATTACTTTTAAAACTCCTTTTCCCGATATATCCAACTGGATTTTCGTTCTTCCCTTTTACACACATCTCTCCTGTGACTCTTACCTCCATCTTTCCCACAACACCCTCACTGCTGGGGAATAACTCTCTCTCCTAAATGTCTACAGTGAACTGTCTCATATTCACTTTACTTTCAAAATAGAATTTCAAACACTTTTGTAATCTCTTTTTCCCCCCCTAGCTAATTAGTTTTGCAACTAAGTACTTTTATTCCTAGTTTTCCTGGAGTATTTTCTTTTCCTGTATTTAACTGTGAAAACAACTTGCCATACAGCTGGAAAGACAGCCATACAAACTTAAGTCATTCTAATGAGGTAATGCCTTAGAATTTCATCAGCTTGAAATGTTTTTAAAAATAACTGAGTTTTCCATGTATATTTAGTATTTACCTAATTTCATTTTGGATGTGGTTTTGAAAAATTGTACGGACTGAAATGATGACCACAATACCCCATTTAGTTTGTGCTGCCTCAGGAAACAGAATCACAGTCAACACCACATAAAGCCGATTCAATAGGAAGCGGAATACTAATTTTGTCTTTTCACATTAATATGGACAATCCCAACAGTACTCGCTTTACTTAATATTAAATAGAAAACATTATGTAAGTCTGTTAAAAATATTCAAATGAAGTTTTGTTACATTTTTATTTAGAACTAGAGCATATGATCAGCATAGCATCACCAAACTACCTAATTAGCCATCTGCTTCTTGAAATTGTTAAATATGTATTATATACTTCTAACAAAAGCGTATTTTATCATCCCATGTAGTCTTCTCTAATCATATTAAAGTGCACGACCAAAGTCTTCTCTGTGCACAGAGCTAAAGGGAAACCAGACATCTCAAATAGTTTGCAACAACTTCTTGATAGCCAGAAAGAAATATTAAACAAAACAAGCACCCTCACAAACTCAACCTATAGCCTTTTGCACAATACATAATGTCCACATGGCATGGCCTACTGCTTTCATTTAATCCTTCACTCCACCGTAACGTTTAGCTATTTCTTTCTTTCTTTCGATTCTTCTCTGAAGACATGAGGACTTGGAGCACTTGGAACACCAAATTACACAAAATTTGTATTTCCAGAAATTACTTGTTAGAAGTGTGAAAGAGCAACAAGAAGTTAATTTGCTGACTTCCCAGGGGTTTGTAACTGTCCAAGATCCCCTTTCATAGTTCTAGACCAAGACTGCAAACAGAACCAACAAAATCTTCTGTGCTGGCACTACTCTCTATGCCAGACCACAAGGCTGACCAGAAACTGAAACACGTACAGTTGTTGAACCAGTTAGAAAGGAATGATAAAGCATTCAGACTAAATTTTATCAATCTAGGTAATATCTGAAGCATTTTCTTCAACAGCACCTTTTTTTTTCCCCTTCCCCTCCCCCCCCCTTTTTTTTTTAAGAGTAGCAGTATTCTGAGGAGCAAAGACTCTTCTCTAAAATCTGAAGTTTCTCTTTCCATTTTGCTGCTTTACTGATCTCTTAACCAGCAAAGGACCATTAGAGCTCAGCTAAACCTGCACAACAATCCTAATGCTATTAAGCGGACAATCCAATTAAGCCATTTCCAAGTAGTGTTTGTCATTAAAGAGAGCTGTAAGTGAACAGTAAGCATGCCCATATCTGAAAATCAGTAATGTGAATTTTCTAGAAATAGTTCTGCTAAGGCTTTTAGCTCAATATAATAAGAACCAAGAGGATATAGTTTCAGAATATTTGTATTTTTAATATTGAGATGTATTTGTACTCCACAATAAATAACCTTTTTGTGATTTATACCATGCTGTCTGGTCACAATCAATATGCAGTAAAAATGTGCTGACAAACATGCAAACAACTAACTTTGCCAAAATTCTACTGACATGTTTAATGCCAAAGAATATTATCCTCTAATACGCCTAGTTCCAACACTAACTTCAACGACATTTCCAGCAGTCATACTTCCACACAGATCATTACAGTATCTACTCTGCTTCTTAAGAATATTGTTTTTCTCCAATTTGTATTTTCAAAAATGAAACCAAAAGAAGTAGGCTCTCTGAGCTACTCATCTGGTAGCGGACTGGAAGGTTATCATTGCAGAGAACAGTAGAAGCCACAGCATCGTGTTTTGGTTGGTTTGGTTTTTTATATGTTTGCTTGTATGTAATAAAATGGAAAGGGTGGAACGAGAGGGAGAGGAGGCACGCATACAGGTGCAAAGTCATCAGCTAAGCATGGGATAACCACTTCTTCGCTACCAATTAATCCTACAAAGGTTAGTTTGAATCTATTACAGAAATCAAGCAGCAGCAAGCTTTAGTGTTGGCAGATTGATCAGAAGAATAGTTAATACGTTATTACTAGTTTAATTAGTATGAAATTCAATTAAATATTAATATTAATAAATTAATAAAGATTGATAATTAAATCATTATGAATATTTAATAAGTGGATTAATAAGCCAAGATTTCCTGAACTGTAAAACACAAACTCCTACTGGATACAGGATGGAATTATTCCTGCCCAGTGCAGGGAGGCACCTATAATAAATTAAATTAAAACAAAAAAAAAGCTGTGAATAAGACCGACCATGTCTCTGCACTAAAAATAACAGTAATACTTTAGTTGCAGATACTAACATATAAGCATCACACACCATGTAAGACAATAAAGACGGCCATTTCATGCTGCCTTGATTATAAGTCAGCTTAATACTGAAGGGTAATTTGGGCACTATACGTGCATTCCTTGCCAAGTCAACTTTAAAGAGCTGGGGAAGATGAGAGAATAATTTCTCTTAAGGAAAGATTCTGTGGTATTTTTAGTTTAAAACCCCCAACTTTTAATCATGGATAGATTTTTAACCATTAAGACAAAAGAAAACATAAATTGTATTAAGTACCTCCTACCTGGAAAATGTGAACAACAGTTTCATTACTTGTCATTTCTACTAATTTCAGTTTCAATGTATTGCTTCAAGTTTGTGTTCAAGAGATGGAAGGAATGCGCATCTGATTTCATTAACAAAATAATTTTGCAAATGCAGTCGGTATTGATTATTTAGGACATCAAAAATCCCAACTGACATTGTGCAATATGAAAGTCAGAGATGAGTGGCAGCAATGAAGCTATTTAGAAAAAGACAGGAGAGAGGGAAGAACAAGTGAGTTTATCGAAATCTTGATACATTTCCAAGAAACAAACACAAAAAACTGATCTTGTGCTCAAATCTCATCTGCAAATTCTGCCAGTTCTTGGAGCAAAAAAGATGACTGGATAGTTTTAATCATAAACCTATATTTTTAATGGATCCCCCCAAAACAATGTCTCTACTAAGTATTTTGAACCCAAATCCTGAGCCATGAGTCATCTAACTTATGAGTAGCTAGCTCCTTTGTCTTCTATAACTCATGCATTGCAAGAGAGAAATTACGATGTTGAATGCAACAACTTTTGCACTCTGAAATTTAGCGTACAAGTCAACAGCTAAGAGGGAATGTTTTCATAACACACTAGGAGAAATGCTGCACTAAAAACAGTTTTGAGAAACAGGGGTGCAGCTGCAAAAACAGCTTACAGAGCTTAGTATTTTTAATGAAACTGCAACCTAAAGCTCCAGCTT
Source organism: Aramus guarauna (assembly GCA_013400195.1). Classification (NCBI taxonomy): domain Eukaryota; kingdom Metazoa; phylum Chordata; class Aves; order Gruiformes; family Aramidae; genus Aramus; species Aramus guarauna. Next base: position 973,184 of record VXBL01000958.1, on the reverse strand, counting down.
AGTTCAATATACTTGTTACAATATTTTTTGTCCAACTTAATAGGAAGCAAAGATAGCTAATGTAAAAAGAAACACTACCAACACACTTCTCTTCAGGAATACAATACAGAAAGATCACAGATTTATGAAATCTTTTGCCTAAAATTTTCAGATAATGAAATTCTCAAGATAAACCAGGGGTTTGACAGCTTTATAAAGATTCTGACAATTTTTAATAGTTTGCTTCCATATGAAAAATGCATTTCTAGTTAGATCCCACTGCCTAATTTCTATTAGAAACAAGTGACTAAAGGATATCATGTTTTTCTCAACAACCCAGTCAAATTCAATCAGTAGGCAAACATCAAAAAGCCCCACAAACTCTAAATTTTCCTAGAGACTAATAATGCAACGCAAGCTGGGGTGGCAGTGTGGGGGAACACACGGGACATGAACCCCAGAATATCATGTCTTACCCCTATTTAACCTACAAGGAAACTCATAGTTCATAGGAGATATGAGACACAGCTAGAAACCAGAAGAGTTTATAAGCAAACTACAACTCTGTTTAATCAAGAAGTTTAGCACAGAAAAAAAAGAGTAATAAAATAAAAATAATGCTGTTACAAGAAAAAAATTTACAAAAACACCAGGAAAAGAAAACAGAAAGGACATGAGGAATCCAAATGAACTTTTAAATTTGTTTCCATAGATCAAGAAACAACATTAGGACTAAGACACATTTCTCAACTGTTTTATTTTTTTTTCCAGGCACATCATCCAGGAAATAATATTAGTTATTTGCTTGACTATACATCCGGGTCTGCAGAGGCAATAAAGATCCCAATCATGCACCCTGGAGACCTCCTCATGCAACAGGTTTCCTCAAGACTAGGCTCTGTATTTTTGCATACCTCCCAAGGATACGGGCAATGCATGGCATTGAAATACGTGAACTTTTTCCATGTTATAAAACAGCAGCACTGCATCAGTTCCAGAACTAACCTACAGTTCAGCCCATGGTACCACCAGTAACCCACACCATCAGCCTGGTTTTATTGAGTGAGAAGTAGTTCATTAGATTGGCCAGTGTCTAGAGGCCAAGCAAGTAAGACAGCTGAAGGCATGCACATGTTGTAACAAGGGAAATTCCAACTAGATATTAGGAAAAAACATTTTCACGATGAAGGTGGTCTGACAGTGGAACAGGGATGCTCTGTTTGCCCAGAGAGCCTGAGAAATCTCTGCCCTTGGGGATATTCCAACTCTGACCAGACATGACCTTGAGCAAACTGACAAAACTTCAAAGCCGATCTAAGTTCAAGGTTGGTCCTGCTTTGAACAGGGTTCCAGAGCAAATGACTTCCAGAAGTCCCTTCCACCTCCATTTATTCCTAGCACAGTTTCATGGAAAACTGGAAGGTGGGGGTGGGGGGAAACAGTTTACTCTCAAAATATGCTGCAGCTTTAAAGCAGTGATTCAAAAGGTCAGATTATTAGTTGGGGAAAGGAAAGGAAATGTCATGTTCTACTTTCATTACCTCCCACTGTAACTTTACAGTTGACTGATACTCACATAGAATACGAAGAGTTAGATAAAAGCTTAATCTTGAGCTTCTGCTGACAGTGTTTCCTGTACTACTCGCTTATATATTAATTAGAGAAAATTACAACAGCACAATAATACAGTTCAGTTGTATTCTTAGATCATTTCCCATCTCCCTTCTTTATGTACTATTAAACATATTACCAGCAGGTATCAGCACTGCCAATGTTACTGTCATAAAATGTCTAAAAATGTCAGAAAAAAAATAGTGATTGAATCCAGGGAAGACTTCATATTGCTGCAGCTGATTTTAGTACAGCATCACAGAAACGCTGTGGTACATTATCTTCATGGATATCTGCACTAAGCAAAGAGTTGATAGACCTCCAAGCAGTGATTCTGAGACCACGAGCGGGGAGCCTGCCTGGCTTTTGAGCAGCAATACTTACCAACTAACATGAGAATGCTGTATTTTGTCCTCATTATTGGCCCCAGTTTCAACTTTTTAATTTCTGTTGTTACCGAACAGTAGGGTAGCACGTCACCCATAAGCCACAGGCTTAAGCTGCTCTAAACCCCTAAAGCTGCTATAAACAGCCACACGCTCAACACTTACAAGAACTGCCAAAACTTAAAGGTAAAAATATCCCCATAGCACAATCACTGTTTCAAACAACTCAAAAAGGCGATTTCTTTTGTGAACACTGACAAAAACTTAACTAAAGAAGGACAAGGCAATGATCCTGCAACATTAACTGTATGGCAACAGCCAACTGCAGGATTTATTCTTGTTCCACATAAATTTCTATACATTACAACTGCCATACATAACAAGTGTCATTACACGTTAATCCCTATATTACTGACACTCCAGCCAAGCATGGCATGGCCTGATGCAGTTTTCAAAGGCTGCAAGCAACGTAATTGCCTTGTTTGGTTTTGTCCATGTTTCCCATTACCTTCACCACAACATTTACATTTAAGAGGTATTACCAGATCCAAATATATACAGTTGCAAGTCAAGCATAACAAACTATAAAAACATCCATAAGACAGTAAGACTGCCTCATATACCCACAAGGGGATATGCCATATTCTTGATAACAGAACTACAAAAAAGACAGCAATTATTTTCATTTAAAATGAATGCAAAACCTGCTTGCAATTTAAAAAAATTACACTTGAGAGCATCCTCCTGTTTCCAGTTTCCCATGCCTATGCCTTCAAAGAAAGGTCTTAATTGTGCTATAAAAACTGTATCAGGGAAAATTAATACATATGAAGAGTGTAAATGCTACCTTAATTGATTGTGATAACTCTGCTACAAAGGAGCCTGAGCAAAATACACCTGGGGACATATTTAAGTGACTGCAGCTCACTAAAGGTGAACTAAAGCTAGCATGCCCAGGTGTAGCAGAACTGTTCCTGCAGAAGAAGGTAACTCAGTCTAAGTTGTAAAACCTACCTGAGAGGCTGGAGAAATACTTGGCTGACTAGCCACACTGCGCCTGCGTCACCATGGCTTTACTGGTAGCGGTAGTTAAAACCTTGGTACTTCTGCTATTCGGAGTCACTACAATACATCTCCGAAAGCTCAGCCAAGACTGCATGCAATTACTTCCACATGTTCCCAACTCTCAGCATACACAGGATTCCATGTAAGAATGGGACTTTTCATAACCCTGCTGTTAGGGGCATACCAAATCAATTTGCTAATCAGAGGCACAATGTTCAGCATCCTGCAGATCCGAGTTCAGTACTGGGAATTCAGCAACTCATGAATAACTGTGTCATTTGAGTAAAACAAAAAACAGATGTTCTGGAAGTCAATAACAAGGGAGAAAATTTAAAGGGAGATAGGATGGTGTCCCCTGAAAAGTTTTCTCTCAAGGAAAAAAGGTGATATATATATATATAATGGAAAACTGGGTATCGCTTACATCATCCAGTGCACTCTTGATGGTAACTTGCCGTACTGCACAGGAACCTGTGTCATTAAGACTGCTCCTGTTTTAAGTACTTTTGCTAAGCCAAAAGCGTTTGGATTCAAAGATTTTGGATTCTGTTATTTAAATCTGTTCCAAATAACGAAAAACAGTTCCTTTAGATAAAATGCTTTCATTTTATCTCAGCAGCTTGAAAAGCCAATGCTATACTTTTCAAATTAAACAAGTATGGCAATAATAAAAAAACCCTGCTGAGTCCAAAGATATGTTAATGTTTCTCAGAAAAGTCAAACATCAGAAGAGAAACCTACACCGAGGTTACACATAATGCTGATTTTAAATAGGCAATGCAATCTTAAACAAGTAGAGAATATGCCACTTCAATTAGTGAAAGAATAAATGATTGCAGATCACTAGAAGCTTTTAAGAACTGTTTTTGATCACTTAAACTTTTCTGACTAGTTGACCATTAGAAGTTATTTCAAGGTCCAAATGCAACCATGACGACACAACTACGTGCACAGCTTGAACAATGAAACAAATCTACACTCCTGATCTCCCCTACCTCACGCTGCAGTGTTTATCTACGTTACGTTTTCTTATTTTTAAGTAAGCCTAGTCATTTTTCCCAGTTCATTTTTCAAACAGCTAAAGAAATAATGAAAAAAAAATAAAAATCAATCAACATGTTTGTGTTCTATGACACTGACTCTGAGGTTTGAAACACAAACGGTTCAAAATGTATCAGTTTTTATTTTCTGTTTAACAAATAATGATTTCTCTCTGTATCACTAATGGAGCCTGAAATTAAAATGGATTTTTAGTTGAGCTCCTGTTCATACACTGGTGTCATCATCAATACCACTCTCGCTCTAGGAACACGATTTATCTCAGCTATCCATTACACGGAGGCAAGCTGCTTATGAAGAGCACCAGGCATATTCCCAGGAGTCCCACAAACAGAACCAAACATCAGGGTTACATGGAGTTTGAGATTCTCTAGGACTTCACTCATTGGGCTTATAAAACTAAAATTAGGTCAACTTTGGAGTCAAACTACCTCAGCTACTGAAAGCAAAGGCTTAACACTGTAATTAGGGTTAAATCCTCATACAAATTGGGTTTCTCCAAAATACTTTAAGTACACTGTAAGCATTCAAACCCACTCGCACTATGGAGAACCTGAGCATCTTTATCACAACACAAGTGATGCTGCAGTTCTACTACAAATCACTGCCAAATTCTGTATTATTTTCAGACACCTTTAGTGCAGGTAAGTAAAATACAATAGCTTGCCTGAAGCTAACGACACAAGACATACAATTTATAAACTTAGTCTAGGAAAACAGTCTGTATCCACGTAAAGTCACCACTTCTCAAGACCTCACTTTCAGTGCAGGAGAAGAAGATAGAGGGCAACGCTTTTTCAAATACCGCATCATCTGAGCATTTTAAAACCAGCACAGAGTTTTGTTATTGCATCTCTAATGTAGCCAATGGATGGGAATGTCTGCATCTCTCTAAATGCAGAGCTCTTAAAAAAAAAAAAAAGTACATATATATATTCCTTGAAACAAGTTTGAGAAAATAAGATTAGAGGGGGGGAAAAAAAACCTCTAGCAAACCATTCAAATTGTATCTGTGTTTTCTGCACAAATAAGAGAGTTTTTAGGCAACCACTTTTCCCCCCCCCTCTTCCCACAAATATCATTTAGGAATGAGAGCATTCGCTTCATTATACCTAGGGGACATACTCTTTAGGTCTATTTGGCATAAGAAAATGAAAGGACTGAAAAAATTGAGGAAGAAAACATCAAATCCGAATTAAGGAGCATGCTGTATTCTAATGAATATAGAATAACTTCAAATATGGACTTTCAACACCTCTGGACATAGTTTTTACAAGCTCGTAAGACACATTTATGCCCAAAATTGTCCTCCTACAAATTAAGAAAGGTACTTATTTTGCTTAGAAGACCTGAAAGAAATCTGTCAGGAGATGAATATATGCAGCCTTTACCTGCCTACAAGACTGCTGAATTCTGCTAATAACCAGTGCAATTGTTCCAGAAAAGGTCTACACAGCAATACCACAATGAAAGAAAAGATAAAATGACACAAGTAAGAAAGGTTTATCACAAAACAGAACATGCGTAAAAAGAGCAAACATTCCAAAATCATGCAGATTGTCTGGTATTGTTCCCAACAGCCTGATTTTAAGAATTTAATCCAGGACATACCTCCTTTTTCAAAAAGAGGTTGATTAGGTCAATGCAAGGATAGCTACACAGCTGTTAAAAGAGTACATCCTTTGAAAGCATGTCATGAAATGAAACTGATTTCACAGGGGCCAACTATTTTACCAATAATGTCTAACATTCTCCATCAAACTAAGCAGTTTATCATAGGATTACAAGAAGATTACTGAAATGCATCATATAAAAAACCCCTCCAAAACAGATTTTGACACAGTGACAGCCTGTAAGGAAGAAAAACATACGAAATCTGGTGAAAACCTTACAGCCTTTTTACTCATGCTTGAATCTTCACGTCAGCATATTTTTATAGTTTCACTAATATAGCAGCTTCTATACATCATAATAATAGGATTTTAGTTTCAATTAATTTTTTCTATCTCGTATTATCAGCACTTACTAGCTCAATAAAAACTTATTAGCTGAATATAGCAAAATCTTACTTAATTAGGAACAGGGGACTGAAAAAAAAACCTCCAAGGGTAATTGAATCCAGCTCCTTGCTCCTACTGGCAACCATGACACAATTATTTTCAGAAGGTCATACTAAAATCACTTGGTTCTTGGACTGCTAATCTCTTCGGAAAGCTAGTCCAGGACAACTGTCTTCCAATAGTTGTAAGACCTGCAATTTTTATCCTAAACTTATTAGTGACAAATACATACTTTTTTGTCCTTGGATCACTGTCACAAATGCTGTAAGTACTTCTGAGGTAAAAATGTCACTAGTAAGTGAAAAAGAAAAAAGTACATGATAGAAATAAAAATCATATCAGTGCTGAAACAACAGACTGTATTTTAAATGTACAACAGTAGTCTTTGGGTATTCAATGAAAAAATATCTTCAGTATCTGTCAACCAATTCCAACAGTTACAGAGCATTACAATAAAAGAAAGCAGTAAACAAGCAGTACGGAATAAAAGCAAGGGGTAGTACTATCAGAAAGGTAATTTATAGTTCTAAAATTATTGCTGAAAAGAAAGAACAAAACTTTCAGATACACCATTTAAAATAATCAGAAGCTAATAAGCTCTTAATTTTTTATTGTAATATATATTTTTTTTTTAGGATGGCATAATCTGGTGAAAAATCTAGAGCACATCATCTAAGACTTAAGGTTTTGCAACACTGTCAAGGAGACACACAGCTCAGAATAACCGTAGTTACAAGAACCTTTACACTGCATATGCAGAGAACATTATATAGAGTATTTGGCTGGAAACCTCTCCATTTAGGGTGTTTAGTTAATCAACATTTATTGGCTGAACTAGCTATTACTTTGACCACATTCAGGTTCCTACATATATTACTGAATACTGCAAAACATACAGATAATGGCAGTGGTGGCAAACACAGATACCTTCCCCTCATTTAAATTCATGCTTTTTTCAATACCAAAAACACTGTCAGATACTTCCGTTTCACATACTTCAGCTTCTCCTGTTTAAAACTTCCTGTATTAAACACTGGTATGGATTTCCACTTACATTTAACAGTGAAAACTACAAAGACAATCATTAAGTTTTCCAGTTTAATACTGCCTTAGTCTTCTTACATCATATATTTAAAGATATTAATAGAGGCCCTAAAAATAAGCATCATACAGAACAGCCAGGAGAGATACCTAATACTCAACAAAATGCAGTCAAGGGGATGAGCACCACAGCTATTTTTAGCAAGAATAAAATTTGCTTTTATAGCGGAGTTAAAAGACTAATTAATTTCGTGGGGAAATTAAAAGGTTGAAACCAAAGTACATCAAACACGCGACAACTGGCTGGCATGCGGGGGAATGCCTCACCTCCCTGGCACAGGGCATTCAAGTAGGAGAACATTCTTTTTGGCATCACTCATTTCAAAATTGTGCTACATTTAAATTGTGAAATGTTTCACTTCTAGGCCACCCAGCAAGAGCATCACAGAGGAGGAGACATTACAGTTACAATTAAAAATAAATTTATATAGAAACCTAAATATATCTATATTCAAACATTATAGAAATATAAATTATGCATCAATGCGCCACAGGGTCAGTAAGAGTAGCTCATCACCAAAATCAAATACAAAGGAAATCTTCACTTCTAAGCACTTTTAAGGCTTTGATGTTATTTAAAATTAAAACAAAGAATCAAGAAATAAATTTATAAATTTCACAATATTAAAACCTACAATATTTGGGGGAAAATGTGGAAGTTTCTTCTAATGTGACTCAAGTTTGATTACATCATGATTTCACATGAATATTGTTTTAGTCTTAAATGCTATAATTACACAAGAACTTGAATATAAATAAGCTCTGAAAGATTAAAAAAAAAGATAAGAGATGACAGCACTTAGTTTAACCCATTTAACTTTAAAGACAACTGGCGAGGTTATTTGAGCACTGAATAAAAGCTTCAGCCATGGAATTTATTATTATATTATTATCTAGAATAAATGAGTATTCTGCAGCAAATTTCTGAAATGTTTTGAAGACAAAGTGAGCTTCAACAATCCCTAGTTATGAATTTAACTACCTTGCACCTAAGCTTATGTAAATGACTAAGACAACAGAAAAAATAAATCACAGCAGGAACAGACCTTGGGAACTCTTCCACAGCATGATAGCAATACAGAAATAAAACCCAATTTGCTTAATTCACGCCAGTGTGTAAGCACTGCATTTCTTTGTTTCTTAAAATGATTCTTTTGAGGTTGTTTTTTGGTAAGTAAAATTTTGTTTCCCCAAACATTTTACATATGGTCAACACATAGCAAGGTTCAGTATATAGCTTTTATTATCATCACTATTAAACTCAGGGTAAGAAATCTTTCACTGTTATAACATTCTTGAAGTAACCTACTTACAGGATAACTGACAAAAAGGAAAGGAAAACATTTACATGAGGGGAAAAAAAAAAAAATCAAGGGGCAGTATTCAAACAATATATCCTAGAGAACGTATAGTCCAGTCAAATATTTAATGATTTCCAACAACCAACATCTCTGAGAATGTTAACAGAAGTGAAACAAGGTTTATTAAATAATCTTTTTAATTCCTTTTACAATTTCATAAATAGAACACATAACCCTGTAAAATAATCCACTGTAATTTTTACCGAGGAGGAAGCGTGAGATGACGCACACAGATAATGCTCATTCAGAACTATCTGCACAGAAACAAACATTCCAAATCCCAAGGAGATATTATCTGGTACCAAGATGAGGCTGGCAGTATCAATAGTCCTTAGTTAATTATTTCTAAAGAGTAGTAATTAACGTCTGGGGGAGGTGGAGTGGTTTGCTCCAGATCTTCCTATGCAAGATATTCAAAGCCTTACCACTTAAAACATGAAGTATGTTTGCCTTGGCAGAGGTGCTCTACAGGGACAAGTGAGAAATTCTCCTTACAAGCTAAAAATGGCATGGCTCTAAAGTGTCAGTTCCCAAATGTTTTAACGATTTTATTTAAATAAGAGAAACAAAACAGATTGTAAGTATAATGCTCATTTTTCAGATTTTTATCCATTCTTAAAGGAATAAAAACAAGGCAACAGAGGGCTGGAGCAACGCTGCTCAAACTGCCGTAAGCAGCACCCATGCTTTCAGACTCAGGCCTGGCAGCCCCCGGCACCATCAGGGACCCCCGGCACCATCAGGGACCCCCGGCACCATCAGGGACCCCCGGCACGAGGCCCAGCACAGACTGACTGCCAGACAGCTACTCAGCTTCTCAGGCAGGTTCTACAGCTTGTCTTCAGTGCTGGGCTGCCAGAGGTACGCTGATACCGATACCTGTACTGCCTGATACGGTCAGACTGCATCTACAGAGGCTGCAGTCCCCGGAGGAAAGGCAGTGCTTGCACGAGTGCCTCTCCCAGCCTCGGCTCTCCACTGCAAAACAGGAAATAACAGCATTTCATCAGCAGTGCTTGAAGGGATTCGCAAATTTGGGGATTCTTTCAGATCACATTAATCTTCTATTACTGGAATGTATTTCAGATCTATCTAGCCGTACAGCAGCTAAACTGCACTTTCTGTACAGCACTAGGTTGCTCACAGAATCCCTTACTCTGATAAACAACAAAACACACGATGCTGCTCAAGCATGTTAAGCCATGTTCCAATACATTACATGCCCCAAGAGTGCCAGAGTTTTCCTACACTGCACACCGTAAAAGTTATTCTTCCTTACAAGATATTTGTAAATAAACGGCCGTAATGTCACAATATACAGGGCAGGGGTTCCTAGGTTATTTTTAGTCCAGACCAGCTGGCTGTTGTAGTTCAGAGTGCCATTTGTTGAGAGCACTAAAAGAAAGTGAATCTGATAGTAAAGAAAGGAAAAAGATGGAGGTCACATAGAATTTCATTATAAATTGATTTCTAATTACAATATTAAATGACTACACTTAACATTTAAAAAATAAAAAACTGTTTCAGAGTACATTTCTGAATTTTTTTTTTGTTTATGCAAAAATGACTGCTAGTGGCAAAGCAAAATAATAGAAGCTGAAGATAGTGCCATTTACTAACTGCATTTTTGACACAAGTACTATCATAAGGCTTTAATGAAATTAAATAGCACAAACTACTTTTCTCTTATTGCCCATAATAAAATATAACTAAAAAAAGACTCAACAAGAACTAGAAGGAAATACTTCATTTCCTATAAAATCTAAAGAGTGGTGAAATATAGAACTGAAATGTTTCAGATACATGCAAAACAACATCCTGTGAAAGTTTCGGTTTCTTGGAATACGTTCCTTCTCGAAGGTTGACATTCACAGTGTTGTAAAGACACAGAAGCCCTGTAGAAAGTGTGAACCAGCTGCCCGTACCCTGAGAGGGTGCCCAGGCAGGTCCCGGCTCTCCCGGTCGTGGGACTCGCCCTCTGCCATGGCTCCTCCTGGCCTCCCTTCCCTGCTGCTCATTTCCTCCTACGTTTTCACAGGAAAAACTATCACGATGGCATACGTTCAGGGCAGGTAAACTCTTGCCAAGCACAAATCCCTTCCAGGGCAGGAGAGAAGCCCACACAAGTTTCACCCCAGAAGCTGGAACTACCTGGGCTCTCGGGGCAGGGTAGGGTGAGCCAGGGCACTTCAGGCTGAGCTCCTCTGCCCCGGGCTCCAGCCTCCAGCACAGCCCGGCAAGGAAGCAGGCTGGTGTGCAAGCATTTGCCATCTCCAAGACATGTTATGTACTCTCCCTCCAGCTTGAGAGTTGCTAAACTAGAGAGAATCTGACTCAAACTAAGGTCATAGAAGGAGGTGAAGATGAAGAAGGTGTTCCAGGATGAAAGAAGCAATGTCATTAAGAGCAAATGCTTCTAGAACTGAGAGGGTTTATAGCTGTGTTATACACCGGATTTTTAATACATCTCTGTTTCATTCCCTCAACTGCAAATAAGGAAACATCCCAAAGATGGTGATAGCATGCTGAATTTGTTGCTATCTGCAGAAATTAGTTACTATAAATAGTTTTACCAGGCCTTTTAAGACGCAGCTGTACCAAGTTTCCACCAGAATCAAAAGCTCTAAGACATTGATTTACTGCATCATTGCCTATTCCACACAGGTTGTGACAGTATCCCACCACCATCCTATTTTTTCTGAAGACATCCTGGTCATACATTTTAATCTTATTATCTTTAGAGATGGAACACCATCTGCAACAAGCTTTTAAAACATTCCTTCTCTATAAACAGAATCCAACGATGATAACAAGATTCTGCATGACTGAATAAAATTTTGCTGTGTTAATTATGACCCAAAAACAGTGCCATGGTCTGGAAGGAGGATTCTAAATTTCAGAACTGTAGTACAGTACTCTAACCTTAACACGTTTGTCTCTTCAGCCCTTACACGTAACCTTTCAGCTGCAAACAGTGATTTAACAAAGCCAGGATAGCAGACACTATTGGTATCCATAATAATTTGCAAAATATCTCAGACTCACATGGATTTCCTAAGTTAAATCTTGTAATGGACTAAAACAGAGGAAGCAGTGCACTGACTTTCCAACCTAAATACATAAAATCTTTTAACTATGAAATCAGAATTTAAATTCACACCTGTCAAGCAAGTGATAAAATGACAATACTGGAGTGGTGACAAGCTTGGGTCTGGCATGGGCAGGGTTGTTGCAGTTTACAGAAACTCATCACAGAACTGAATTAATGCCAGCTAAATGGATGAACTAAGGAACAGATTATTCGGGAGCAAGCAGGCATTGAGAAAGGTATCCATTATACGTTTGTTCCCACTTAAACCACCCTTGAGTCATGTAGCATTCTACAGAAGGCAAAAGAGGTTCAGAAAAGAATATACTTCCCCATCAGAAAACTAAATGGAAGAGTAAGATAACATACTCATTCTTCAGGTATGACAAGTTATAAAAAATAATTCCTCACTGAAAGCCCAAATTAACTGACGATGCTTTTAGACGATGCCCTCCTCTATAATATTCTGCTTGAAAAAACACAACTTCCCACCAACCAAAAAAAAAAAAAAGCCCCACACCTTATTCTGCAGAATAAAGAGCAAGGGCAAACACAGGAGCAGCTCAGATCAAACAGCACGGTACAGAATACTGTACCACTGCTCTGAATTGCACTGTTCTGTTCTTATATGGACTCACCCCTTCAGTATCCAAATCCCTTAGGACAAGAATTCTTGTGAAGTATAAATATATCTTTGCACAAGACTCTGTACAACAATAATGAAAACCAAAAAGTCCTGTCTTAAATATTTATCTTGTGTCCTTGAATCCAACACAATCTGTGTAACTTAAACACTGCTAAATATCACTGGTTTACAGGTGGAGTCAAGATTAGTCTAACTCAATGCAATTACATTTTTAATGTTTCGGAGAGCCTTAAATCAATGACAGAAATGCAGACTGTTACTATCTAAGGACAACCTTTAGAAAAACCGGAGACATTTTTAGTTCAGAGTACTGTAAGCATGTTATGATCTGCAAGTCCATGTGTGAAAAGAAAGCCTAAGGGTATGCATACACAGGTAATAAGCAAAACAAGAACATCTGGATCTCCCATAAATTTCTGCCTTTTAAACATATCAGTAATCTGTAAGTAAAATGTTGTGTTATCAGAGATCTTGGTATTTTCTCAGGAGATGGCATGGAGATTGATTTAACCCTAAGATAAAACACCATCTTCACAAATGGCTCTTTTCACAGAGCTAATCTGCTATAAACACATGAGTTTAGTGCATTCTTCTACAGAAACCTTACCCATCAACACAAAAAACATTTTGGACACAGCTGTTTTGAAGTCAAGAAAACTTCGACATTTCAAATTGTTTAATAGAATCTTTGTATAAACTGGTCTCATGAGATAATAAATAAGATAAACACAGAGAGGTTTCCACATCCCAACTTGAGAGCAATTCATATTTTAAAACCAGTCCTGAATATTATTAGAACTATTATGCAAATACTACATGTGTTAAATAATAACTAATATTCTACCTCTCCTAAAACCAAAGTCTAAACTGTGCATTAGTAAAAAGATTTTTTTCTATTTTCAGTCTGAAATTTTCGAAGGATTCATTACTAAAGCACTGAAAGAAACCGACGTTTTATCCTGTGTTAACAAGTAACACAGAACTCATTATCTTCCTTCAGGGTTTCCACTTCAAGTGCCACATCAATGCTTTGCAAAGCTCTGGTGCTGTAATTGCCACTACACTTTTAAGAGCAGGTAAGTGAGGCTTGCGGCACTTGTGAGGAAGGGAAAAGGCTGGGAGCACTGGCATCAGGGCTACATGACAGGCAACTTTAAAATTAGGACGTGCTGTTATAAAACACAGCAGGACATCAGTTTCTAAGAGCAGACATGTGGCCTTGAAAAGCATCCTCATGGCAACATGGATTATGCCATTAAAACAAATTAATAAAATATCAAAGTTGAAGGCTAAGCAAATGTTAAAGGGTTGATTCATAGTCTTAATGCTTTCCTTTTGAATGCAGAAATTAAGGCAGCATTCCTTCAAAAACAAGGAGGCAACAGACCTCGTGAAGTCAAGACTAAATCTGGAATTATAAGCAACTAAAACCTGTAAGCTTTAACTCTTGGAAAACCACACATGCATTTAGGCTACTGCCCACCGTGTTGCACACAGGCAGATTTCAAACTGACAGAAAACACGAACAAACTGCAGAATTCACTTATGCAATAGTCAGGGAAACAAAACAGTTGGAGAGAAGCCACGCGAACCCAACTCCAACTACGTCTGCTCGGATTTCTGAAAAGAGCTCATTCACACAGTCCACGCTTCGTTGTTCAGCACAGCTGTTTCTAAAGCCACTCCCCATCCTAGTAATGGTTTTCCCCATCCTATTTCACAAAAGACTTAAACATATTTCCAACAGATGCGTTTTGTACTCCAGTAATTTAGTGATATTTCCTGATGACTGGTTAACACAAAAGCTGTAGCTGGTTGATCCAAAGATTGCATCTGTTACCCTGCATCTCACCATCAGGTCAGGATGAATTTCTAACTGCAGAAAGAGATACCACAGAAGAACAAATTACTCTGTTTTTAAGCCTCAACCTAGGGATAAATAATTTGCCCATGCAACAAGAGCTAGAATTAAGAGTTCCATTTTTTCAAAATATGCTGTAAATGGAAAAAAAAAAAAGGAGAAAGAACCCAAAACATTTTCTTATCAATAGTACAGACAGCACAACAGAAAATACCTCTTGATCATTTTCTCAAGCAAGATCATTCTCTTCCCCATCACCCATTTGATTTCTGTCATCCTCTTAATTTAATTAACTGTGTACCGCAAATTACCTGAATGGAAGAACTCATTCACCCTAAAACTCTGTAGTAACTACAGACAGAACTTGGCTTAAGGAGCAAGTTTCTCCTACCACAACACACATACCCAGAGCCATCACCTGAGCTTTCCTTACACACAACAGCACAACAGGAAAGTTACGTATCACGTGATGAGGACTTGCCTGCTGAGAACAAATTTTTAGTATATCATACTCTGCTCCATTGACAACTATACTCTAAAATAACAGGGGGGAAATGAAAACAAAGAACCATCTCGATACCATTAAGCCTGGCAGAACTCTGTTTGCTGAGAAACAGAGAACGTTGTAGGTTTTTCCTAACAGGATCAACACTGTGTAGCATGGCAAAATCATCCAAATGATTTCCCACAGTGTATTTATGTATTATAGAATGGCTTCATCACCTGTACAGGTGCAAGTTACCTAGCAAGTCAGGGTTGTATCTTCTCACCAGTGCTTCTTAATTACTGTTAGGAGAGATGTGCCTATAACGAGAATTTTTTTTGCGTGGTCTGTAAGTTGCTCCCTTTCTCCTGATGAGGTATGTATCATATCCCTTGTTTCATATGGCATTTATAGCTCTGTCCTTGCATACAGCCATAATTAGCATAATTTAAATTATATCAACTATTTATATTACAGAATATTTTTATGTAAAACTATGAGGATTATCATGCTATTAAACTGAAATTTCAATACTGAGCTCAAGCAAATAATTTCCGCTTCAAAAAAAAGTACACATGGAAAGTGATAAGATAATACGTGCACATATCAGCACAGCTAGTGTCTCTCCAGGTTACTAAATCTTCCGTATCAAGGGCATCTCACTTCACTAAATATTAATGCAGAATTCTGCATAATATGAGGCTTCAGTTATTCAGAGTGTCTCTGCACTGCAAATAAAAATAAGTATTAAAGCCTACACTATTAACTACAGATTAAGGTCAGATCCCAACAGTTGTTCCATACAGAACAACGTAATAGATAAGACGTTCATTGACCGCAATACTGATCCATTCATACAAAGCAGCTTGCAAGATCCAGGCTTTAAAATATTAAGAACATCTATTAGCTCAACATGAATACAATCCCACACTCTTACAAAGAGTGCCCTGACTACAAAACTGATACGAATTGTGTTTTGGAAGTTCTAGAAATATATCAGTTATGCTACCTGCTCTCCAGCCTAGTTTCCATTCTCTACACTTCACATATGATGGCTCTAAATTTAACCCCACTGATTTTATCACCGATTTCCTTTTCATTTTGCCATGTTAATGTCAAATGATCCATATGTCTGACACTGCCCTTTTAATCATTACAACAAAAGCTTAAAGATGATACTACACATATCCCCTCCGCCCCTTCAAAGCAAGGCTCAATAAAAAAATAGGGAACGGCAAGAATTCAAAGGTCAATATTTGCATAAATTGAATAAAAGCCAAGAAGGAGCAAGATTTATTAAAAATTAAATTCTACAGCAAGTTCTACAATTAGTACTCTTTCTAATGTATTGATTTAAATTACAAAATAAGTTCCACAGATAGTGTTTAGGACTTCATTAGAATTTACTGAGCATATTTATCAATGCTTTTTGCAGAAAGCTTGTTATGAAAACCTGCACAAACCCAATTAGACCTGCCCAACACATTACTGATATATGATGAAATCTTTTATTCCCTTCATCAGTCTTCAGCTACACATTTACTTAAATGATCGATACTCCAAAATTATGTGTCCATAAATTTATGGCCTTGTGTCAATGAATTTGCTCACTCAATATGAATTTGCTCACTCAATATGAATTTGCTCACTCAATATCTACTAACATGAAGTCTCAGTCACTGTCAGTCACATTAACATAACCACCCACATTTTATTGTTCTGTTATCAGGATTCAAAAGCGCTTAAGATGACAGTAGCAGTAAAAAGCCTTGGGACTTTATATGCCCATTACAGCAACAGAGTTGTTCACACAACAGAGCAGTAGCTGCAGTGTATGATTATAAATATGCACACCACCACAGACCCAGAGAGAAGTTTAAAGCACAGGCAGGAAACAAAAGAATCTGAAGTCAAAGACCTTCTACAGAAACCAGGAGAGGGATGCAATGGTGACAAAGGTTTGTCCTCCCTCTTCCCAATATAGAAATGTCTGTCTTATAAAATATTTTACAGTGTTCTTATTACATTTTCTATTCCATTAATAAAAAAAGAAACCTGTACTAGGTCAAAGCATATTGAGCAAAAGTCAAAGTCAAGCATATCTGCTCGGTTATTTCTGTCCCAGATACTAAAGTAGTCCCAGGCTTCCAGGGATGTCCCGTTTGATGGACTTTCAGGAGTACCCCTGACACTAATGGATCTTGTTGTCTTCAGGATACTTGTCAAGTAGCCAAATCCCCAGAAACTATGTAAAACATTTGCTGCTATGAAATGATGCTGCAGCATATACCAAATTATGAGTAAAATACAAGCCTTAAAATATTTGTTATATAATGTCTTTATATTCTAAAATGAAAATTACACCTGGCCTTGTACCAGGTTTAGTAATACACAACATAATTCTGGTTTTGCAGGGTGTTCAGAGGAACCCAAGCTCAAGCTGAATTAAATGAACAGAAACTAAACTCTTCCTCATTATACAGCATCAGGAGCTGACACCAGACTTCAGTTTTGTAGAAAGCCTAGAAATAAGCTTTGCTGCCTTCTATGCATACGACAACAAGGGCAGGCATCAGTTTTACAGCCTACAAGATGTATCAGGCACACTTGGGTATCTAAGGCAGAACAAAACACTTAAAAGTTTTAGTGAAACAACTGGCAATAACATACAGAACACCAGAGCGCAAAATCATCTAATGCAACAGCATGCTGTGCAGTTGGCATAATGACTGTACAATCTATTAGGAAACAATGCCACTTCTAAGAAAAATGTATAAAACATATCCACCATTTGCACTTTAAAACCCTCTTCAGCAACTACGCAGTTTTACAATGCTCCTTTTTAAAGGTAAATCAGGGATATTACTGCATAGGCAATTCAGAAACTAACACTAAAGAACCTCTACTATTTGTACCAACACATAGGTCAGATTTAGACAAGCAAAAAACAACACAAAGAAATAAATTAGCATGAAAAACACCACCTTTTTGCCCACTGATATACTGGGCTAAGAATAGAATTTTAACAAGTTTTCATATGTAACAAAATACACTTTTATTCCCCTGGGTCTTCAGATAGTTGCAACAGTTGTGTTTGTCATGGATGCAATGAAGACACTGCAAGAAATCATTTAACTAAGCTGCACAACTAGATTTATTGAGCTTTTACTGCATTTTAAAGGCTCACACCTGAGGCTCTCTCAATAACATCAAAATGAATTCTGAGCAATATCTAGGCATCAAAATATTTGAAACAGAATAAAAACAAAATTATGTGTTTCTCCCTTCTTTCTGTAATCTTGCAACATTTGTCTCAATAGGCCTAAACACATACGGAAGAACCGAAAAATATCCATGCACAGGATTGTACCTATTGCTTTCTACTGTGTTCACATCCACTTGTGCTAACAGGGAAGTGTCATTTTATAAAAATATATCCAACAGATGTGATTTGTAAAAGCTGATGACAAGAAAAGAAGATATAAAACTGACATACTTGGAATGCTCTCAAATTTAATTCATTTAAAGTAAAAGTTAGCAAACAAGGTAAGAGCAATCCAAAATCTGACTAATTTTAGGGCACATCACATTCAATCCTGCCATGATGGAAAAACTTGGAAAAAAAAAATATATAGACCCTTATGGTCAATTCTGTTCCATTAGCCTATTGCTATATTTATTGTAACATGACTATTTTTTAACAATTCC
The DNA here is from genome assembly GCA_013400195.1 of Aramus guarauna. Classification (NCBI taxonomy): domain Eukaryota; kingdom Metazoa; phylum Chordata; class Aves; order Gruiformes; family Aramidae; genus Aramus; species Aramus guarauna. Next base: position 954,775 of record VXBL01000958.1, on the reverse strand, counting down.
TCTGAATCAAACAAATTCAGGGAATTGTTAGGTTGAAATCCATTTATTTTATAAACTTCTGGAATAGGAGAAAACTGAGGTGCCCAGACCTTGCCATCAACCAGCAGGATGTCGTCATCTTCAGACACACAAAAACTCTCTGTGGCTCAGAACTTGGGTGCAAAAAATGGGAAACTAGTTCAGGTAACAGGGACCAGAGAAGAGGCACAGCAGGTAAGGTCTCTTTGCCCAGAGCATCAGGGCATCCCGTGGAAGCGCATTCCCTGCGATACAGAAGCAGAAAGAACAACACTGCAAGGACACACTTTAGCAAGCAAAAGTAATTATGAGGGGGATCATCTTGCACTTTCCAAAAGTTTGTTTCAGCTTATCTGCAGAGACAAGTGATAAGAAGGCAGATCGTGATTACTAACAATAGCGTCCCAGGAAACCAAGAAACTTAAAATCAACCCACTAAAACACTAATCTACACAATAGCTTTCCATAAGACAAAGCTTGTTTCTGTACTCCTTGCCAGCACAGAAAGAGTCACTTTTTTTTTTTTTTTTAAATAGTAACATGACCAATTTCTTCAGGACAAGAATACTTTAAAGTGGATTCTGGCTGATTCCCTGGTGAGTAGAGAACAAAAAAAAAAAAAACCAAAAAAACCCAGCACAGTCTAGAAAGACTTGAAAGAAGATAAACTATTTTTCCAACTCATCCTTGTACATGAATAATGTTTTGTTTACTGAAGAACTAAAATAACACGTTTAGCACACATTCCAGAGAAGTTAAAAATGCTATTAATTTTAAATGAAAAGGAAAAGTGAAATATCTGTGCTTTGGAGAGTTACACTGAGAACAAAGTTCAACACTCTGAAATAAGAATTTCTGTCTTCAGCCTGTGCCTTGTAGTATGTACTTTTCCAACATTTCATAGTAAAATAAGGAAGGATAGTATCTGATGCACTTTTTTTTTACATGTTTAAGGAGACACACTCGTGTACGTTATTAGTGGTTTTGAAACCCAAGCATACAGAACCCCAATTTCTAATAATCGGATTATTATAGATTTAAAATTTGAAAATGGTTAAATTGGTACCAATATTCATTAGGCTATCATTGTAAGGATCATTTGAAGGGAAAAAAAAAATCTGATTTTCAGAAACACAATTTTCATTAAGTTTTGCTCCAGAATAAAAACTGACACTTCCACATGCAATTGAAAGCCTCCTTTATTTATATGCAAATGCTTGCAACATATACAATATTAATAGCTTTATGCAAGTCTTTTGATTAAAGCCAAATTAAAAAAAAGGGTGGGGGGCACAATGGCTGCAGTTCTAGTTAAAAATTATAATTTTGTTTTGTGAATATGGCTTATTTTCTCAGAAAACAAAAACACCAAAAAATCAACTTGACAATTATTAGACAAGGTAAACAAAGCCTTGAACATGCCATATGAGCTATTTGTGTTGATCATTGTCCGTTCATAGACACTTCTGACTGTCAAAACATATGTGATTGCAATGAAGAGCAAATGTTTTTTTAAATCTTGCCTGGCCATTCTATAAAGACAAGTATTAACTAGAATTTTGCAGTTTCATTTAAAAACTAAGCAGCAGCAACATAAGAGAGTAACAATGACCATATTTCTGGTGTTTCTGGACAAACTTGCCTTTTTAGTTCAAAAAATGTGTTTCTATATCAGTCTCAATAATTAAAAAAAAACCAAAACAGACATTTTGTAAACAGCAGAGGTCAAAAATAATAATTCCAGTAAGCTTAAGGGACATATTCCAGACTTCTAATAAAGGTCATTTGATGAAAAGATTTTTATTAATAAAGACAGTAATGTGATTTCAAAATCTACATGAAGTCACTAGAAGATGTTCTGGGGGAAAAAAAAAAAAAAAAAAAGAGAGAAAAAAAGATGTATGTGTCTGCAGTACCTTAACGTCTAAGTTACATAATTGCAGAAAGGAACCAAAAAACCTCATGGAAATGGAATTACAATTAAGAGATCAGAGTAAATGACAATGAAATCCATGGAAAGATACGTACGCATGTGTTCGGTTGCCTGACTTACAAGGTAACGGTTATGAATCACATTTATGGAAGGCAATACTCATAAATAGCCGCAATTGAAAAATTAACAGCTGATAACCAACTCCCAAGCACTCCCTGTCTCTAGAGGTCTTCAACAGGCGCTGCTGAAATCAGTTAGAAGGATAATGTTCAGCATCTACAAGAATTTAAAAACACTTAAAGGGTAGTTCCTGATATTAATTATACACAAGAGAGTCCTTCACTGTTAAGACTTTTATGGTTTCTACTGCAGATGTAAAAGCTGAGAAACTGAGCCTAAGGTATTTGTTAAATAATTTCTTATTTTTACCCTACATCCTAAAGAGAAACAACCCACAAAAACAAACATAAAAGAAATAATTATCAAAGCATCCCATCAGGGAAATCTGTTTTCTTCATCTTTCTGCAACTTTCCAACATTTCATTAAATTCCGCTCATGGCGTAAGTCACTTACATCCACAAAAATCTTGTATGAAGTTAACACCATATGTGGCTGCGTATCAGCAGTTGATGTGCAGTATTACACCAAAGTAGAGGGGAAAATAAAGAATATGCCAAACTTTATCTTGCCCAGGACTCAAACTGGTTTATCTGTCAACTCGGAATGAGCTATCACTCCCACATGTTTAATTAGAAGCTGAAGAGCTTCACAGAAATTACATCCAGGGCACTGGAACAGTCAGTTTCTTTTAACTGGAACACACTGTCGGGATATCTAACTGATTCAACTAAACAAAACAAAACTTAACATGTTAGAAGTGTGGGAAGGGTGAAGACGGTTTTACCATTGAAATGTAATACAAGGAAAAAAACCTTTTGCTGCAAGATAAGAATTAATTACGTTCCAGTTTTGATGAGCACAGTATCACCAAGGAAATTTTCTAGAAAAAAAATAGTGGCAGTGCAATGGCATATTTCTCTATTTTACCATCATTTTCTATGTTGAGTGAATTGTATATGTAGCGAATTGTGTATTGTGCATCTATTTGACGTACAGATTTTTTTTTTTGTGATGCGCATGACTGTAGTAACAGAGAATTGTCCTTTCTACAGAGCAACGATGCTCAGAGGCAACACATCCCCTTCGCCACACAGCAAACAACTGCTGACAGCATAACCTATGTCTACATTGCCAAGTAACACTCCAACAGGAACAGATTTGCAGAGGAAACCAGCACTAAGAACTAGACCCCCCCACAGGCCACATTTCAGGGGGGCTATGTTGGATGAACTGCAGCATGGTCCACGAACTAAACACCCTTTAGCACCTGGAGGACATCAAATATGTAAGGCAGCACTGCCTGGTACGTCTCAAAGGGAATCCACTTTGCACGCTCCAAGACCACCCAGCAATGCAAACCAAAGCACCGTAAAAGCAGAGACAACTGGGATATGCATTTCCAAAGGGCTTTCCTGATCCAAACCAACACTAATGTACTTGCTTTCATTAAGACTCAGGAGTTTCATCTGCATCTGTCAATGCTGTTCTCAGTAAAACTTGGAACATAGGTAATTTTTCAGATATCTCAGAGTTCATCTGCAGGGATAGGAACAGAATCTTGACTTACACTGATATCAGACAATTAACAGGACCGTATTTCCTCATAAGATGGGACATATGTTGGAAAGGGAAGGGACAGCCGAAGGAGGGGAAGAATAAATAAATAAAAGCTGACAAGACAAACGCACAAGCACCTTATCTGCATGCTTATAATCTGTACGTTGGATTAGCTGCAGATCATTAAAATTACTGTCCTTTGAGAAGGAGTCCACAGATTAGGCTGAGGGCAAAATGCCAACAGAAAGGACAAAGCTGGCTAGAGGAATCATGGAAACTAACTGTGAGGTGGTTTGTTTGGTGGTTTTGGGGGTTTTTTTGGGGGGGGTGTATACATGTTTGGGTTTTGCTCTGGAGGTTCCATTTTTTAACGGATACCTCCAAGTTATATGTATGAAAATATATTAATGAGTCAGCTGCTTTAAGTATAACTGTACTAAATTTCCATTTCAGTAGATTTCATGCTGTTAAGTTACATAGGAAGCATCAACAGTCACAGACTCTGACTGACTTCCATGGAACTAATTTCTCAATCTCAGGCTAACAGAAGCATTAGTTAATGTAAACTGTAGCACATGACTAATAAGTAACATAAAAAGAGCAAAGAAAAACACACATTGTTCAAACAGTGGTCTGTAATATCTGACCTTAGCACAAAAATGATAATGATAAAAGAGAAGCAGTTTTGGCATAGAGAGGGGAACTTCATTTGTATCACTTACCCAGCCTTGGGCAATAACATTGCCATGTAAGGATGACAGAAAATATTTTTTTATGAGAAGCAATGCAGCAATGTAATACATTTCTCTTTATTAAGGTTTTTTCGGTTACAAAGGAAAATGAAGATAGTAAAATGACCAAGAAACCGTTGGTAGGGGAAACATAGCTATCAGGATGGAAACCCAAGAACTAAGTCATGATCCATACACAACAAAGAATTAATCGTGCTGCTTCCTCTATGAACATGCTAGAGGTGAGGATTAATAAAAACTGTACATGTCAATCAGGTCACAGGTGTTCAGAGGTTTCATTGCTTCAAATCTTCAGATCACAGATATAGCAGTAAAAATTACTTTCTCAACTACTTCTCTACAGAGGCCTTTAATAAAATGTTTTTAATGAAAACAGATGATTTAAAAAGGAGGTGGCACCAGTGGGTTCTTTGGCCTTTTCTTTGTAGAAGAGAAGTCGAGAACTAGTCGGTAAAAGATAAACAAAGAGTAAATGAAGTGCAGGTTTAATGTGCCAATATTATGATATTTGCAAGGCAGTAAAAAAAAGAATAAAATCAATCATTTCCACTTTCAGTGAAGTAATTCCTAGAGATGTCTAACTACCCAGAACCAGCAGTGTTAGGAAGGGTACTGACCATGACACAAGTTATTCCAAAAAGCTTACCACACCTCAGAAAAAATTCAACATTCAGAAAAAAATACTCTGAAAATAAATTGAGGGAAGATAGGAAAAAAGTGGAAAGAGCAATAGTTGCACAGATTATCTAAACATAATAATCTGCTTTAATTGATTTCTGTAGTTTTTATTTATGTACATTTGAAAACAAACATGAAACTTTTCCTTAGCTAGTTATTATCCTTAAGCCAAAGGTATTTCAAAGCTGAACTACTGCACTTTGGTAGACCCTGCAGAAATCATGTAAAAGATTGAAAACTTGCAGTTACTAACTACAAATTCTGGCCATTTGGGAGAGAATCAACAACAGGCCCTTAATCAGGAATGTGAGTTGATCACACTTATATTACTGTCACTCAAAATATTTTCACCCTGAGGAACTTGCTAGGCCTTTGGTGCTGAACTTAAAACAACCTCTAAGCATACATAAAGGCACGTTCTTCATATCTTAGTGAATCACTATTTGTTGTGCTCTGCTCACCAGAACTTTTCTTACAAATCAACAGAAACAAATACAGATTATACTCCGAGTATAACAGTGCATATCTAAAGAATGATGAAGCCAAAATTTAACTTAAAAGCTTCCTTAATTTAAAGTCTGCTTTCCTAAGAGAGGAACTTTCATACTGTCACAGACTGAAAAACAAGTTAGATTATTCCATTTTTCACATTCCTCTTGCAGTATTTCCAGGTGCACGTCAAAGAAAAGCTTTTAGTACTACAGACAGCTTGCTGTCCTGCTTGACAGTGTAAGAAAACAAAACAAAGCCGTAACTTCCTTAAATAATCTCACCATCATGTTTTCGCTACCACAAAGACAATCAACAGAAAACAGCAAAACCAAAACAGCAGAATAAGAACTCCTGTTTCAAAAGCATATTTTAGAATAGCTCGTGTTTGTATAAATCAACAATAAAACACAAATTTCAAACAGCAAATCATTTCCTAATAACAGGAGGCAGTAAAAACATATTTCTTCAGAGAAAGTTAATCCAGCTGAGCTCTTTCAAGTTCCTTTTCCAAGTCACACATTACCAAAGACAGGCCCAGATTTTTTCCACTGATACTTCTTGACCCCCAACCCTCTCCCTGAAAAACTTATTTCCAATAATGCAACAGAAGTCTGCAGCCTCTCCATGAAATAAGAGATCACAAGTCATAGCTGTAAACCTAAGGAGCCCTTCGGAATATCAGCTAGACACATTAGAATACACGCATTAAGGCAGACAAATTACTTAGGATGTGGACTGTCTCTTGCTAAGCATTCGCGTGGTAATAATGCAATTGCACCCTGAACCTCTGCCGCATTAAGGACATTAAAATCCATACCAAAAGTGAATCTGTCTTTTGCAAATTTATAAGGATCCCATAAAAATTAAGGAGGAAAAAAAAAAGGAATTTCATAATGCTTTTTAAGGAAATAAGCAAAAATATTTCTCTTCAATTCCAAAGAACTCACTTAAATGTTTTTACGTAATGCTGAAGCTGAACACTACAGCAGAAACATAGGCATAGAAATCAGAAAACAAAAACGATTACATACAATCTAACACACGTTCCAAAGGTCAAAGAAAGCCCGATTACAAAAGGTATTAATGATCTAAAAAAAGATCACTGCAGATAGCATTGAGTTTTAATTTAAATAAAATTTAAATAAAATTTAAATATAAAATTAAAATCCTTTCGTTCAAGGGCATATCTTAAAAATAAAACTAGAACTGCATTTTGTGTGACACTTTTTTAAAGGAAGTTTTAAAAAAATAAAAACATACTGTGTTAGCTGCAATGTTTAATACTGCATATTGTTTTGTTTTATGAAAGGATTACTAATACAAATATTCATAGAATAATTGCAGTTTCTTAGAGTAGAAGCATCATCTGAGTTTGAAGCATTACTATTGTGGACCTTTCCTCTTCCTTCTGGTAACAAAGGCCAGAGGAATTTAAAACAACTTTGGAAATAAAAAAAACCCACCCAACTGTGAAACCTGCCTGACATCAAGTTTCTTTCTAGCAGGAGATTTTACAACACTCTTGAGAACAGAGCTAAAAAAGTTTCTTATAATGGAAACTCTGACGGACCAAGAACTATAGCTATACTAGGAGCTGTCACTGTAATATTCTTTCCTTTCCTTCATGTCATACTGAAATTTCCATTTTATTCTTAATTTGTCATTCTTTTCTGTAAAGGTAGATGCTTAACAAAAGCAACTAGGGGTTTTTTTGTAACCTACCTTCTAGTTTCACACTTTTTTTTTTTTTTTTTTAATTTCTTCATGTTCTCACTAATTTTGATAACGAATTTGTCCTTCCAGCTTTAGCTGGTGACTTTTTAGATGGAAGCTTCAGAAAGTTGAACTGAAAAAGTTTGATTCAGTTGCTTGACTTTATCATGTCTTATTTTTCAAGACCATTATCCCAAGAGTACAAACTCTTTGAAATGATTACAATCAAATTTAATGAATGGCAGCAAAAAACCCCACTGCTTAAACTTACTAACATGCCAACAATAACTTGCTACAAATTACCTAAAATTTGAATATTTCTTCAAGACTTTGACGATATAAGAATAAAGACAAGAACACCGAATACAACAGTCTCCATCAAATAAAAAATTGCAGAATCTTGCTCTGATGCATCCAAAAGTCACGTTTGAACATATTTAGATTCCTGAAAAGTATCAATTCCGAAGCATTTAAAAATAAATCAAGCTGTTGTACTGCTTTTACTCTTGGTTGTGTTCATGCATGGCGTTTAGAAGGAAGATGAGACTGAATTCCCAGTTTCTGTTAGCTTTATAAGGATTAGTCCTCAGAGAAAACTATTCCTAGCTAACTAGACTTGCAATGGTAGAAGGCATTCTGGCCACAGGATACAAAATACTGGAAATGAACTGCCGTACCGAATTGGATCTGTGGCTCACGACAGTGAATTGCATCTAATTTGAGCCACTAGCTGCCTGGTTGGAAGACAGGGAAAAGCTGACACTACAAACTGCAAAGCTTAAGATAAATAACTGTATAATTTACATACAGCCCCAATTATTTTCTGTATACCAAAGGGAATCTCTAGCAAACACCTAGTTTCTTAACTAGGAACCACCGAGCTATCCTGAATGGGATTCAGGAAATGCCATTCCACTACCAACTGAGGACTACAGATTGATCTACAGCACTACTCTGGATGCTATGAGTAGCAAAAAACTGGGGGATATCTACAGAATTTAGTATTAAGATCTTGGGACATAGAGGAAAAATTGTATTCAAGATTCATAGTAAAGCCATGGTTGCATGCATACCTTAAGGCGTGCAACATTTCCAGTATATGTCTGTCTCTGCAAGTTTCTACTTGCAGAAAGAAAAATATTTGTTGCAACATCTTTAGAAGGCATTGTTCTTTTACATTCAGTTTCTCAGAGGTTTAATTTCAAGAAGTATCAACTTTCACAAAAATACCACAGAACCCATAATTTCACCAACTACTAAGTAAAAGCAACATTCAGGATAGTCAAATATGCTCTAAAGCATTAGCAAATAACCATTAAAAAATGTAATGAAAGAAACAACCAAAAGGCTAGCTAATGAGTACACAATGTACATCTGCAGGTGAAATGATAGGGAAGAAGGTGGGGAAGAAAAAGGGACAACAAAAAGCCTCATCCTTATTAGGTAAACATATGACATAGAAAAAATAACAATAATTGGGTGTGGTTGTTTGATGATCAAACGCTAACTATTGATCAGAATTTGGCAAAAATACAGAGTATGTGAGAATACAGCGTATCATGCTCTGGCTTTCATGTATATAGTTATCTTCCACCATAGCAGCTTTGTCGAATTTGACAAGGTTAATAGAATTTATTAAATCAGTGACTTTGTAGGGGTGGATTCTTTTGTAATTGAGTATTGCATAAGACAAAAATGCTGCCTGTCCTAAAATGTAATTCAAACCAAAGGTCTTCATAAACATACAGCGTATGAAAATTAAAAACAGGGAGTTTGGGTTATGAAAAGAAGCCATATGACTAAAAAGTGAATCCATTTTCCAAAACGCCCACACAGACAAGAGCTTCTGATGTGAAAAATGGGCTCTGCAAAAGCTAAATTGCACAGATTATTTTCATGAAAAGTTAGAAGCTGCACTATATGCAGATTATATGACATTTACCATTACAAGATTTAAAAAAAAACAACCCAACTTTTTTTGTGTTATTACATTGTATGAACAATTACTTGATTGTTCAATGCATATGATATAAATACCAATAGTTATTTAATTGAATAATTGTCTTCCTTTAGAATTTACATAGGCAGAGATGCTTGCTTAGTTTTTCCAGGCTTGTTTCCTTCTTGCTGCAGGCAAGTTTTGGCTGCCTTCAAAGTAAGATGCAACAACATGCACTAGCCAACAAAGCATTTGTGGCTTACCTTGGCACTGAAATCCTTGTTTCCCAAATCCCCTGCATTAAAAAAAAAAAAAAAGAAAAGAAACAAAAAAAGAAAAAAGAAAAAATAGCTTTGTATTAAATTACTTCAGATTTTGCTACGACAGCAACAGATTTTAAAATATACAACACAGAACAGCCCACCCATTTCAAAGCAGAGAACAATAGCTGTCACCAGCTATGTAATTTCAGCTTCTGGCAACAATTTTTTTATTATTATTATTTTACAAGCTATTTTGGATCTACAATTATCATCATCTGTGATTACTGCATAATATTTCAACTCATTTAATGTCACATGTATACTTAACAGCAACGTAAAACATTCCAAGTTCTAGCAAAGGTCCACAAAACAAACCAGAGTTAGTATTTCATCCAAATTTTAGGATTGCATGCCAACGCTGTTACACACCTCAGCTAGATACCTGTCGCTTGTTGTATGGAAAGCAGGCAGGTTAAAGGTTTTGCTTGTTTCAATATAAATGAGAAGACAGGCCCATTGGTTTCATATTGATTGGTTTTCCAGCTTCCTTGCTTCATTTCCATAACAAAATACAAATGCTTGTGTAACCCTTCACCAGTGAATAGTGGTGACACCCAAGTGTTGCACATGGTATCCAGAGTCCCGACATACATTACACCTCTGGCAAATTGCACTGTTGTTCGTTTTATTTATCTTTAAACATTCAACATTCTCTTTCCACAAAAGTAAGTGTTTTGACCATTAATCTGCATTTTCCCTCTTTGCAGAATGTTTTTCATTTGCAGAGCTGGAGCTGCTTATGCTAAAAAACAAATGAACCAAAGCCATGAACTGCAGAAGCCAGCCAGCAGGCTATATGCAATTAACAACATGGAGTTGAATTCTAAATTTTGTAGAAATGTTTTTAAGAAGTTTATACCCACAATTTCCCAGTTGTAATTAATTTATTTATTTAGAAAAGGGACAAAACCTTTAATACATTGTTACTTCAGGTGGAAACTGAAATTACACAGCTTTGAGCATTGCTGTAAATTTCTACACAACAGTCTCCACCTGTGATTGTCAGAAGCTGACCTGACCTAAAAATGAGACAAACAGAAGAAATATAAAAATGTTTGTTTACTTGGCAGCATGTGACTATACTATACCATCATTCTGCTGCTGTTATCTCACAAAAGTAAAAAGCATGTACTGGGAGTGTGCAAATGCATTGCAGGAAGGCTGACAGCAGGACTAAGAACATGAACCAGACTTCAGATAATTTTTCGTCCTTCTAAACAGACTTATTTGTAAAGAACATTCCTGTGTTATCTACCCTAAAAGCATAGCAAATTTTCAGTGTTTGAGCCAAATTCATACACTAACCAGCTGCAGCCCAGTCCACTCCACTCCCTGATCAGTTACAATGCATTTTAAGTAAAAGGTCTTAAAAAATTACATATTATCAACACTTGAGAAATCAAGCAGATAGGTCAAAGTTGTTTAAGAAGATAAGGAGGCACTATTTCAGTAAATATCACCTGGTCAAACGTAAACTAAGGAAAAAAAATAATCTGTTTGTGTCATTCATTGACAGGTAATATCGAAAACACGTATTAATTGCCACATGTCACGTTGGAAATAGATGAGGCACTTTTTATTGGGTATGAAGCTTATTCAAGAGTTGACCATCTTCAAAAGAGGAAATGAAAAGTTTTTGAGTTTGATGAATGTTAAGAGCTTCTTTAGACTCACTAGCAAGAAAAGACAAAAGAGCACCTCTACTCTTGCCACCTGTCAGCTACAGGATATCCTTTCATTTTCATGTCCATCCTGTCATCAGGTGCCTTTTCCCATGACAGTACTCCACTTTGCTTTTTAATTGTGCTCTGCGCAAACACAGTCTGACAATAACCCTGCAGCATTCTTTCACACCTCTCAATTCATTCTGGTTTAGATTGGCTTTGAACCAGTTTCTGCAGGTCTCTCACTTTTACAATACCAAACTTTGGAATGGTTTGGGGTTTTGGGGTTTTTTTGGTTGTTTGTTTTTTTTTTTTCCAAATAGGAAAAAATAATTTAAAAAGGAAAAAAACCTTATTTCTCCTCATTTCTTCTGCAGTCTACCATCTCAGTCTTCCTTTCTTTCCTCTCTTTCCTAACTCTGAAAATATATTTCAATCATTTCTGAAGCAATCACAGCCTTTTCCTCAGCATGCAAACCGAGGCAAACTCAAGAAGGCAGGCAAAGGTCTGTGCCCAGATGCATAAACACACAGAAAGAAGAGCAAGACACCTGCCATAAACACAGAGCCAGGTGGGTGCAGGCCCCTCTAGATTTTTCACAACTTTGTCTAAAATCACAGCTCTCATTTTCAGCAACAAAACCTGCAGCGAAAACTTCAGCAGCAGAGCAAGGCTCAGGCTAAGCCACATCTCGAGTGCCGGAGAGAAAGAAGAAGCCGTTTATGCTGCACGCTGGCTGAGCGTACAAAACATTCAGGGCAGACTCCTGCTCCTCCTGCCTCGCCGAGAGCACAGGGCGGGAGCCAGCAGCCTCTGCCGAGGAGAGCGGCGGGTGCGGGGCAGCGCCGAGCCCGGTAACGCAGAGAGCGCCGAGGGGCTCGGCCTGCTGCAATCCTGCCCAGAAGAGGGCATGGCAGGAACGGATAGGTGTATTTTTCTCCCTAACATCTTAGTAATAAGGGTGTTGGTAGGAAGTTTTCCTCCCTTCCTCCGCTCTCTCTAGCAGGAACCTTTCTCTTAAAAAAACCCCTCCCTTTCCAAACCATGCAATGTAGCAGCAGCGTCGCTGGGCATTCCCAGCCTCCCTCTGCAGCAGGAGGAAATCAAGCAGGCACCGATCACAAAGTTAAAGGCAGGGCTGCAGAAGTTGTGCCACACAGCAACACCCACAGCCCGAAACACAAACCCCTCCGTTTCACCGCAGCAGCTGTAGCGCCGGCTGCGCTGCCCTCCGCCGCGGGGAAAGGCGGGCACGGGAAGGGGCTTCGGGGGGGAAGTCAGCCGAGCCCAGCAGAACGCGGGGCGGGGGTAGGGGACAAGAAGTGGGGACATACAAATCTGGGTGATGTAGGAAGAGCTGTCCCCAGCGTGGGTCTCCAGACCCAGCCGATCTCTGGGGCATTGGCCAGCGCTGCCCCCCGAGCGCCGGGAAGTTGAGGGGCTCTCCCGGCCCCCAGACCGGGGAGCGCCCAGGGCCGGGTAAGGGCCCCTCGGAGCGGCGGCGGCGCCGCAAAGAGCCCGCCCGGAGGAGGATGCGACAGAGCCGGGGGCAGCGAGGAGACAGGGCTCTGCCCCGCGGGGGCTCACCTGCCCGACCCTGGGGCAAGAGGCCGGGGGCGACCACCTGTCGAAACGGCGGCGCCGGGGAACCGGCGGGTNTCGAAGCGGGGGCGCCGGGAAACCGGCGGGGGGGAGGGGAGGGGAGAGGAGAGGGGATGAGGGGCGGCCGCTCAGCGGAGCCCGGGCACGGCGGCGGGGGCTGCCCCGGAAGGGGGATCCCCTACAGCTGAGCGGGCCCGGGCGGGGGTGAGAGGCGGTCCCGGGGTCTCTCACCAGATGAAGTCGGTGCAGTGGCTGCAGAAGGTGGGCTGCTTGAAGAAGCGCGCGATGAATTTGTGCTCCTTCACCTCGTGCACGTTCTTCTGCCTCAGGGCCCCCTTGCGAGCGAAACGCCGCGCCGCGTCCGGAGCCGCGCCGGGCTCGGAGCCCGGGAACACGTCGGCCATA
>VXBL01000958.1:915072-940134 GCA_013400195.1 Aramus guarauna | reverse complement strand
ACCAGCTCTCCTCACACTCACACAGGTTTCCCTCACGCACCAGCTCTCCTCACACTCACATAGGCTCACCTCACACCACACGCTCACACACCAGCTCCCCTCACACACACTGCACACAGACCAGCTCCTCTCTCACACCCCCTGGCTCCCTTCATACACCCGCACAGATAGCGGCCGGCTCCCTTCTCTCCCCCTCACACACAGCAGCTGCCTCCCTTCACACACACACCCACACAGACACGCACCACACCAAGGGCAGCTCACACAGCGTCTCCTCAGCCGCCAGCCATGGCAATGGACACCTTCCCTCCAAACCGGACCTGGGCACCAAGCGGTGCTGCTGCCCTCAGCCCGGGCCCAGGCTCTGCTCGGTGCCAGGCCAGAGACCTTCTGCCTTCACTCACTACAGCTGCTACACCGTGCCACGGGCACAACCACCACCATTGCAACGAACACGGCTAACTGTGCCGCCTTCGCTTCCTGTACCTACCCTGAGATCTGTTGTTCCCTCACCACAACAAACAAAGGTGTAACCCAGCCGCTCTCCTGCGCAAACCTTTCCCCTTCCTGCAGCCCAGAAACCCAGCATTGTACGTGCAAATGCTGCTTGAGGCCACAGAGCTACAACCCCCACCGGACAGACAACAAATACAAGAGTGCCCTCGCTGTCTTGCTGTATATCTTTAATTTACCATACAATATAAATACCCTCAACAAAAAAGTGTAGGAAACACACAGCAAGTCTTTTTCACTAATCAATGCATCCACCATATGCACAAAAGACTTTTACTATGCTTTTATGCAGCACACTAACAATGTAATAAAGTAAAATAATAGAAGCGTTCATCTTTATTCACATTACACACAAAATGTTCCCAAGTCCGTGGACATACGTTATCTGCCTATGGCATACATACATTTTGTTTTATTGTAATTTGTACTTATCTCCATACATTCAGAAGAACAGCACATAAAACACGACTGCACGTGCGTCAAAACACAATATATGAGCTAAACAAAACCCACAAGTCCCAATCGTAATTTTTGTAATAAATGTTATTCCCATGGCTACACATTTTCACATAGAGGGAATAGATGCATATTAAAAGTTTGTCTACGCCAACATATCTACATGCTCATAAGTCTGTCTGTGTAAGCGTGTGTAATATGCTTTATTTCACAAGAATGAAAGCCAGCTAATTAACTCAAATTAAATCTTATTTGCTGATGGGAAAAGTGCACACGGACATTTACCACAGAAGAGAAATAACTTGTTACACGTGATATTATTCTTAAATTTTAAACTTAGGCTTCTGGGTGCAGCCCGGCTGAACTGGTATTTCATCAAATAACTGATGGCAGAGATAGCCCTGCTTTTTTCCTAAACTTATAGAATCAAGCCAGATGCCCTACAAACTCTTTCCATATGCCCTTGCTTCATGCACTTTTATTTTGCAAGCAACTACTTTCAAATTTGATCTGAAATTCAGTAAAATATAAAGATTTTTAATTTGGTTTCTACCTATTCTACACGTTTCAAATCCCTTATTCCTCTTCGGAGGGAATAGATTTTTCTTGCCTTAATTAACTTATGCCAAAGCATGAGTAGCACTAAGAAACATTTTGTACTCTCATTAAGTGTTCTAGCAAGAAATATGGAAAGTATTTATTTCTATTCCTTTTGTGCTGCATTACAAACAGAGGTACCAAAACTGGAGAGTCGGACTGAATCAGACGCAACTCGCATTATGTCAGATTTGGGCCAATCTGTGCGTTTGGTTGTTCCTTAAAAATCTCAGAAACCTGCTGAATCATTTCGGATCCCAGTTTCCATCCTCAGAGTAACTCTGGTCGAGATTCGTTCACTGAACCGTGGGCGAGTGCCCCAGCACCTTCCGATTGCCTTGTTAGGCCCCAGGGAGGAGCCCAATGACACCAGTCGTGATGGGTGAGATGACGTTAGGATCACTTTACTCTGTCTCTCTAAAGCAACCATTTTATCTCAAACCGAGTAATTATTTGTATGGTGTGATTATACATAGTAGGCAAGAGAAAAAAACTATTGTCCCACACAACATTGTTGTCTCCAAATTGGAACTGGATGGGCTTTAATGTCCCTTCCCACCCAAGTCATTCTATGGTATGATTCCATGTATATATTCACCATCAAATGTCAAAATTTGTCACTATGACCAGGGCACTCTTACTCTGAAGACATACTACGTTCTGCTCACCAGATGCTTTTGGTATATGCTAACCTAACATCAGCATCCTCTTGCTGGGAGGCTTTTAATGGCTTGGACACCCCTTTTTCCTACTCTGCACTCATGTCCTGTGGGTGATGCAGGAACTCATCCCTCCTCTGCAAATTGCTGGAGGAAAGATGTCTGCCATCTCTTCCTGAGCACGCACGTTCCCACCAGCAGCCCCCGACTTGCACTTCTGCTTAGGGTAGTGTTTGCAATTTGTTTCTGCTTCAGACCATCTGGACAAGGAGTCACCATTATCGTTGTTTGTGTTCAGGCATATACATGGTTATTAAATCAGAGCACCAGCTTTTCTCATCTCCTGGCAAGCAGCTCCAGAATTCCTGACTCCAAAGCGCCAATTACAGGGTCTCCTGATAACAAATTTACTCCTGTATGAATATTTGGATAATATCCTAGAGAGTTCGTCCCTGATAGAAGTTCTTGTTGGATGGTTTAGGAGTTTTTCTCTGAAGAGTTTGATTATTGCTGTAACAAGCACAACTTCTCAAGTCCTTTCTATATTTGCATCAGTACCATCCTAGGTCTGTAAGTGCAAACATCTGTGTTCATTTGGAAGGAGGTTTCTTACAGTCATTCTGCTGCCTGCGAAATGCCTTCTCTTTTTACTCATCTGCTGGATCAGCACGCTACAGCCTGTATCATTTTTGGATCAAAAAGTAATTTTAAAAGTGCCTCCTTCCTGAAGGAAATGTGTCTGGATTGTTCCATCCCTGTTTACATGCGTTGCGTTAGATCAACTCAAAGACAAAGCCAAGGAGAACACCTTCATCAACTGCTTCGGCAGCTGTGGCTCTCTATTTTATTATTTCCTGCTTGTAAGAAATACTCAACATTCAATATCCTGCTCAAGACCTACAAGGAAGTTCACAACTCAGTTTCTCCTCACATTTCAAAGCAAATTACAACCACTTCCTTTTCTAGGGAGTTATCAGAACAAGGAGCTATTTTCCAAATCCCTTTTAGGAAGGATGACTTGATGACTGCAAACCCACTGTCTAAAAATGATTTGCTTCACCCAGTCTCATCTTCCAAAGGAATTTCCATGCAGTCAGCTTATGAGACGTTTCTACCAACAGCTATTGTGGCATAATTACTTGCCATAATTAAGTGAAAAGCACTCATGAGTTTCCATTAGTACCCGGACTTCAGAGTCAAACTTCAGAAGCCAAATTTACCTAATTTCTTTTTCCATGCAACGCATTCTTTGTTTGAAATCACCTATGGAATTCAGTTTGAAGCTCCCTTTCATGAGTTAGTTTGTCATGTTTTCACCAGTAGCCATTAATTACGAGATAACGTCCACTACTTCTATGTTTTTTTCCAAATCCCACTACCCATTCATTAATATAATTGTTTATTGTTCTTTCCCCAGACACTCTGGCAACGATGTACCTTAAATGATTCAAAAAATTAGAAAACGATAGGATGTGGTAAGATAAATAAATAGATTTGTGTGAGTGCTATGTCTGTTAGCATGGTGAGAAGGAGGTAGAAATACTTTGGATCTCTTTATAGCGACACCGGTTTCCGCATCTTTCTGCATCTATGCATTTACACAGTCTCTACACCTCTGTGTATTTACCCTGATTCTCTGCCCTTTCCCCCTCCAAGTTACTCGGGTTGCAGGTTGGGAAACACGGGGTCATTAGGCAGATATTATCATTAAGTTATTTATTCTGCGTGGCAGACAGCTTGTTTACACATGCTAGTACTAATGTGAAAGTTTGAATGTATGTATTAAAACACAGTCAAAAAGAAGACTAAGTACAGAAAAAAAGTCCTATGAGAGATGAAATGTCACAGAAAAAATATTTCTGAAAAAGCCTGGGGGAAAAATGGCACGTCACGATAATTAATCATTTGCCAGGGATGAAACTGCAGTTTATTGATGTGTCCTAATCAGCAAAATCCCACTTCCCTTTGCGACATGTAAATGATGCCACTATTTCAAGTAGTGTTTCCTTGAAAGCGGTGCAAACCCCATTCCTCATGCAGATAGCTTGTGGCTGCCCGTCAATTACCCTCACAGCAGCTCTCCATAGAATTGGGAATAAATGGCTGGTGATATACAGAACATTGAGCGTAAGATACATTTTTTTGGGTGTTCTCATCAGAATACTGAGTGACAACCTATTGTTTTCTTTTCTCATCTCTCAGGCGTATTAGGAGCATGGTAAAACATCTCCTAGTTACAGAGCTGAATCAGAGCTTGATGCTGTTACACACTGAAATGTGATGGGAGTCCTTTGGGATGTTTCAGGGTTTTGTCTCTCTCTAGATTGTATAAATAACAATTTCTGCCTCAGCTGGAGTATTTGCTCTTGTTGTTGTTTTGCAGATTTTGTCCTTCCCCCCAGCAATCACTCTGGAAAATTTTGAATATCTCTTCCAAAAAGTAATTCGCATTCTTTTGAGTGCATCAGAACAATTCTCTTGTGTAGGCAAATTTTCAGTCTTCAACTGTACACACAAAAAAGGCAAAAAGACTCAGACTTTGAAATACAAACAAAGCGCTCGCATGATGTGGAAAAAAGAACAAACCTCTCTTGTACCAGCTAAACAAGAGAGCCTCTGTTACTCATTTAGAGAAACATGGCACCCAGGTTTGTGAGAAACAAAGTAGATGGGGTTTGCAATGGACAACCGACCCCTGGCATTCCTTGCCCAGAAGAAGCAAACACGAGGACGGGCGCTGGTGCAGGACGCTCGCGTGGACTCAGGGGAGAGCCAAGCACTGGCTGATGCTGAACACAGACCACAGCTGGCTCAGAAAATTCCCTGAATGGAAAACACTTGGAAAGCAAGAGGTTCTTAGGAGGAAGTATCATATCTGCTTGCCTGGTCTCACTTCTTCATAGGTGCACTCCCGTGGTCTCTCTTAGGGACAAAACATTCGGTTGGGCAGGCCTTGCCTGGACCAGCGCCACCGCTCCTTCCTTTCTCCGTTAATTACAGAAAAAAAAGTTACTGTATCACTGGCGAAATGCTACCCTCAAAAAATATTTTTGCATTGAAAGTGTAAGCTGTACACGTAGGGTTTACGTTTGCGGGTAAAAGGAATGCTGTAGGTATGTGTATTTGCGATCCCTTGAAGAGTAACATATGTCCATCCAAAGTGGGGTGGGAACGCAGAGTCACTTGCTGGCCTGGAGCCTTCCCCCATCGTCCCTTGGAGCCTCCAGTGGGTTCTTCTGAGCGGGTACAAAGAGTAAATCACCTTATACTGCTCGATCGCTAGAAAGCATCCATTTCGGAATATCAGTGTGTCTAGCAGATAGCTCCTGACATAGCAGGACAATACTTACACTGTCTTTATGCTAGTTATGGGCTGTGTGATGTCATCTCGCTGACATTGAAGTCAGAGAAATTTCCCACTACTTCAATGTAAACAGAAAGTTGTAATGTGTTTTATTTACCATATTCCCACAAATCTTCTAGTGAAAGGGACGATAATTTTGCAAGAGTAAGCCAAGTAGAATTTTGCTATGTGAAGATGAGGTGTAAATAGATATTATGTCTGTCGTACTTCAAATTATTATTTTTGACAGCTGACTATCATTTATCACAGATACAGGAAATAGTAACTTTCATGTTGCAGTCAGCTTATTCTAGAGAATAAATGTGAGAGGAAAACAAAACCATATTAGCTGGAATATACAAGATATTCACTTCTTTTTCTGTGCCACCATTATATGATGACATGTTGGTGTAGAGAAAGCAGAATACCATTTTCAATGGTACGATTTCCAATTATACCATGTCCGTCTGTGCTCTACACAAGTGTTTACACTTACAGAAACAGTAATAATTGAAATGACAAGAGTTTGGCTGGACAAACATAGCTTTAAAATATTTGTTTAATTTAGAAGAACTGAAAAGAGAAAACAGTGACGCACAAAACAAGCTGACATTAATTTCAAAAAAAACATTTCAAAAATCCAAAGTGACACTGAACTGAAAAATGAAGCGCAGAAAACCTCTCTGCTGGGGAGACGTAGCACAAGGAAGGGCTCTGTTCGTTAGCATTTAACGTTCACTTGACTCCCCACTGGAATTTTCATTTTCAAAAAAACCCCAGGAACTGTCTTTTATTGACAGTAGAGACTATTTTTGGTCTTTTAATCCAGTATTGTGGATTAAAGACTGAAAAGATTAGCAGACTAATACATATCATAACAAGGGAACATCTCCTTAGGTTGCGTTAAGCGAGTCTCATGCTACCGTTCCATTTCACAAGGTACGGTGACCTTAATAGCCCAGAATTGCTTGTTGTGAGAAAATAAAATGCTACAGATGCTCTTTCAACATGAATTGTATTTCAAGATACTTTTTTTCCAGAAAACATAATTTTAAAACCCAGACATCTCACCCACAATGCTGCTAAGGAAAGAAAAACAACCAGGGCATCCCATATCCGAGTGCCTGTGGATTTTGTTCCAGATGTTTTATGTCATGTTTGTGAGATAAGAGCTGGGCAGGTAGCTGATTTAAAAAGGTTTGGAACAGTGGTTAAGCTAAATTGTACAGTGGGCTGATGTTCAACTTGACTAGACTGTGATTTCCCTGGAAAATACAATGACCTTCTTGTTAATGACCACAGGCTTAGGTGACACGAGGGAGAAAAATGAGATATTTTTTTTTTTAGAAATAAATGAAAAAGAAAGAAACAAAATGCATAGCGAGCATACACACATGTGCTTTCTGTGCATTTTCAACTTGTCTCATAAATATTATGCACTCTGTAGAATGCTCATGACCTGTTCTCTCCAAAACATCTGGACAGCTTCTATTTTCAAAACTTAAATTTATGAGAATGTCACTGATATCAGTTCTGGCAATGTTGGAACAATTGCAATTTTATTTGATTCTCTTGCCAAAATGCTGGCAGCGTCTTTGTGTCTCCATGTGTAATGAAAAATCTCCATGTGCACTGAATAAAGGAAATGGACCTCTGATATTTATTTTTGTTATTTTTACACAAAATTACAAAATAAATGCAAAAACTCCAAGAAAAACCTGGCTAGATGATGCTGCAGATTACAACACTAGAATCAAATTTTTCAGAGATATTCACACATGTGGAGATTGTCAAAGCAGCTGAGTGACCTTCTGGAAACCGAAAGAGGCAGTTACATTTTCCAAAGAACCCAATACACCAAAAATTTACTTTAATAAAGTGAGCACTTTTAAAAGCATGGCCTTCATTTCGTTGTCTAAATAGAATTTGAGCCCTTCTGAAAATCTGATTCCCGTTAGTGATACTGGCCCCTTCAAAATCTGCTTCCTCTTAGAAAGGCTTCGCCCTGGATTTACTGCTGGAGATTGGAGGCTGTCACAAAGTGAAATTAGTTTATTGATATCTTCCTACTTTCTAATGGTCCGCACTGTATAAGTCTCATACTTTGTGGTGCAATATGACTCTGTTAACAGGATCCAGGCACAGAATAATGCGATGTCATGAGCATCAGACGTTGGCCGCATCAGCAGAGGGGCATGAGGAAGCTTCAGCAGCAGCGTGAATTTTCTAGCAAAATGCCAAGCTCAAGACAAACTAATCTTTCCTATTGCATTAGCCCTAAACTCATCCACTTATGTTTAAATATTCAAGAACACTCTTAAAAGTCAGTGTGAAAGTCAATTGCCCTCCCTCTGGATCCAATGTTTCGTGAAATTTTCAGTTCTGAGACTACATTTGTAGCTTTTTCAGAGTTGTCAGTCAACAGTGAAGTTGAGAATTTCCCCTTTTGGATTAAGTTTGCAAAGAATACCAGATTCAAAATACATGGGGAAAAAAGATAGTGAACTATTTGTGTTGATTAATAAAGATTTGGGAAAAAATCCTAATCTTGTAATTTTGTTAAGTGTATATCAATTGATTCAAATCACATATAAAACCCTTAAAAAAGCCCCAGATGAAGGCAAAGACAAGCCTTGGGCTGGCTCGTGAAGGTTTTGGGTTAGACCATGAGGAAGATCAGTACCCGCTTTTTGATTAGACTGTACAGGACCTGAATCACAAAGCAGGTAGATTAATTCGTCTGGAATGCTCTGGACTTCTGCCCAGGGACGATGTAACAGATGATGTTCATGGGTTGACAGAGATCACAGGTTCTATCTAGATTGAAGCTGTCGATTTATTCAGTGATACCAATGGACGCCTCCGACACAGCCAAGAGCATCGATCCCAGGCTGCTTTTAGACACACGTGCCTTTCAATGAAGTTTTTAATGAGGATGAATATACTAATCAGCTTCTTGATTATTGACCCTCTTATCCATCATTTGGGAAATCCAAAGAACAGCAGTAAATAAATCTGGTGGTAGCTGGGCTTTCTGATAGAAGCGTGGCGAGGTGCCAAGGGAGGCACAGGCAATTGGAGAGCGTTCTCGTCTACTCAGAGAAATCTTTTATCGGGAGGGATGGCGTCATCCCAGGATGAAAACTAGCAAGGATCGCTCCGCTGGATCACAGAGTGGTGAAACGCAAATGACAGTTTTGATGCACTGAAAGCGTAAAGTGCATTCCTGCAGCACCGTGCTTTCCTTGGAGGACTTGCATTAGATCCTGACCAGGCTTGAACTCTCTCCAGCTTGTAAACAAAATGACAACCTGAGGCAATACATCTCTCTCTATATAAAAAATTAAAAAAAAAAACAACCAACCAAGGCCAGATGCTGCTCTCACAGAAATCTGTGGCATCTGGCTTAGAAGAAAGAGGAAGAATAATGATGAAGAAAATCTGGAAAACTTTGTTTCAAGCTTGATGGGAGAAGAGAAAGAGTTTGGCGTGAGCTTGGCAAGCACCCTGTCTTTTCTGACCTCTCCGTCACCATGGCTGGATTCTGCCTTGAACGCAATTGTGTATCTCCACACTTGCACCGAGGGAAAAGGCAAAAAGGTGGGACGAGGCAAAAAAGGGTGAGAAGGTCTGTGGCTCCATACTGTGCCTTTACGGCAACATCTCAAAAATGGTCCCCTGCGCATCTGTTAGCTACAGATTCAAACTCTCACCGAGAATAATTTGCCCCCAAGACTTCACAATTTAATGTTTCCAATGAAGAAATCCAATGCAGGATTTTTTTAGACGGCATTTTGATGAATTTATCAGAGGAACAGACTGTTTTGCAATATTTGGGTCACAGCAGAACTGTGAGAGAGATTCTCCGGATTTTCTGTGCAGGAAATGAGAAGGCGGAGAGGAGGAAGTAGCTTTGAAATGCTCTCTGGTTTTGTACACTGTGAATTTTATGTGAGAACTAGAACACCTCCGTGCCTCTGCGAGAGAATATAGGCCTGCTATCACCTGGTAAATTTGTCAGTGCCAGCCCTCTGACATCTCGGATGAATACAGGATTGGGTACTTTAACCCTACACTTCCAGTGAACTGGTGGGTGCTTAAAGCGATCTAAGGTCTAGGGCGAAAGTGATTGTTTTTTCTGAAGTTAGCAAAATAATTTTCTGAAACAGCGGTGGTAACTAGGACTGCAGTTTACCTCTAAAATATGCTACTAAGTGAAAATGATCTTTTCAAGAATTTTACAGACACCGTTTACTCCTCGAGTCACCGAGACATTTCTGCAGGTCAGTGTCTGTTCCTGTGTGTTTACTTCCAACATCTCCAAACACATGAAATAGAAACGTTTGCTGGAAAATAATGCACCACAAATAGGCTTCTGGCTGGCTGAATATATTGCTAATATTGTATACATCCAAATTATCTCTATATTAGATATTAAATGCAACTGATATCTAGGAAGTCAGAATGGTCTCCTCTTGTCCAGAACCGACAGCAATTATTTTTCTTTAAGGGTAAAAATGACTCAGTTTACCTTCTTACTTTTTATTTCTTATCTCTTCAATGCAATGGAGCACTCACTTCAATATTGGATGTATTGAGTAGAGGCGATAAAAATGTTTGTGCAGTGCATAAATGAACTTTGAACAAATATTAATAGAACTATCTTGGCAACAGTTGGACCCGTGACTTAACAGCTGCTCCCGCAGAGGAGCAGGGATACATCCGTTAGCCATCTGACCATCACCTCTGCACACTCCGGAGGGAGGAATGGGTGTACACATGAAAACCCAGGGTCTGACACATGAGACAAAAGGAACAGCGTGAAGGAAGCTGGGATCTCAATCTCTTATCCTTGCAGGAGAAGCATGAGATTGCTGGTGCAAGTACAGTCCCATGGCCAGGAGCACCTCAGCAGGCAGGTGCTGGCGCACAAGGGACGACTGCTTTCAGGCCTCGCTTTAATGCTCTACCTCAGTGTCCCAGTCGATACCTTCCTGGGGATTTGAGAAGCATGGGCATCTTGAACTGGCTGTGTCATGCATTTTCTGGCTGAAGAAGCATCATAAAGTCTTGAGAACGGTGGGTAACATAGACCCAACGCTCCTTGTCCGCAAGGACAGACTGCCAGGAAGCCTGTGCCAGGAGCAGAGGTGTGACATATCCTACAATATCAGGACAATGACAGCATCAGCTAGAGAAGCAGCCAGCCAGACTGGAGGAAGGACCCAAGGCCTGGCTCATTAGCAGGGGGAACCGTTACCTCGCATTGACCTCCAGTCTATCTAGTTCTTGGAAACTTTCTGCATAATATCACTAGGAGACAGCAATTCCTGTCTGAATTCTTCATCTACCTTCTTATTATCTTGTGCCCTGATTATTACAATGTCTTTTCCTATTGTCATGACAGCTCCAGCTGACCCCTGGTGTCAATGAAGAATGCTGCTGCATAGACTGTTTTTCATCATCATTTTTCTTTTAGCATCCCTCTACTATTTTTTTCCTCCTTCTCTTCCACATGGCATTTTAACCTTCACTTTTAAGGCCTTTGCTGGCTTATCCTCTTCCTCTCATTCCTTACTGAAACCACTCTGGTGAGCCAGTGATGCCGGTCTCCATCATTTAATTGCTATCTTTTCAAGCATGCAGTCTGGATCTCTGCTATGCTGCCCTTCGTATTTTTGTCTGGGCAATACCGCCAGTTCGTTCACATCCCTTCTGCATATTATCCTTTTAGGTTAGGCTAGCACGAAACTGGGGAACAATTAGACTGCTGCGATACTGATACTCCGCATATCCTGCTAGCTGATATCATCCTGGGCTGTTCTCACACAACTTTCTCAGCTTGCACCTACCATTTCTCTCCTCAGAATATAAAACTATTTGTGGTAGAGACCATCCGTCTGCTCTGTATTTAATACGGTCACTAATGAAACAAAGTTCTGCTTCATGATTGGGTTTATAGGAGCTATAATAATAAATAGCACATGTGCTAAAGGAGTGGGTTGGATCTGATGGAAAAATCAGATGATATCTATAATTGCATACTATCACCAAACACAGAAGGAACTAGGTTGGTTTGCTGATGCTCTGCCAAGGTGAATCCATACAATAATAATCACATCTTCTCCAGCTACTGGAAAAGACAGAGTCATTTGTAACATACATTCAAATGTTTGGAGTTTTTTCGCAGAGAAATATGTTTTCAAAGACCCATAATATTGGCAGTTATTATGCAGCTGCGTGAAATGCATACTTAAATATTCATTCCTCTTTCAGTTTCCCATGCAATTATTCAGTTTTACTTTCAATTTTAACAGCAGTACAGTTATCACACACAAAATCCAAGGAAAAATAATATGCATGTCATTTAACCCAATATTCTTTTTCTTTTCTTAAGGTAGTATAGAAAACTTTTCAGTTCAGGACTGTATCTGTGGTACATAGTAGAGTACGTTCTGCCATCTGCTGAGCACAGGGAGAAATGCTCATATGGTCAACGTGGACATGGAGACAAATCGTGCCCATCAATTCCTCTGCTATTTTAAACACAGAAAAGAATGTAATCAAAATAGCAGGCAGATCTGAGAAAGGATTTAAACAGGAGGCAAGAAAGCTCATGACAGCATTGCAGTGTGCCGGGAAGGGAAGAGAGATTGGGAAATTTGTGGAGAAAGAGAAGAGGAAGAAGCAGGCTGTGGCAAATGGAAAAATAATCAGATGTAATTACAAAAAATGAAGCCAATTTTTTTCTGTTGGTTTAGCAGTGGTACTTTGCCCTTTGGCGCTGTGTATTTGGTAAATATTTTGAGCAGGGCATTCATGGCATTTTCTGAGAAGAATAGCATGTTCCCAATTGTTTAATGTTGTGGCTAAAATGTGTGTTTTAAATGCAAACAGAGAAACTTTATAAAACAAAAATAAACAAACTATTTAAGATCACAGCAGTAAGAGTTTGACATAACCTAGCTTCTTGTTAGAGCTTCAAATGTCCCTCACTCCCCCTGACAGACTGTGAGTCAGCAGAGAAGGAGGATACTGAGATTAGAAACACCAAACTGTGGAACAATGATTACACAAATGTTATTTTGGTTGCACTTCAGATGCTCCTGCAGTTAAAATCTGCTAAATTAGGAGAACCGTGGTGATCAGAACCTCAGCTGATAGCTGTGGAGTTTTGACTCGATGACCCCAAATCGCAGCACCAAACCATGGTCTTATGCCATCAAAAATGTGACTTGAGTTTGATCCCCCCTTGTCACAGATCCAGTCAGTATTTCACTCCTCCTGCAGCGCTGGTGTTGTGAGCCCAGTCTCTGCTGCCTTTAGTTAGCTGTTAACTGAAAGATGCTTATTGATGGCCGGGGTCTGCCAAACAGGGCCCTGAAGCCTGAAGTTTCAGGCCAGATCATCATCTAGTGTAAACTGGCATGAAGTTGGCATCACCTCTGGAGGCGTATGACGATACCAACGTCACTCCAACACTAATCGTTTTGCCTGAGCAAGATTTTGTTGTAACTCTCAGGAGTCTTCAGTACATAGAAACGTACACGCTCGAGTGATGAACAAAAGCTTCTTAGTGACAGTTCTATTGTTTGATACACTATCATATTCCAAATATCCTCATCCTCTAAAGATGCTGAGAGGATAATATTGGTTGGGTTTTGTTTGGTTTTTTTCTCTCAAAAACATCAGTCCCAACAGGAGATGCTCTGCAGAAACAACTGGAGAGAGGAGACGTTTTCAGCCGAGACCGCTATCTGAATCCCTGCATTGTGTACAAACCTAACATGTGATGGTTGTTTCATCCTTTACCGCCAGCAGCACAAGGGACCTTTTATCTTCTGTTTACTAGGATGGGAATAAGTACAAAGAGTTAATATGTAACCATGCTTTTGTGAGCACCATTATTTTTAAGAGAAGAAGCGCTGGGCTGAGGGTCATTTGGGCTTGGGGACCGGCAGCGATGAACTCCCTGGTGCTGCTTGCCTGCGTAGTTGCTCTGAGCCCTTGGGCTCTCGCAGCCAAAGGTAAGAGTCTTCCTCTTTCTAAGGGCATATCCTGAGGTACGGATGAGGGAAGCTGGAGAAAGCAACAGGATTTTAAAGCCTTTGGATAGTTCTGATCGAGTGATTTGAAGGGGAATTTTCCCTGAAAGCTTTTTCCTCTCTTTTTCCCTTCCATTCCTTCCTCCGTCTCTTCCTATGGTGAGGTGAATTACTGTATACAAAAGCATAAAATGGAGGAAAACAGAAGAAATATTGACAGAAGCTATGGAAACCAGGCTGCCTGCATGCTGGGGGCCTTTGCTTGTGCCAGAGGTTTACCTCGCTGCATCCCTCTGCCCCGCTCCTTGCTCACCTCGCCTTCCCCCTGCTGCAAGGGCTGCCTGGCACGGCTCCTGCCTTGCTTTTCCCCTCCTTTCCCTCACCCGGAGGGCTCTGGACCCCATTTCACGTACTCTTGCCCTCCGTTTGCCATGCATTCCTGCAGCTCGAGCTTTGTGTCCTGCTGTTCTCTCCCCACAGTCTCAGCAGGAGCCTCTCTCATGCCCTTTGCAGGAGCACAGCCTGCGCCCTCCATTCCTCCCTCGCTGCTCCCCTCCTGTTCTCGCTCTCTGGGGGATGAGTTGTTCACGCTGCCAATGTGTTAAAGCTGTTTTGGAATCAGAACTGTCTAATGTAACAGAGTGTTTGCCCCACTGAACAGAAAAATTGGGGAAACCAGAGAAAAATAAGTTTAATTTAAAAAAATTTCTCATTTCAGGCTGACCCAATCAAACTAACTTTTTATCTAAGTTAAATGTAATAGTTTGCTTCTAAGTCTCTCTCACCCTCTTTTGTCCAAAATCATTTACCATAATTGACTCACTTTGCAGAATACATTCATAAATCCATTTTGAATCAAAAACCAAATAAATTTTAGGGTAAAAAAGTAACACAAAAGTCTAACCAGGGCCACTGACAGAGCTGCCGAGAAGAAGCGGGAGAACACAATTTTTTCTGGCTAATACTTGGAGCAGCCATCCGCTGCCTCAGTAAGTTACGTACCTCTAGGTTACAGAAGGACCATTTAACTCAGGGCAGGAAGATACTACAGCCGACGACGATACAGAAACCTGCGCTTCCAGCTGAGAAAGAAAAACCAACTCCAACTCACTGCCTGGTTTCTTGTAAAGTGTCTCCTTTCCTCCAGTCTGTCCCAGGCCACCAGAAGTGCTATTTGCCACAATTGATGTAGACAAAAGCGTGTATGACGTGGGTGAGGAAATTCAATATACCTGTAGGCCTGGGTTCGTCCCCAATAACGGCCAAAGGAAGTACACCTGCCTCCCGACTGGCAAGTGGCCCCTCAATACGCTGTTATGCCTACGTAAGTAAAGCAAACCCAACCCTACTCCTAGATTTCACGCCGTCGTGCTGGTATGCCGTGCACTGATCAGAAAAGGGTGTTTTATAGTCCCCGTGAGGAATCTGATATATTTAAATGGATATACTTCTGTTCGCTGATTGTTCTTCCCTTCCTTGTCGGAAGACAACTGGGTGTGGGGGAGAAGAGGGGAAAGTAACAGGGGAAGGATGTTCCCACACATCTCCCACGCTTTCCCAGTTCCCGGGTGGCGATGGAGATTGGACCCAGAGAAAGTGAACCTTAATCTGACTCAGCCCAGCAGTGCTCATACTCTAATGACGTAAACTGCTTCATAACACTGCCAGTTATTGTATCCCTTTGTTCATTTTTACCATTGCATTGTATAGGAGTTATGTTCCTCAAACAATCAAATGTTAAAAATTATTTAATCACAAAAACTTTGAAAATATTATATTTTGACAGAAATGCAGAATAGCTAAACATATGAGATGTAGTACACAGGAATGGAGAAACACAAAAGGCACCAGGACCCCCTTATGATCAACTTGCTTCCATTATCCTAGCTTCGCACCTCATGAAATAATAGTATCCTTTTTTTACCTTTAATTAACAGCAAAGAGATGTCCTAGTCCTGGGCCCTTGCAGCATGGAAAAATTGATTTTCTAGACCTCCACTATCAGAGTTCTCTAAGTTTTTCATGTGAACCAGGGTAAGCATTCCCTTCCTCACACTGTTAAATAAATAACCCAAATCACAATATTGCATTCTAGTATCACCTGCTGCAGTATTGTAAGCCAGGGAACTTCAAAAACTGCACACAAACCCCCATCTCCATTTCAGAAATTAAAAAAAAAACAAAAACAACCACATATCTGGTGATCCTCCTCTGTTCAGTCTCAACTGTAACACCCTGGAGCTTTGCTACCTCAAAGCAATGTCTTACAGATATGGGAACCATCAAAATAGCAGAGATTTTATGCAAAGATTTATTCTGGACTGCTTTCCTCTGCTTTTTAAATCCTCTTATTACATCATGAGATGAAATCCTACAGCAGAGAGAAGATAATCTCCATCTAAGTTGTTATACTGTTAGGCTCTGGAGACTGAAAATTTTGTTTCTATTCCCTTCCAAGCTCAATAAATGAAAACACAAGGTTAATCCTAATTTGCCCCCTGGAGCAAGTACACTTTTACTCAAGGCCATTTGCCAGTTTTAAAAACAAGAATACACTTAAAGAAAAAAGTTACAGCAAATACAGGGAAATATTTGATATTAGCATATAGTTAATTTTTCTTAGGTAATTAATTAATACAATTAGCTTACCTGGAAGTCACAGACAAAACATAAACCCAGAGCTTCCTGAAGAGTCCCAACAATCCCAACTACCCCCTTTCCCACAGAAGAGGGGCAAGGCAAGGAATAAATGCATTCAACTACAACACCAAACATAGCAAGGGGACTTGATTTAATGTCACTAATTATAATTTACTAGTTTTCAGCTGTATGATATTGAAATGATAGGTACACAACAAGGATTTCTTTAAAACTCAGAGTAAGAGCTAATAATGTAAGTACAGAGGATGAGAGAGAAGCATTTAGAGTGCACATGGAAATTAAATTGGGCTATCTGGCATGACAATAAAATAATGCACCTTGGTGACTTTAGTTCTAAAAAGCATAGAGTTCTTTGCAATCATTTGATCCTAATTGCCATAATTAGCTAGGAACTCCTCCCAAGAAACCGTAACATTTACATTAGCAATCACAGATCAATGCTCACTACTTACATATACCCACAGCATTAACCACTTGTAGAAATTAATATATAAGATAGAACATACAGCTGAAATGGCAAAACGCCTCATTGTATCAAGCCTTTTGTCTGGGTACTTGCAATACTTGAATAACAACAACTTTTTGTATTTGAACCTGAACTTCCTTTGAGGTCAGTAAGTGCTAGAACTAGAGAAAGATTTCAGAGCTGGACCCTGTTGATGAGAAATGGCAATCTTTCTCGCAAAGAACAACTTGACTGTCCTCCACGTTCGTTAAGCTTTCTGATAACCAGGCCTGTTTGTTTTCAGTTACAACCTCGTTGGGACAAGAACAAGCCAATGCATGGCAGATGGAAAGTGGAGTGGAACTTTTCCACAGTGTCAACGTACGTGTTTAAATACTGAAGAACTTTATTCTTATTACAGAAAGATTCTTTTATGTTGCTCAGAATTACATATACCCTTATTCAGAGGCCTCCAATAGTGCTGTGCAAAAAATGGCTAGGAAAAATCACGAAGAACCCTGTATGTTTGGTTTTAGATGTGTGGATTCTGGTCTTAGAAAAATACAGTTTAAAGGCCTATACAAAAGGCCAGGGTCAGGAATGCTATTTACAGCTGAAGGTAAGATGCTTATCTACTCAAATTCATTCTCCCTGTGTACAAAAAGAGGATATTGCGGTGCCTTTCCAATTGCTATATGTGGTTTTGCTATAACCTCTTCTGCATAAACACTTTACTGAAAAAGCAATAGACTGCATCATATTGTCTGAAAAATACAGCAAAAATAATGAATTACATTCTCTAAGGCTCCTGAGACTTTTAATGTGAACTTATTGTTTTGTTAGCTGCACTCCTGTAAAGGGCGATGTGGGTTAATTCAGCCATAAGCATGTTGCCTCTGTGATTCTAGTAATAATTTGAAATTTAAGCTTTAATTTCTACGAATGCTGTGCTTTTCTAGCGATGACTTGTGCACCTCCCTCGATTCCTGAATTTGGAGTCCTTTCTTACCGTCGCTTAAAACCTGGAAATATTTTTAATTTCCTGGACACAATTACTTTTGAATGTGTACCTCCTCTTGCACTTTTTGGGAATGAGACAGCTACCTGCATGGCCAACGGGAACTGGAGCAGCATTCCAGAGTGCAAGGGTGAGTAACTTTTATCAGCACCTAAAAATATTCTTTAGAATTGTATATAATTTCATATATATGAACAACCTTAGGATTTTGGTTGGTTTTGGGTTTGGTGGGGGTTTTTTTGGGTTTTGTTGGTGTTTTGTTTTTTTTTTAACAATTGTTATTGCAAACATACAGTAGAATTGTTCTGAACGTTAGACTCCTGAATGCAAGGTGACAAGGTGATTCCTAACAGGATTGCAGGCAACATGGGATTGACAAAATATTTGCTGCAGGTTATATAAACAAAGGTTATATATAACAAGGTTATACAAACAGAACCTGCGAGACGTAGTTCACAGTGGGGAATCAGAGCCTGGCCTCCAGAGCGCAGCCAACGTTTTATTCTAAGTGCTGGGATTAATCTAAGGAGTGGACAACCTTACCCTTCGTCCTAAGAACTTCACTGCTTTCAGTGAAACTCTGCCACATTTAAGTAGCTTTTGGATATAAGCACAGATTGTAATAGATGTGTATTCAAACCAAGTATTTATTTATTTATTGTGGGTTTTAAAACTATCTTTCCTCTGGTTATGTTTTCCTCTGCAAGAGGCTGAAATGAACCGCCATGAAACTTTTATGCATTGTTCAGTGTATATAGTGTGTCTTTTAGAACCGCAACATCGATAAAGCTTTGGTTTTGTTTTTGTATTGCAGTTGTCACATGCTCCACTCCAACAGGAATAGAAAATGGATTCATAGAGTTTGCTGTTCGTAGAACGTATCACTATAACGAAAGCGTCAGCTTTGGCTGCCAGGCCAGCTATGTGCTGGATGGACCTAAGCATTCCCGATGTGAAAAGACTGGAAACTGGTCCACAAAGCCAACCTGCAAAGGTACACACACACTACCCGCTAGAAACCATGTACCAAACTGAATTTTCCTAAAAGACCACCAGAGTGGTTATTAATAACCTTTATGCAGGAGTTGTCCTCAAAAGAAAACCAAAATAGTTATTTCAAGGCCCTGACAATGTAAGACCACTCCCAACATTGAACGTCATATGGCATGATGTATCTGAATTGACTTCAATAATCAGCCATGTAACTTTATTTTGTCTGCATATTTCCTCTCCTCTTCCTATTTAATATAATTAGAGATTTTACTGAGGCTAGATTTTCACTGGGAACTTTTGATCCTATACTTAGGGGTCTGAATTTCTTCAGCATTTTAATACCAGAAGAAGTACTATAAATGTATGGGACACATTATTTTTCATTCCCAAATGTCACTTGTACAGATTTCTGATGAGATCTAAGCTACCTACTTTTCAAAATAGAGTTCTGATTATCCTTACCTGTTGTTTATAACCGGATTGTTTCACAGGACCATGTAAAATACCAGTTAAGAAAGCTGTAGTATTATACAACGGCGAGAAGAAAAGAGTTCAGAATGACCTTAAGGAAGGCATTCAGCATGGTGAAACTATATCCTTCTTCTGCAAGAATAAAGAGAAATCCTGTGCCTATACTGTAGCTGCTCCATGTGTGGACGGTAACCTCACTCTCCCTGCCTGCTTCAAAGGTACGAGCTAGGCTAACGGTGGTGGAGTAACTTTAGTGGGGGGCAATGTCATCGTTCATCTTCAAGCCCTGTTTGATTTGATAATTCATCTGCCTTGTACTAAAGTTATTGGGTATTTGGGAAGAAATGGCCTGAGAGAAGAAGAGAACATGCAGCAAGGCTTTTCTTTTGGTACGTCAGAGCCCTGCTTTAATTCCTGTCTGCTCTTAGGTCTCACTTAGAGGTGGTCTAGCCCAAAGAAAGGCTATACGTAAAGTATTCTGGGATTTCACAGATCCTTGGATTTCACAAATCCTTGGATCAATGTCTTCTCCAGGGGAAAAGAGCCTCAACACTGCTGCAGCTGTGATAATCTGACGTATTCACTCCTGTTCTGGTGGATTATTCCCATGTTATGCTGACTGGTAACACACTGGTTCTGACTTTGGACCAAGGGTGTTAAAAAGCAGCTGACAGTTGTAGTGAGGAATTGATGCTGGTGGAACTGGTTCCCAGGCACACAGGTTTTTAGGCTAAACAAACAGACTAAATACTGAAGTTTGTTGGCAAGAGGAAAAGCTTTGCATTTGTTTTATCAATATTCCTTGCATAGAATATTCCTTGTAAGTTTTATTTTCATTTGTAAGTGAAGGAAAAAACCACAGCCTATGCATGATGAAAACATCTTTCCTTGTGTTTGGCTTGGCTTCTGACGGATGTAGCTTAGCTTTCATTGAAAGAGAGTTAAAATAGTGTATTTCTTCTAGCAGTTTTACAATGATGCAAAGATTGATTGCTTACCTAGCAGGATCCAGGAGACACATTGTTTCCAGCTATCACATTTCAAGATTTTAACTCAAGTTCTTTACTTGTTTTCAATAGAACGTGGCTTTTTTTCAAGTCTTGTGAAGAAGGATCCATCAGACATGAAACCATGTGAAGATCATGAATCAGAGAAGTAATACAGTACTAAATTTCTGCCTGAGACAAAACATTAGATACAAGAGGAAAACTTAGGTCCCATGAGTGTAAATTTCCAGACAAACTCTGGACTCTCTGTGAACGCAGTCTCAGCTGTTTTCCCGACCATCATCCCCACCAGCCTCTCTCACAAGCTACAACACATGATTTCAGCCATTAACTTTCATTCTCTTTTCTCTGCCTTCTTCAAAATCCCTGCAGTACTGCTTCTCTTTCTGTATTTCCAACCTTTATGCAACTGTAAATGACTTTCCCAATAGCAATGCCTTTACAATAAAGTAATTTTCAGCCAATGGTGTGTTCTTATTTAATATTACCTAATCATCAGTCAAATCCTTCAGCTCTTAACTGATTGATACAGAAAGGCCTTCATCATTAGTAATTAGCTAGGATCTGATTCCATTACTGCTCCCCTGCGATAGGGAGTGGACCTTTAATTATAGATAGACGGAGGGTCATCAGCCTGGGATGTTCCAGAATTTATGTAAGTAGAAAGACTGAGATTTCCAAATGAGTTTAGATGCCAAATATCCAAACATGGTTTAAAAGTCAATAGTGTTAGATAAAGGGTTCTTTTACACTTCCAAAAAACCTATCTAAAGTTAATAAGACTATTTATGTTTTTGAGATTTTAACTTCACCTGAAACTGTTGTTTTAAACAACTGTTAATTTTTACCACTGTTTCAATATTATGCAATGTAACTGATTCCTTTTTTCTTTTTTAAAAAAAAAAAAAAAGATAATCATACACCATTGAGCAATAGTAATGATTTCTGGACATTAAGTAGCTTTGAAGTAAACTGTACTTTTAAATTGATTTATGATACAGGTAGTTCACTGGTATGATCCAGTCTGGCAAGTTTTGTGATTATGTCTGTATTTCCATTCAGAAAAAATCATTATAATTTCAACATATTAGAAAGTGATAGAGAAATATTTGTTGTACACTTACAATAGTCATGAGTCATTTGAGGTTCCCTCTGAAGTACAAAAGCCTTCTCTGTGATTAAAAGCAGAAGTAAGCTGCAAACTAAGCAAGCTACTGTAGAACTTTTAAAAAGGACCATTTAACATTAAGATCAAACTACTTGTAAGATGCTACAGCTACCATTAAAAAACTCTGCTTTACTCTCATTATCTTTTTTTTTTGAAGCCTGCACATGAATATTTTAATAGTATCACTGATATAATTTGTTCTTATACTTCCTATTTTTAAGGAGAGATTCAGGCAGCTATTATTAAGTATTTAATACTTTGTACTCATCAGCAATTTAATTCTCTAATGTAGAGATAGGCAGACAAATTCATGCTAGCAGCTGAAGAGGCTATTTCACTGGTACAGTGCACACTCTTTTGGTTCCTAACACGCTTAAGCGGAGTCCTTGAATGCCGTTTGACTTACAGGCCAAGATATTCGTAACTACTTTTACCACAAACATAGGTCAGGTGGCAAGCCCCTGTCTGTTTGGAAGTCTAGGCTGAATGTTGTGTGGATACGTCTCTGGGATCAGGATGTTCAGGACGTTAGCTGAGATACCAAACAGTTTAATATTAACTTGTCTTTCACAGCAAAACACTGTGAAGTTGGCGTTAGTAAAGTTAGCATTCACTGCCACAGAAATGCTACTTTTCCCTGAAATTATTTGTATTTTGCACAAAAAGAGTCGCCCCAGGAATATTCAGATTTTTCTAAGCACATTTTCCCAGTTCTAATTACCAGCAGGATAATAACTGATCACGTCAGCTGGCCCTGCTTCCTAGCTGGGTATGCAGTATTTGAATATTTTAAAGAATCACCCTTAGGAGCCAATGTTCACATGCTGAATTTATTATCCAGTCTCCTGAAAGAAGAAGAGGGAGAAAAAAATCTGTGACCTGATAAGTCTTTGAAGTAGTGAGATATTTGTGAATCACAACTTTTCAGACATGAAAGGTTTGCTTAGAAGGTCTGAAAAATAATGTATTGCAACTAGAGGTGTTCCAAAGGCTGGTATGAGTGAGTGAAACTTGCCCTTTTTTTCTTAAGATGTTTGAAAGAATGCCTTAAGCTGTGCTCATGTTACTTGTGGCAACCTGCTGAGACAGTTAGAGAGATAAGAGAAGATGGTAAAATGAGATGGAAAAAAAAAAAAGTACTGAATATATTTTACTTAAATGAAGATATTTTTATAATTCAAATTGGGAATTTGTTCAGTATTCTGGTTGGGATATCTGTATGTTCTACAATTGTGTATCTACAGTGATTTCCTCCGGAGGGTCAGTGCACATCAGTACTCATTGTGCCCAGGCTGCAGCTTTGGCTGGAGACAAGACCTCCATCACTTCTTGAACTTTTAAGTTTTTTCTTCT
The DNA here is from genome assembly GCA_013400195.1 of Aramus guarauna. NCBI lineage: Eukaryota > Metazoa > Chordata > Aves > Gruiformes > Aramidae > Aramus > Aramus guarauna. Next base: position 917,405 of record VXBL01000958.1, on the reverse strand, counting down.
TTGGACAGAAGTTATACAATTATCAAATCCCTGCAGGTAGGCTTCAACCTCTCTGGCCACCTGCTCTGCACTGGTAAGCAGACCCAGAACTGGTTCTGTTCTCTCAGGAAATTTGTCCTGGAGGACTGGTTCCAATTTCATTGGTTCTGCTCTGCCTCGTGTTCTTTTTCACCATATACCAGCAAATACAGTTTTTCAAAGTATTTTGTGACGAGCATGACAGAGTTATATTAAAATCTGAAGGCAATGTGCAGACGTGTATCTGTGAACAACAATAGACAAAAAAGTTGGCTTAGAAATTCCAACATTTTTCAACTGTCAAAAAGCAGATTTGCAAAGCTGGGCAGAAATATAAACCTCACCGTATCACCTGGCCAATGTGCTGACGTGCTGCCCTTGAAAAACCTGCCTGAAAGAGTCACGGTGTTAAGTCCATTCAGCCTTCCATGTTCTACCGACTAACAAACCTGTTGTCTGTCCCCTGTGATTTGGGCTGACTTGGACAAATTCATTTCATAATGATTACAAAATTCCCACGACAAGTCTGGGTATCTGAAGTGGTGATTCGGAGGTGAAAAGCACAGCAAGTTCAGCTCTTTGAGCAAGTCAGCCACCCAGGAGTCTTACTGTTGCAAAAATCTTCCACTATTTTAAAACAGATTAAAAGTAGTCATATCTTAAAAAGTACATTAAATGACAATTATTTTAAATTTGGCATGTAAAGATAATAAATAATCTCTGTAGTCTACTCACGAGATTCCATCATGGATGAAATACTCCAGCACTGAATTTGCACTGCTTCTATGCGAATGTTGATTTAAGGAGCTACGTGCAATCTGAGCAGGCAACCAGTGTAGCTGTCATAGCTATCACCACATCAGCCCTAACGCAGAATCATTTCTGCTGAAGATTAGCTGAGAAATCAAAGAAAACAGCCAATTCTCTACCGTACGTTTAAGAAATTCTTGTTTGATGTATATGCATATGTGGATCAAGCTTAGAAGGGCTGAAGAGTTTACTCGTTGAAGATAAAAGCACCATAGACGCTATACACACAGTAAGGCTAATGACAGATTTTGGAGAAAGTGAAATAATTAATTGAATCAAAGAGGTCAGGCATTTATTTGGGATCATACATACAATTATTTCATTGACTCAGGAGGAGGCTGAAGAGATGAAAGGACTGGGAGATTTAATTCTTTTGGATTAATTGATGGTTTTCTTGACATGACTACAAAACAGAAAGTGTAACCTGTGTCTCTTGTGCAGAAATGTCAGGCATGCACTTTTAAATTTTTCTCTTCCACAACACCCCTCGTATTTTCTGTCCTTGGGATAGGACATAAACAGTGCATGAAAGACAAGCGATATTGAGCATGTTAAGTGTGAACTCAAAATCACTCTATTATCTACTAGGATATACTTGAACAAATTTTACTTAGAAATACTCAGAAACTGTGGCTAAAAGTAGCTCTGCGATTATTCAGCCCGCACCTGCAATTTCAGTCTCATTTTACCCACTCACGTTTCTGGCACTCACTACGAAGCTACAAAACCATTGCTCAGACTCAAAAGATTTATTGACCTTTAATTTCAGAGTGGCAAATATTTTTCACGAAGCTTTGAGTGGAAGCATTTTTTTCCCTGATTATTGATCATAATAAAGATAAGAAAGACAGCTGACATCCAAATAGCTTCAGTTCAGACGAACACATCCCGAGCAACTGGAGTTATCCCCCCTCAGCTTCAGCACCCTCACGGTTCTGGCCCCGGCCGTCCCGCCATGAAGCACCGGCTCTATCCCCAGCCCAACCTCGCTACATTTCGGGCCTCTCCCGTTTAGCGCCCAGGCTCTGCTGGGCCCTCTTGAAGTTTTTAACGCACACGCATGACTGAGTGTGTAAATAAATATTTATCTACGGATGCAGAGCTCTTTTCAGAGGAAGAGCGTGGGGCATAGTGTTGATTGCACAGGCCTGGCTGGGACAGCCGCTGCTGACCAAGGGGACGTTAATCACTTCGGACAGTAATTAATGATCACAGGCAGCGACTGCGTTCCCGCGTGTAACAGGCCTACCTTCAACGCACAGTTCTACTCTCTCACGCCCAAAAGTTTTTCTCCGTACCGGCTTCTGGGCACAAGCAACTCCCCAAGCTCAACCGCTCCCCCCGCACCCCTCAGAGCTCTCCTCAGGGTGACCGCTCGCCTCAGGTTTCCCGCCCCGGGGCCGGGCCTGGCTGTTGCCGGCCGCGTCGCCTGGCAACGCGCGGGCAGCCCGCGGAAACGGAAACGAGCGGGGCCGGCGGCTGGCGGGGGGCGCCCGGAGCGGGGG
>VXBL01000958.1:716515-914909 GCA_013400195.1 Aramus guarauna | reverse complement strand
CTGAAGGGAAGCAGGAGGCGGGCGGTGAGGGCCCCGCGCCTCAGGGTGCTGCGGCCGGGCCGGTACCGGGGTTTGCCCGCAGGGGGAAAGGCCCAGCGGCTTCGGCCCGCTGCTGTCTTGGGCTTAAGTTGGCAAAGAAATGCGCTAATTGCGAGCTCAAATGCATAGTCCAGCTGGGAAATTAGTGACAGATGACCTTTGGTAAGGAGCCCTTGTTTGGCTGTCTTTTCTTTAAAAAACAACTCTGACAACATTTGTTGGTTCTGCTGCTTCTCACTCACAGGTCTATTTGCTGGTTTTCCTCCCTTCTTCCCTTTAAAAAATAATACTAATTCTAAAGAAGACAACCTTATGAATGTGGCTATGATGAATTCATTTAGGTGTATTCTACAAATTGTAATTGAATATATTTCTGTGTGGTCAGCNGGGGGGGCCGGGCCCCGCCGGCCCGGCTCGGCCTCCCCTATCCCCGTCGGAGTCAGGCCTGGGCGCTGCGGAGACCGAGGTAAAGGGGGCGGCGTGTACCGGGGGCAGCGGGGCGGTCTCCCCTGCGGTGAGGGGCCGGGGGCAGCTCGCCGGCGGGTGCCCGGCCGGGTTGTGAGGCTTGGGGGCGGTTTGTGGCATCAAATCCTGTGAGCTTCATCACGGCAGCGGTCGGGAGACGGGGTCGTTCGCTGTGGTAAATCGCTGCAAATCAGCTCTGGGCAGCTCAGCTCTGGGCTCATAGGAAGCGGTTTGATAAAGCACCTGAAGGGAGGGAGGAGGAGGAAGGGTTTGGTAAAGCACCCGAAGGGAGGGAGGAGGAGGAAGGGTTTGGTAAAGCAGCTGAAGGGAAGCAGGAGGCGGGCGGTGAGGGCCCCGCGCCTCAGGGTGCTGCGGCCGGGCCGGTACCGGGGTTTGCCCGCAGGGGGAAAGGCCCAGCGGCTTCGGCCCGCTGCTGTCTTGGGCTTAAGTTGGCAAAGAAATGCGCTAATTGCGAGCTCAAATGCATAGTCCAGCTGGGAAATTAGTGACAGATGACCTTTGGTAAGGAGCCCTTGTTTGGCTGTCTTTTCTTTAAAAAACAACTCTGACAACATTTGTTGGTTCTGCTGCTTCTCACTCACAGGTCTATTTGCTGGTTTTCCTCCCTTCTTCCCTTTAAAAAATAATACTAATTCTAAAGAAGACAACCTTATGAATGTGGCTATGATGAATTCATTTAGGTGTATTCTACAAATTGTAATTGAATATATTTCTGTGTGGTCAGCTATTCATTTTCAAGTCTAAACAAACATATTCTTGTATATTACATTAAATATCTGTTGTTTGTAAAGAATTGCTCTCCTGCTTGTGTTTGTTTGAACATAATAAATACTTACTTTTCCATTTAGTTCCAAAGCGTGGCCTGAAATGACCAGACTAATGTGTAGTGATATTTGATCTTTTCTACTTCTCTGTGGATAATTTTGCAGGTTACTTTGTGTTCTTTCAAAATGAATGGTGAAGAGGAAATATGGGAAAAACTAGATGCAGAATTTGATCACTGTGTTGTGGATATGAAGCCTCATGTTCTAAAACTACAGCATAGGTCAGGTAAATATGGTAAAATGTGCATATGGAGAAACGCTAATAACAAAATTCTAGGTTACTGATAATTATTCTGTGTACTTGCATCACTTTCTTTAACCAGGTGCTTAATGTCTGATGTTACGAGGCATTGTTCCGGGGGGGGGGGATGTTTGTACAGCTTATTTTTTATTTATTTATAAGCAATATTTATATTGCTATTGTTTGAGCTTATCTGTCTTATCTTGGTGATATGAATGTGCTTTTTCATAAACTCATCAACTTCTGTATTTTTAAAAAATTAATTCGGTAGAAACGAAAACCTTGTAAAAGGCATTGTTTCTGAGATTGCATTGCAAAATTGCAAATATTTTTTTGAGATTAGGTTTTTAAAGTTTAACTTAGGAATGTGTAATAACATAAACATTTATTCATTGATGTTTATAAATCTGTTGATTAGAACAAAGTGGTTATTAGAGACATGAGCCCTACAAATTAAGAACTTGCTTTGTAAAACTTTAATCAAATGAATCATCTGGTAGTAAAGCTTGTGTAAATAGAGGTTTTTAACATGAATGAAGATTTATGGTGTATTTAAAATATTAAGGCTCATGCAAGCTGTATGTTGTAGCTAAAAGCAGTTTTCTGATTCCTGATGAATTCCAGCAGAATTCCTGATGACTTGTGTGTTCTGTGCTTATTAGAGATTGATTCTGAACATGCTATTTCTAGAAGTCATGTAAATTTCTGATAAATGTGAATTTATAGAAAATATTTCTGGATGACAAATTTGAACTGTTGTTAAACACTTATTTTTAATCTCGGTATTTAACTATTTTTTTTCCTTTGGTTCGGTCATTTGGGTTTTTTGTTTTGCTTTAAACTTTTGGATAGAAAGGAAATATCTACAAAACTGGTGACTGGTAATGGCCTCTGTTATTTCTATGTGTTTGATTTTCTCTGAAAATGTATAGTGATTATGTATATCTATATTTTTAGAACGACAAAGATGTGCACTGTGGATTAAAAAACTATGCGAACCCTCAGGAGCAGGCACAGGAATAGTGGGAAGGAAGAATCGGAACCTATATGCAAAACTTCTGCTCCACATGCTAAAGCGAGGTGTGCTGGAAGGTCCTTTTACGCATAAACCAGAACCAGGAATACTGAAAACTTTACCTTCGTACATGGTGAGTGTAACTTCTTTATAAGACAAACTTGCTTAAATTTATTCTGAAAATGCTTTTAAGTAATATTTGCACTTCATTGACCTTACTGGAAAAAGAGTTTTTATACTGCAGGTATTCCTGCAAGAAACAACATTAATAGTGTAAAGAATGTATTTGTGTAATCATATTCTAGTGTTGATTTTGCATTTATTTTAATTATAGTCAATTTATTTTGATGAACCAAATTCAACGAGAGTTCAGAGTAGTAGCCCAGACTGCTTACCTGACTGGGTAATGGGAGAACTAGGAAACAGTGAATCTAAGCATGAGGAATCATGGAAGATGTCTTCTAAAGAGGAATCATCTTTAGCAACACCACTTACATATGGGTAAGATTTCTCTATTTGCTTTATTCAGTATTTGATTCATATTTAATAGATGTTTGATTTGATGATAAGCTCTGACTATGTTCGAATTTGTGTGTATGAGTTTATTACACTTCCTCATGGACTCATCTTGAGTATAGTGTTTGTACTTCATATACAGAAACTCTGGTAGTAGCTTCTTAATGATAACATTTATACTTTTCTGTTATTACATTCCTCCATTATGTCATCTTCTCTGACTTCTGTAAGTTTTCATCCATGTCCCATAGCTCTATCCTCTTTACCTTCCTCTTGTTTGCCTTCCCCTTTTAGTTACAGACACGTAGCATGGAAAATCAATAGGGAAAAATGATAGTTTGAGAAATCAAGCTGCAAGTGAAGAGGGGACTTTGTTGTGATGTGGACTGGTGGTTACCGTGGGATACTCATGACTTGTACAAAGAGCCTGTTTGCTAATGTATAAACAATCACTGCTTTTTTGCACCATTCTTACCTCTCTTCATGTTAACTCTCAGTAGACTTGGTAACATCCTCTGTAGATTTCAAAAGTAGATAATAGCTATTGCTCTGATATTTTAAATACCTATCAAATAAGCTGGTACTCTGGTTATGTTTTTCAGACCTCAGATATTATGGTGGCAAAGCACAGTGGTCACAAGGCAAGAGGCAGAATTCATACAAAATTACTTAACTGGGAGAGGGAAGCACAGACAAATGTGAACAGGCAGTAAGGAAGAAGTGATGTGGTAAAAAACTACAGATACAGAAGGCTCTCGGGACAGATTTGTCTTAAAATAGACCAAAACAGTTGATGTCCCCTTGGAGTTCTTGTACAGCCCTGTCTTCTGCATGTTGATGTATGGAAACTGGAAAGTGGTATTGACTAATGAAGCTGAGGTGGATTAATCTTCGCTATTTCTATACAGTTCAAAATAAAAGGAACGTACAGTAAGCAAGTGACAAAAAAAGGGGAGAGTACACTGTGGAATCATAGAGCAGTTTGGGTTGGAAGGGACCTCCCAGCCCATCCAGTCCCACCCCTGCCATGGGCAGGGACACCCTCCACTAGCCCAGGTTGCCCAAAGCCCCATCCAACCTGGCCTTGAACACTGCCAGGGAGCCAGGGGCAGCCACAGCTTCTCTGGGCAACCTGGTCCAGTGCCTCATCACCCTCACAGGGAAGAATTTCTTCCTAATATCTAATTTAAATCTACTCTCTTTCAGTTTAAAACCATTATCCCTTGTCTTATCGCTACATTATACTATGTATAGTATTTAAAAAGTTGTAGTCTAAGGTCATAATGCTGAAAGAAGCTTTTATATCAAATAGTTTTTAATGGCTTTTTTTCTACAGAGAATAGAAATATAAACAAGCATACAGATGGTAGATTTAAAGGATGTTCTATCATTGTTGCTCACATTTGTGGGTTGGGGTTTTTTTTGAGGAAACAGAATAGCAGCTCCCTGCAGATAAGCAAGTTTTGCTCTTCTGTGACAAAAAAGTTAGATGCATACAGAGAAAGAGGGATTTGATCCATCTTTCTGCAAGCACGTTAGTCCTTATTAAACACTTACCTGTTAGTCTTGTGTTTCATCATGGTGGCTTTATGAAATAGCAAGATTTCTTTCTATTTCCTGTCAGCTTCATGAATCTTGGATTACAGGAGGTCAGTCTGGACCAGCTATACTTATTAAAACTTATGAGGATAAAAATCAGAGCTGCTGCCTGTGGGATGCTCTGCCATGTTGTTTTGTTCCCCTGCATGGGGAGGATTGTTTGCAATAACTCCATCCTTGTCTGAACAATCTCTCTCTGAGTTTGATTTAAAATGTTTTGATTTATATCATGCTGCCTACTACAAATACATGTGCTTTGTTGGTGACTAGCACCCCCTGTGCCTAGATCCTGTATGTTTGTCATTAGGATAATGCAAAAACTTCAATATTGCTTATTTGCAGCTGTACAGCAGAATCCTGAGTATCTGTAGTGGCATCTTGCTATGACAATCCCTTGGGCAGTCTCTTGTTCTAGGTTTGTAGGAGCCAGTAAGCTTAAGCCCCATCTTTAGTGCCAGTCAGTTGGGTATAGAGCTCTTTACAAAGCAGGTAAAGGGATGAAATATATCAGGTTATTGAGGCTTGTTTTCCTGTTGGTTGAGAAAAGTGGCCTTGCAGTATTGAAGATGTGACAAACTGGTCAGTTGGACACTCTTGAAAATCATAAGCTTTTTTCTATCCTGTTTTTTCAGAGTCTTGGGTAAATTATAGTTTAATCTACATTGTGTTCTTAAATTTTTACTTTCTAGTTTTTCTTATGCAGTGCAACTTTGCACTGATTATCTAGATCTGCGTTCCGTTTATGTTGCTGCATTTCAGTCATAGATGAAACTCTCATTTGCTCATTTTGAAGTTAACGTTTAAACTCTCTGAAATCCTTGGTGAAAAAAGCACTCTTAGAGGGAGGGTGTGGATATTATTCAAAACTCAGTAGGCTCTGTACAAGAGGAAGTGTTTGCTCTACTTCTGTATGAAACTTCTGGTTTGGTTTCATTGCATTTGTCATGGTTTGACCCCAGCCAGCAGCTCAGCCCCACACAGCTGCTCGCTTGCTTCCCCCTGGTGGGATGGAGGAGAGAATTGGAAAGGTAAAAGTGAGAAAACTCATGGGTTGAGATAAGGACAGTTTAATAGGTAAAGCAAAAGCCGTGCATGCAAGCAAAACAAAATCAAAGAAGGAATTCATTCCCCGCTTCCCATTGCAGGCAGGTGTTCAGCCACCTCCAGGAAAGCAGGGCTCCATCATGTGTAACGGTGACTTAAGACAAACGTCATCACTCCAAATGTCCCCCTCTTCCTTCTTCCCCCAGCTTTATATGCTGAGCATGATGTCATATGGTATGGAATATCCCTTTGGTCCTTGGGGTCAGCTGTCCCAGCTGTGTCCCTTCCAACTCCTTGTGCGTCCCCAGCCTACTTGCTGGTGGGGTGGTGCAAGCAGCAGAAAAGGCTTTGGCTCTAAGCACTGCTCAGCAGGAATGAAAACATCTCTGTATTATCACTAACTGTTTTCAGCACAAATCTAAACCATAGCCCTGTACTAGCTACAACGAAGAAAATCTACGCCAGCCAAAGCCAGCACAGCATTATAAATATGTTCTCAGGTTTTGTTTCAGCAGTCTATTGCTTTTTTCATGTGTTCACTTATATTTTTCATAAGTGGCTATCGCTACCTGTTCTTTTTTCCTTTGGAACCCTGATTTTTATGCTATGTATCACAGTGAGGAGTCTTGCATTTTTAAATTCTGCAGTTGTGATTTGGATAGATGACAGGCACTCTTGCAGGTTACATCATATTGATGTTGAGTATTGTGAAACTTTTCCTCTTATGTATCAATTAACTGTGTAATTCTAACAATCATTTAAAAAGTTCCTCTTAGGACTGATGTATCTCCTCTTTCCAAGTCCTACAATGTTAAAATGAAGGAGTCTTCTGGTTGCTTACACTCAAATACTTTGATATGAACCTTGAGATTTGATAGGAGACTTGTGGTTTAAGAAACAAAGGTAGAGAATGAAGAAATTGCTGGCTGTGTTACCATATTACTGCTTTAGGCTTGGTGACACAGAGAACTGTTGGGAAGAGCTGTCCAAGTGCCCTCAATTAAAAAAACAACCAAGTTTGACCTTATGAAAACAAGGAATGTATTATGCTTTAGCAATCCTTTTTGAGATGCCAGCTAAATCTGTGTTAGATAGCATTGTGCCACGTCAAGATACTTGGCATGGATCTGATCAAATTGTCTTGGTCGCTTGGAGTAGCATGATCATGATAAAGTGTCACTCAGGTATTAGAAGCAATAAAGCAATATTAGCACAACTCGCTCCTATTAGGCCTAATCCTAGTGTATCAATATCTCTACAAGGCCTTATCTGAGGCATAAAAATACACCTAAGTCCTCTGAATTCCTTACTTGTACTGTCAGCTGGGGTGTTATTTGAGTGGAATGAGGCAGCATACTCTTCCCTCAGCATCCAACTGGTGCAAGTCCCTGTTTGAGGAAGGCTGAGGTACGCTTCTGCCTACTCCCTCCCTTGTGTTCTTTGGCATATTTTTTTCCTCTCTTCTCTACCTGGATTATAGTAGAATATTGGAAATCTGACCCCTTCTCCCATTTGGTATCTGAACCTGACATTCAGCTTGGTCTGGCAAAGTTCGCTAAGGCGTGGGCGCGGTAGTGAAGCTTTGTTTTGTTTGCTTTTTTGTCCTATGGGACTGTAGCAATATCTAAGTTGGTGATCAACAGGTGGTTCCCAAGGCTCTGGTGAGTTCTCTGGAGACCCATATTGCATATTATTTCATGCCAGGACAAGCAAGTAAATGGTGGAATAAGTTACTGGCTTAAGGAAATCTGGAAGTGAAAGTTAGCTGCATAGGCATGGCTCTGCTAATGGGTACTCATACCAAGAGTGGAGCTGTATCTAAGGAAATCTGAATTCATGTGTCAGCAATTAGAAATTTTGATAGCTCTATAGATGACATAAATTGATCTTCATAGCAATGCAAAACTTATGTTAAATGTGAGAGTTACACAGGAAGAAATATTGAAGGTAAATGCTCAGCTGTTGTGTTTTGTACAAATAGCTTGTTTAATGCTTGTTTACATGTATCTATATGAAGATATTTGCTGTACTCAATGTATAGATCCTGTATTTCTTTGTTTTTACACTTTTGAATGAGCTATCAATGCAAGTGAAGATGTAAAGTATTAAATATTTCTGGAATCTGCAGTTTGTAGAGAGAGCCAGCAGATGGTGATCTTGTTACGTTATACTTGTCTCTACTCAGAATGTGTATTAGGAAAACTGTATCCATAGGCATGCAACACATGTAGTTGGATGAAAATTTTGCATTCCAACCATGACTCAGTTCTTACAGACAGACTACAATGATTTCTCAGGGCAAAATAAACAATGTCAGTGAGAAATGTTTGAGTAATTTTTTGATGTTTATTTATCTCAAGATTCCCTTCTTTAAAAGAAGGAAACAAATGGAGAAGTTCTTTTCATAGTTATCTTTTTATCTTGCAGTACACATACTTCTAGGTATGAAGATTTTGGTTTTTCTGTAAGAAGTTGTTTATTTGGCTAAATAAAAAGTAGATAGACAAACCTTACTTGCAAATGAGGGTGTAAATGAATAAAACCAAGCCAGCTGGTGCTAGAAAGGGGATCTTTATTTTGAAACTTGAGAAAGTTGGTTTTAGGAATGTGTAGTTTGGTTTGAACACAAACCTGGTCTTTCTGACCCCGTGGGAAAATTCTCCTGTATTTTTATAGATTATGCCTGAAAAACATTGTTAAAGGTTAGTGTGTAGCTGTGCTGTACCAGGAGGAATCAGTGAGTTTCCCTTACTTTGTTCCTAGTAGGAAATTATTTACTAATCTCCTTTATTAGCTCAAATTGCTTACTTCTCCCATGCTAGCTCGCTGTTTTGGCTGAAGCAGGAGGTCACAGGGCTGATGTTGAGACTGACCATTCTTGACTCACCTGCCATGGGAGGAAAAAGAAATAATCTTGTGATTTGTGGAGCCTGACTTGTGTTAGCAGAAGGCTGGAGAAGGGAGTGAACGGGTCGTATATGCTTGATATGAGCAAAATTGCAGTCCATCCTTAATGGTCTTTTCAAATTCTGTGTATAGAATTAAGTAAAGCAACTTCCTCTTGAATTCCTCTTCAAAATAGCAAATACAGAACTAAGACTATACCTAGACTTCCCCCTGCCCCGTTTTGTCAATTTAAAAATATTCCCAGTAACTCAGGTTGGTTTGAATTTTTATTGATATTCCTTAATCCCTTATTGATAGGGGCATGAATTCTGTTTTCTCTCATTTTAAACAATTAGAACTCTATTGAATTGTTAAGTAACTTCAGTATTGTTCAGAAAAGAAGTCAGATAAAAGTATGGATTTACTGACAGGCAAAGATTTGTCTCCTTTTAATGAAAGATAAATTTGTCAAATGAAACCTTGGTAAGAAATGCATGATTTGGAATGCTAGAGACAGTCACGGTATTATTATATTTCTTTTGATTTTTTTTGACCTCTAAAGACTTTGCTTATCTAAACTATTTAATGCTTTGTAATTGTTGTTTTGCATGTTGCATGTTGTTGGTGTTTATTGGTGCTGGAAGGGAAGGTGTGCTCCCAGTTGTTGTATTTCACTCTTCCCTGCTGTTTTGATGAAAGCTGGGGCGGTGTGCTTAGTGAAAAGTTTGTCTGTGTTTGTCTTCCTAGAAGTGACTAGTTTACATTGTACATCCAACAGTTGTCTTTCTGTTCATAAACACTTAATTTGTCTGGGTGTCTTTTTGGCATAACTTACTCTCTAATTTGCTGCCGGATGGAAAGAATGAAAGGTATTTTAATGGTCTGACTTGATTTTAATATAGTATAGTTAGTCATAGGAAGGTGAGTGGACTAACAGGAGTTTTTAATTACTTTAATACATGTGGATTTGACATTTTTGAGAAATATGCTAAAGGGTGTTTCGCCTCTGTTTTGCTATATATTTTGCTGTATCAACTTATCTAATAAAGTCTTACAGTTTTTATTTTATTTTGTTCCAGGCTGTTCTTTTTCACTGTTCCATAGTTGAGAAAGGTCTGTTGACCAGGTGCATCAGGGAAGGTTATCGTCACCTATCTGCTGTTCTTAATTTCTTTTTGTTCAAATAATTTATTTATGGCAAAAGCTTTTCCAAAAAATCCCTGTCCTCTTTCTTCTCTACTGGACAGAGTACTTGTTCATGCTTGTGTGCTGTCTTGTGGGCCTTTCTTTACCATCCTCCCATATATACCATTTTAGTCCATATGGTAGAGCTGAAATGAAATGCACCTAATAATAATCTTTATGACTTGTTTCTTTGACATGTTACTGTCCACCCTTTCAAGTCATTGCTGTTCTATTGAACTGTATGCGTAGTTCTTGCCCTTGTCTTCATGTTTGTACGTTATATGAAGATATACCTTGATCTAACCTATTTTTTGGTCTTCCTAAAGTCTTCTCACCTGTGGTGCAGCCAACCATCACCTTCATTCTTTTTACTTCTTGAAGTTGCTGGGCTTTATCATATGCCGTCTCATATGTTGAGCAATTTTGTTTCAAAAACATTCTTAGATTAGCCTTCTCAGTTAACTTAGATTTATTCTAAAATCTCTTGGGAGATACTGGGTCACGTAGTAATTGAGAAATGCAAAAAACACCTTTTAATATACTGTGATATACACTATATTTCTGGTGTTTTTGTTGATGTGGGGGTTTTTGGCTGTTGATTTTTTTTTTTTTAAATGGCATGCTTAAGGCTTTCGTTTGCCTTTAACGTGCCTTTAACAAGAAATTTTCCTTTTTTTATTATTCTATTTTTATCTTTACATCTTGACAATTACTTGCTCTTGTATATTTTGAAAGATTTTATTTTAAGATTAACATCCTTTGTGTGCCACGAGTAGTTGAAAATGGATTCTCTTTCTGGTTACTCTTTTTGTTAATAACAGGGAAAGATTCAAGTACAATGAGAAGCCAGCATTAAGATCACATTCTATGAGTCCTCCTCACCGGACCAATGAAGATAACCTAACCACACCACTGTCTGTAAGATGCTTCTCCTTTTTGTCATAAAACTTGCTCTAGTTTCAATGAACTATTTTTGTATTTCCCCGTAAAGCTGTTATTTCTAATTGCATGAGTTGTGATCTCTGTGTACAGGTGCAGACATTTGGGACGGAGTGATAGGAAAGACTAAAGCTCATGAAAATGTGCTGTCTGCAAGTGCAGGGGCAAAGAATTTCTTGTAGGATGCTCTCACTTCATCCTAATGGTTGACCTCTCTTTAGTGTAGTGTGTGTAATGTCAGCTGCATTGTTTTCCCTAGGCTTGGCAAACTGACTGTATTGACATCATCTTGTATTTTGCATTAGTAGATTAAAGAAAGCAGCATAGATGTCTTTGGCTCTGTTTAATGGTGGTTGACCTCTGAAAGAGTGAATTTTGGAGAGTTTGTTTTATCAAACTTTCCACAACTAGCATTATGGCTGATGGAAGAACACTAAACAGACTTCATGTAAAACCCTTTTAGTCCAAAATATTTAATGATATTTTATGTATAATTGCAAGCATTTAAACTGAAAATCACTCCTAACAAATATATGTTATCAACAAGTATGCTGTTTTCCTTCGTGAACGTGTTCTGTAGCCTTGTTGTATCCAGTCTTTATTACTGGAGAGATCTGTCTCTTGTGGTGCCTTCACCATAGCCAGTGCATCTATAATAGCTCTAATTCCTCCATGAAACACTGAATTTGCTGTATGTATGTTGTAGGTCTGCCCATGCTTGTTTTTTGATTGTATCAGAGGAACAGTTTAGAAAGATTGCAGTTGGAAGTGGGCTGGTGACACCTGAGTAATTCATATAGATTGTTCTTACCCTGCTTTACTGGGCACAGTCAAGAACTCCTGAGGACATGGAGTACAAGTGGAATAAACTGGAAGCTTGCTTCTGGGATCTGTCTTTCTGAGGAAATTTGTGTTCTGCTATGTATTTGGAGTAGAGAATGCTTTATCATGGCAGGCTACAAATGGTCTGTGGGCAAAACCTGAATGTCTCTGCTCTAGGCTCTGGTTGGTATGAATGTACTTATGTGTGTGTTGATTGTATATATACAAATGTAATTTTTAAAAAATTGCCACAACTAAAAATAAAAACAGATGCTGGATTTACTAAATTTCTCCTTATTGGTTTCCTGTTTCTTTTTACTTGACTTAAAGAAGCATTTATTATGGAACAGTTATTATAAAGAAAAGTATTTCCTTAAGTTGAAATCTGGATTTTGGGCTTTAAAGTTTTTTTTGTTTTACTTGATGTTTGTTTGTTTGTTCCTGGGTCTGCCACAAGCTTCCAGGGCAATGTTAGACAAATCACTGCACTTCATTGTTCTTCAGCTCCATATAATGGATTCTACTGTGATTACAGCTTTAAAAGGGCCTTTAAGTGAAATAATCCTCTCTTGCTTTGCCAAACAGTTTGATGAACATTTGGCTGGCTGGAACAAATAGTATCTTGTTCTGTTGTCAGTGACGCACAGATGTTCTGGCATAATTCAGGCCCAGGTAGAGGAACAGGGAGTCTTTTAAGAAACATTAAGAACTGCCTCAACCAAGTGTTGATTAACTGAAGTCAAAGCTTCATTCACTGTATGCTCATAATGAATGAGCAGATTTAAAAAAGGGGTGCTTGCATGCCAATACACAAACCTCTTACTAGCAAAACTTGATGAAACAAAGTAATTCACGCTTCAGTGTTCTGTTTTTTCTAAATCGTGTTGTATCTCAGGGCAGCTGGTACAGAAAATTTTCCTTATTTGATACATTAAATACAATCAGTAGTTACTGCTATCCTACAGGAAAACTTTCTTCTGACAAACATAGCCTTGAGCAACAATAACCACAGTCCTTACTGAATGTTGGAAACTCTTTCTGCAAAGAGGACCCCTAGCCTTGAGCTGGGCAGCTGCTACTCTGTCCTCTGCTTTTGCAGCTTTGCCCACTATAACTATCCCTGCCTTGCTGAGCTTTCCTTTAATTTTTGTTATTTTATTTTATTTGGAGGCTGATCAGGTGATCTCTAAATTTTGGATTAGCCCCACAAGAGTGACTGTGGAGACTGGATTATTTCTAGAATAAATAGGTTGCCTGAAGAATGGAGTACTTTGACTTTTGTTTAGTAAACTCACCCTTTGTAAAGGAGGCTGTTGCTTTGGAAATAAGTAAAATAAAGAACAACATTAAAACGAGGAGGCAGGCTAATTTATCCTGAATTCTTTTCTTAGCACAGTATCCCACTGGTAACTGAGCTGTTTAAGTTAAAACTGTCAGAGGTACCATGACACTATTAGGAAATGCAGTGTAGGCATGGCCAAGTCTAATGAGAAGCCTTTTTTTTTTTTTTTTAGCCTATGTATCTGCCAGGTCTTCTGATATTTTGTTTGACTTTTTTATGTTCCAGGACCATCGTCATAAAAAAACCATTTCTTTGGATGACAGTGACCTCGAAGCACGTCTCAATAGTTGGAATCTTGGGGTAAAATAAACAGAGTACATTACTTGTTTTCATTTCAAGTCAATAAATTTCTTACTAATGTAGTCAGCATCTCTGAATTTAGTCAACAAAACTTTATGTAGGAATTAGTCTTTTAGGAATGAAATGGTAAAGCTTGGAAAGGTTAATGATGAATATATGTCACCTTGAGACTTTAATCTGTATTGAAAGTTTGGTGTTTTGTGTGGTTTTTTTTTTTAGACTCTAAACCACTTTTGTAAAATGAAATCTATTTTCAAGCTATCATCTTAGAATTTGAACACATCCTCTCTGCTTTTGGGCTGGTGTAGTGCAAGAGGAAAATACAGTGAGGCAGTAAATGTATTTTTATAAAGAGAGATGAAAAAATTGCTAGCTAAGTTCGATGTGAATCTGTGTTTGTGTTCTTAAATCTTTGTGTGTACAAATTGAATATGTGGGGCTTGATCTATGTGTTGCTCCTGAGCAGTTAATCAAGTATTTTGGACCTGGACATATTAGATGAATTAAAATTTTATTTGCATTTAAGGCTACTGTGATAATAAGAATTTATTCCCTTGGTTGTATTTTTTGTGGTATTAGTCCATGATAATTCTAAGGTCCTAGTCAAGTGTCTTGTCTCTGTAGCTATATTCTGCTGTATTTTTTCTGTTGTGTTGCTTTTTTCTTTTTTTAAGCCTTTCCCCAGTACTACCAGATCTTTAACCTATTTGATTAGGATTAATATTCTCATCACCATTTAATTTTATTAAGATCACTTTTATTAAAATAAAGAGGGTTTTTCTTTCACATTTCCTGCTTATTCTCACAGGTTGAAAGCTCACTCAGTTGTGTTTGGGAGAGAGGGCATCTGAAGTCAGGAGGGAGGAGAGTTAGTTTCTTATGAAATACTTCAGCTTTTTTAAAGTCATGTATTTTCATGTTGTCAATTTAATCAGTTACCAAAGAATCCTTATTCTTCCTACACTATTGTCAGCCCAGAGGGATATGCCAGCATTTAAAAATCTTGGCTATTATGCTCAATGTTTTGCATTGATGGCCAAGTTATCTTCAGTAAAAACAAATGGTAAGAGAGAGTGTGAACTTTTTTGTGTTCTTCTTGGTGTCTCTCTTGCTGTTTTGGTGCTTGTTAGCATTCTAAATGCAAATTGCTTTCTTGCTTTACTTCTGAGAGAAGGAAAGCTTGACCTTGAGACAATCCAGGAGCTGCTGACTGCTTTCTCTAAACTGAAGGTGGAGATTAGTGAAAATATTAGTCTGGGTACCTGGTATTGCTCCTTGTCTTTTATGGGGTAAAAAAAAGAACAATTTCTAGCACTTCCAGACTTAGACAAATACATTTTTCAGCAGTTGTTTGTAAAATGAGAAGAGTGGATCTCCAGAAAGCTTTTCAATAGCAGTCAACTCCAATTTGTGAAAATGCTATGCAGGTGTGTGAGACAAATGTGCAAGCAGTCACTTGCGGATTTTGCCTATTTTGGCTGTAGAAATACCTGGATTATATAAACAGATAGTTGTAATACCTTGAGCTTTTAAAGCTGCTTTAAGGGGGAAACTTGCTCATGGCCATTTTACAAATTGTTCCAACTGATGCTGACAAAGAATCTCTTTATATCCAGCATTTTTATATCAGTGTTGATCTGCCTGCTTGCTTATCTCTCTAACTTTATTTGTTTTTTGTTTCTTTTTCTAATTGAAATTCCAGTTTGCAATCATGTTGTGTTGATAATGGATGGTTATTAAACTATGATGATCCCCCACTGATATGGGAGCTCTCTTGGATAACAAATTGGCTACCGTGACACATAAATCAGTTTTTCAAGTCTCCTCTCCAGGGATGGTAATTAAACAAGTCGATAGTGAGAGACTTTGATTGCTGGATAAGACTTGTTGGGAGTTACCTGACAGAGAGGATTTGAGGTTGTAAACAAGAGGTCTGTAAGTGGTTGCTGTTGAGCCGTGTTTCCCTGCTATGGATCATGGCCTCCAATGGGTTCTTAATGGCTCAGGAAGCTTTAAGTAGAGAAAGAAGAATATGTAATTATTGAAAATGGAGGGGGAAAAAAAGCTTACTAAATGATGGCAGCACTTCAGAATCTGTAAGGTTTGAATGTAAGATATGACTGTTATTATTTGTAAGCATTTATATTGCCATAGGAACATCTAGCTATCTTTTAAATGCTAGCCACGTTTGCAGGCCGTTTGAGTCTGAGTCACTTAATTTACAAGTGATCCCACCTCAGGTACAGAAGTCCCGTGACCCAAAAGAATACTTCACTAGTGGGAGGAGTTAGGAAAGGACATACAGAATGGCTTTCACTTTGAACTGCCTATATAATGAACAGCTGGGTTTTAAAAAACTTTTCAAAATTTCCTTGGTGGTTTGAGGTTTTACTTGTGTGTCAAGGAACAAATAGCAAATCAAGTTTACTAGTCTGGCAAAGAATGCATGCTTCTGTACAGTTTTCTTGCAGTGGGACAGAGCTGATCCTGGGAATTTCAGACAAGTCATTATACAAGGATTTCTCTCAGGAAGAATCCTTGAAATTTTAGGAAGGTGTTTTTATTTCAGGCCTGTATATATGGAGAATATGCTTTTATTCAAGAATCTGCAAATACCTAGATAGGTGTTCTGCATAAAGGTGAGAAGCTTAGCATCTTCCAGCTGTGAGTTGCTGCTAAACCTTCACTGTTCCAGTATAGGCTTGTCTGGATTATAAGGACCAGTTACAAACTGCTAATTTTTTTTACCCATATCTCTTGGGCTTCTACTTCTTTGATATATTCTACATTTCCTCTTTGTCAAAGGTTGTGTATTTTTAAGGTCAGCTACTGAATGTGTTTCCATTTTTATGATATGCTTACATCAGTGGCTGAGATTTTTTAGTATTATTATTATTAAAAATATTGTGAAAACTTGGGAAATAATTCTATGATTTCTCTAAGAGGAGAGATCAAAGCTTAACAAACTGTAACATGGATGCTTCAGATACTTTTGTTGGTAGTAGTAATAACATTTCCTACACAGCAGTAGTAACATTTTTCTACATGAGAAGTAAGACTGTTGCATTACTCTGCTAATATTGTTGCTTCTCATGAGTAATAAAAAAATTTTTCCACTTGCCTTGCAGCATTCCTGATTATCTCTATCAAACATTTTATTGTTCAAGTTCTTTAGATTCTAGTCATGCATGGGTAAATGTATAGGGGGAAAAAAGAAGATTGAGTTTTGATTGTGATAAATTCGCCTTTCATACATGGAATACTAATATAAGCTATTTTAAAATACATTATAAAAATGTGGTTTTCTTAGTCCTTATTGACTCTTATCTAAACTGATGTGGGGACTATCCTTTATTAAGTGTTCATGCCTTGAAGTTGCATTTGCAATGTAGAGAAGAAGAAATCCTTTTGTATGCCATTTGAGGGGAAAAGTTTCACTGCCAGGAGTTTAGACAAATGCAAGTAATCTTTGGTCGTGATGTTACTTTGAACTTTGTAATTCTTTAGCTATTTTAGAATATAATAAAAATCCCTCAGCTGTCTTATTTTATTAACAGCTGTCAATAAACTTCTGCATGTTGTTGCAAATTTAGTACACTTCATAAATGGGATGTCCTCATCTTCTCCCTATAGTTATGTCTCAAAAAATAATAAATATTGTGAAATGTATGTAGTGTCAGGAAAAGAATTAAACTTGATTTTTTTCTTTTTTTCCTCTTGTAGTTGCTAAGCTTTTCAGATTGCAGACAAACACAATTTTTGTACATAAAATTTAAATTACATAAAGGAACAACAGTGAATGAAACCCCTGCATATTATTACCTGACCTACCTGTATATATTTTTTTCCATGATGCTCCCCATACAGTTTCATTTGTCACTGAATTGTAGCCAATTTTAAGTGTGACAAAGCAACATCCCAGGAAATTTAGCACTTCATTTTAGGTAGAAAGCATACAAAGAGGTTGTACCCTGGGGAAATAGCAAAGGTTTTTTTAATCAGGGAGAAGATAATTTTTCATCATTGGAATTTGGCCAGGACAAGAATTAACTCTTTAGCTTTTACCAGAAGTGATGTGGAATCTTTGATACCAAGAACCTGGACACTCAGGTCTTGCCAGAAGACTTTATCATGGGAAATGTTATTGCCTAATAAAGATTTAAGAGGACTTAGACCAAAGAAATTCCGCGGTCAGTGGCTTGCATTACACTCTCCTGTCTAGGAGAAACTATATATAACACAGGGTTAAAGTAGATGCAAGTGTAGAGAATTCTTGGGTGGCTACAGCACCAGTGTACGTGGTGCCTGTTTTGTGTACTTGGCTCACATCTGCCTGTGTCTTTCCAGTCTAGTTAAGCTCAACCATTTCTGTACAAACCATTTGATTATCTTTTGTTTGGTTTCTTAGTCTGTCTGCTTACTATAAACATACCTACTGTATATGTTGTGTTGGAGGGCAGCAACACTGTAAAAACTTTCCCACAGTGAACTCCAAGTGGTGTTGTGACTTCAAAAAATAAATTCAACTTCCATGCTGACAAACAATCTTCATGTGCTTTAATGTCCTTCCACTAAGACTGCAGAAGCAGCATTAAAGTGAACTTCCCTACAAATTATGATGTTAGATAAGAATGTCCTTACTCAAATTTCCTGAAGCTACTCAGCAGTTATTTCTGTAGGGAACATGCTGGCTGGCTGGGTTTGTTAGATTAAAGTAAGAACTTAGGGCAAGGTTCAGTTTAGTTGTTTACCATTTCAAAATCTTAAGTGTTCTTAACTCTTTCATGTGTGTTTTTTCCATCCTTGTTTTGAAAACAATCACATTTTGTCTTTGAAGAAGCTTAAGGAGGAATGTGCAACAAGCCTGCTGATCCAAATGTGGGTTTTTTTCCCTGAATCTTAATATATACAACATACCTTCTGACTCCGTTAGTGAGCGGCAGTCAGCTGCAGTCGTGCATTACTGAAGATCAGTACCCCTTGATAAACATCTTCCAAAGAACAACATGTGACTTCTGAAGGGGTAGAATGAAAGCATAACACTAATGTTGTCATTGTTGTGGTATTTACTGTGTCAAAAGAGCAGAAGCTTTGGTATAAGTTTCTGGACTGTGACAGATATGGAGCCTGTCGCTGGTTTTAGCCTGAGGGGTGACCTCTAGTTGATGTCCTGAGGATGAGTCTTGTGGAAGTAGTTAGTGCTCAAAGCTGTGCTTTTTCTGCCCTGTCCTTGCTTTTGGGGGAAACTGTTTCAGCTCAGTTTCCTTCTCCTATCAGTGCTTCACTCATGGCTTGTGTTGGGAGCTTTAACATTGTATACTTCAAAAATGTTTGGGTTTGACCACTATGCAAAATAGAAACTGAAAAAACTGAAGTTAAAAATTATAGCTAATTTAGCTCCAATTCAGTTTTGGAATCTGTGTCTTCCTGCAGATTTCTGCCGTATGTTTTTCAACTGAAGACAATAAGTTTATTTTCATGAAGTAGATTATTTCTGTTAAGTAATGAGGATCTCTTAATGGGGAGCTGATCATCCAAAGCCTTCCCAGCTCTGGTTTGAGGACTGGAGTACTAGAAGGTGACCGTGCTGGTCCTCACAAATTGAAACATGGTTGGTTGTCTGTTAGACTGCCTAATACAACAGGAGAATCCAAAATCTTTTCTACAAAGAAATTCAAAATGCCATTTTTGTTAAGAAGTGGTATTTACAAATTAGAGTTCAATTCTAGTTCAAATAAAGATGTCTTTCATGATGACATTTATTTGGTTCATGCTCTTAAAAAAGCATGTGATTTACTGTTCTTCTCATGGCAGTCCTTCAGTTTCATACATATGTATTTTGGTTTGTCTTTGACCTTTTGCTTATTATTTTTAAATTTGCATGTTTCTCATAAATACAAGCTTTTTTTCTTTTTTGGGCATTCTTTATTGTGATATTCCCTCTTTAATGTGGTATAATTTTGAGAACAAGAAGTTTTGCAGAAGACCAGCATGAAAAGAATGAATGTTGAGACATTAAATGTTTACAGATCAGTTTAAGTGGATATAATCCACAACAAGTAACAAAGTGGGAACATTTAACTTCAAAGCACATATGGCTGCTGTTACAAAATCAAAAAATGCAAGACTTAGGCCATACAAAGTATTAGAGACATTTTCCTTCTTTCTCATAAGCAAGTAGGATATACCTTAGCTTTTTACATTGGTTTTGAATTGAAGACTGTAAACAGCTTAATGTCATGGTCAAAGTGTTTGAATTAACTGTAAATATTTACAATAATTTTTTAGCTTTAAAAAAAGCAAAAGTAAAGGGTGATTTTATTCATTTTGCATGAGAGAGAGGGCTTTGAAATCTGGTTCTGCAGCCTTAGCCTTCTCAGAATTCCAGCAGGTATCGATGAAGGCTTTCACCGCTCTCTGCTGCTCGGTCTTCTGGGGGGCCAGGTCAGGGCTCTACCCTGGCCTTTTGCAAGTGGCCATCAGTCCCGCGGGTCTGTGCAGATGATGGGGAAGTAGACCAAAGGAGCTAGAAGGAAGAGTATGATACTAGTAACATTAGAGAATTTTAGATAGACAATACTATTGCAGGTACAAAGTTGTAGGACAAAAAAAATCCTCCTAAATTTTCCTGGTTTAGAATGTCTGTACTTTTTATTTCCATCTCTCTTGATTATCTTTTCCCCACTGTTATCTATCTTCTGTGGTTCATGCCCCATGACGTTCTCACTCCTGTATTTCTCTCCTCACCAATCTCCTCTTCCGCATACAAAATTACAATTTTTATTTTTTTTGCAGTAGGTGCATACGGGATTCCTTTATTCAGTAATATCTACCCATGTTTTTTTGCGTGCCAATTAGTGTGGCATATTAACAAAAAAAAAGACATACTAAAAAAAAATCCTAAAATAAAACCAGCCCAGGAAGCTTTACATGAAAGAAAGTTTAATGATCTGTTTCAGTAAACTCCTTGACAATAAAGAGAAATAGGTTATTTGTTAAATTATTGTGGTTTTATATACTTTTGGCTATGGTATTAGAATATTACATAATAGTATTCATTCAAATCAAATGTATGTGTTAAACCTGCTAATATCTACAACTACTTCTGGGTGAAATATGATGACTTCAACAGCATATAGAAATCCTACATAACCTTTTAGGACAGGAAATGAATAATACTGTATCAAATTGAAATTTCAGAGGGATTAAGCCTCTCTTTCACTGATAAATTCAACACAAAAATTTATTTAATAATATAGGAGAAAGTGCAAGCATTTGGTATATTTGCCATGCCTCATAGATCAATTTAATCTTTTTGAAAAAAAGAAATAAAAATAGACTAAGCGTTGTAAGATGCGTATTGCAATCACATTCGTATTCCAAATCTCACTGCCACATTTTACAAGATTATACCCTTGAAAGCTTTTCTTGGGTGTTATGCATTCTCTGTGATGTGATGTTTGAGCCTCATCGTCTGAGAAAATTAAAAAGATATAACTGTCTGATAGAGGAAGTGGGTTGGGAACAATGTTTTGTATTCAGTTCTTAAAAATAGTGATTGAAAGAGCTACTTTAATTATACATTACTGTTAATGAATTATTTCCTTATGTTTTGTCTCTGACTTACGTATGTGCATATAGTTTCAATGTACTCAACTGTAGTTTTTCAAAAACGCTTAAAATCATTGTAACTTGTGAATTTATTTTAGCTTTACACTGATCTAAATGAAAGTTTATCCAACAAAGTAGGAAATCTTTTGTATAAGCTATGAATTTAGCAGCCAAATTCTCTAAAACATGCATTGATGGAATTTGTACAACCCCAAGGGTTTAGTGGGGAAAAAAAAAAGTGCAATTTTTGATCTATTTGCATTAGGAAGCACTAAAATTTTAAAACTTGCCGAGTAGGTCATGTCCAACAAAATGATCTCTTCTGAAGATTTTCTGTTTCTATAACTTGCAAAGTTGTTACGGCAGTATGTTATTGGACCTTTGCGTTCTCAGAGTGCTTTAATTAGGGATCGTTGCAATGTTGAGAAAGAATTATGCACAGGAAAGTTAATTAATGTATGTGTTACTTCTACGTTACAGCCATGTAACTAGAGCTGGTACTGTTTTCATGGTTTGCAGATTAATTATGTTCTAATAGATAATGAAATTTTCTAATGGAAAGCAGTTCTTGAAGTGGCATACACATCTGAAAGACATACTTAAATCTCTTCTGTTATTGTTCTTTTGAGTGATATGTAGTTACTGTGTTAAGCATACCCTCGTGGCTACAGATTACCTCCAAAGTATGCACCCAAAGTTGCCATTGCAAATGTTCTTGACTGTTTGGAGATATTTCTCACTGCTTGTAAGAAATAAGACCTTGCTGAGATGATTACTTTTTCTCTGACTTGTTTTTTCAGTTAGAAAATCCAAGATACTTGCGGGAAAAACCGATGCCAGTGTCTTTGGTAGGTGTTTATATTCCCTTGATATTTTATAAGGGTGAACAAATATGCCTAATATTTTTCATTTCTGGTTAGGATTGATTTTACTTTGAACTGAAGTTGTCTTGAACTTTTTCTCATTCAATAGATGACACCCAAAATTGGCCTAGGAAAAAGTAGCACTTTGCGTGATGAACAGGCACTATTTCGAATGCATGAAAAAGAGGTAAGATTTTTTTTCCAGTCTTTTTAGAAAAACAAAATGACACCCAAATTAGTAAGCTAGAGCATTTTCTTTGGATATTTGCAAAGCAGTTTGTTATAGCAGAAAATCCAAAGTAAGAGAATTTTTGCTGAAGTGACAGGGCTTTACATTAAATACTTCATGTATTTCCCAAATACTTAGGGAATAAAAAAGACTTTCTGAACACATTTACTGTTTCTTGGAAGGAATTTTTAGTGTGGAAGAGTTTGAATTCTAGGAATTTTCCAAACAACCTTTTAACAGATGCAATGGAACCCTTGATTTAGTGAGGATTTTTATTTACTTTCTATATACCTTTAAAAATCGGCAGATCTAGGCTTTATTTCCTTTAGGACCTACATTAGTTCTATATTTGCCTCATCTAGCTCTGATCCTCTTTTATTCATATGGGTTTTTGTATTATTTCTTTTGAAAATTTAGTGAGATTACTGTCAGAGCTTGCCTAGCTAATTCTCTCATACTATGTTGTTTTGTTTTGAACGTCTACAAAAGTAAAGTTTTGTGGTCATTTTTACCTTTTTTTGTAGTTTAAGGAAGTTGTATGCCTATGATGTCATGTCATAAACTACTACTAGTTTATTTAAAACTTCAGTTGTGAGATCAAACTCAAATATACTATGTTTTGCACATAGGTGTTTCAGATTCTTCTGAAACCACGTAAGCATTACTTTTCTTTTTTTGTGGACCAGACTTCAGGAAAGGAAATTCAACATATATTAGGAAAATTATTTAAAAAAAACCCCAACCAGCCCAACACTCTTCTCTCTTTGCCCTTCAAATTTCTGCGTTCAGCCACATGCTCTTGGAAAATTGAGGTGTATGTATGCAGTTCCCTGGCTATCCGCAAGTACTTAGACCTACATAGGACTCCAAATATGTGTGAGCTGGCAAGGAAAGGGATCATCTGCAAACATGAAATCATCTCTCCTTTTACGTGGTGTGTCGTAAGGGCGCTTGTGAATTAGAACTCTCCTAAAGTTGCTGTCAAGATTGCCTCAGAAGACACATACAAGGGAGAGTAGATTTGGTTTGCAGATTCTTCTATTGTTGATAAAGTAGGGGATATGAAGATAGCTGGCAGTCTAATTTGATGCTTAAACAAGCAGCCTGCTATGGCAGTTGCACAATACGTGTGCCTTTCACTTTCTCTGCTCTGGTCTAATATTGACTGTTCTTTTGTATTGACAATATTCAAACCACCATTGCCTCAGGACGAGGCCGGGCAAGGTTTCATAAGATGTGAAAATAGACCAAAAAATAAATAAATTGAAAGCACAATGTTGTCGTTTAAATAATATTTTCAAATTAAATAAACAAGAATGCTTGCCAAGTAGCTACATAAAATACTCAGCAAATACTTCGCTAGTTCAGTGGAAAAATCCTCTAAACCACACAGTAAAAATCCAGTACTTTTTGCTAATGGTACTCGACTGTGGGCTAGTTTAAACTGGAAAGGTTATAGACAGTATTTCACAATCACCATGTGTGTGCTATTAAGTAGAAAACTTAAATGTGTTTTCATCTTATTTTGTTTGTGAAGCTCAATTAAGGATAAACCCTTTTCATTTATAGAATGTAAATGTATTAGCAGAAAAATAGTGCTGTACAAAAGAGTTTTGGTAAACCTTTGACTGTTTTCAACCTCTTTGTAGTAGAATGGGAGAACATAAAATAGGATAACTGTGGTTTTTTGCTTTTAACCTTTAGACCTTTGTTCATAAACCATTCCTGCACCTGTTTTGACTCTGTAATGCTGAACACATGGCCATTTTCAATGATAACCACATCACAGATTAACGAAAATGTGAATATCATCATGCAGTGGTTTTTAGTCCTGTTTTCCCCAAATACTTCTGACATGGCTTAAACCATTTGGGAAACTGTCATTACTGAAAAATCATGGGTTTGAACAAGGAAGATGCAACAAAACAGGAATATATCCGTTTTCAGCAGTACGGCAAAACAGAACAGATGGCAGGACTGGCTTATCTTGATAAATAGGAAAGCGCCTCCCTTTGAACTTCACCTTCGGTCATCCTGAGTGCCACCCAATATGCCATGGGGAAAGAAAAAGTTTGTATTTGTGTTGGTTCCCCCCCCCCAAGAAAAACAGAACCAATACCACTGCTAAGATATGGGTTTGAAATTCTTCTGGAATTAAAAAACACATTTAGCTATGTAAATATGATGTTTTGTTACCCTTTCTCAAACAACTAGTTTATCTGATGTATCATTTAAAGAAGTTTTGGTGTTTCTTTAAAGAAGTTCTGTTTCTCAATTTTTCATTTTGTCAGTCTTAATTTTTTTTAGCGTATTTCTCAATTTCCTTCTGTTTTATTTCTGTAAGATATTTATTTATCTAGAGTCAACAAATGAAACCTAAACAAATCTGAGGCAAGAATATTGGAAATAATCTTCTCTTTTTATTGTTTTAAATTGAAGATTATAATTAACACCAGGAGTAAATTTGTACTGCGCTATATCTCAACTCTTAAATCATTATTATTTTTTTAGGCAAACTGGCAAGCTCAATGCTTTGTGCAATAACTGTATTATGAAGCTTCATCTGTCTGGGTTAACTGGGAACATTGAGTGTTTCCAATGTTTTTGTTGACTTTATCACTGTGCTCCTGTCGCTTTTCTGTTTTGATTTTTTGGAAATCCAGTGATAAAGTCCTTGGACACTGGAGCACGGGCGCTTGTCCAGCCTCTTGTATACTGAAGCAGTCTGTCAGAAACGGGGCATCTTTCCTACGATCAGCTGGGGTAGGAGGTAGTGCAGTGCAACTGGAGGGAGGAGTAGTTCTGGGAAAGGCAATGGGTGAATTTTCAAGAGGATACAGAATCCCTGCAGGATAATTTTTGCTAATTTGTCACGTGGAATGAGAACTGAGGAGGAGAGTACATGCCCAGGGAAAAGGAGAGATGAGCTGGGTAGTGAAAGATAACTTAGAGCGTAGAGAATGGGGAAGAAGACATCTTTTTTCCCCTGAAAATGTGTTTTCATGGATTGAAGTAAGACAAAAAGGAAGAGGGAGTTTTTTTATGTATTCAAGAATTCTATCTTTAAGATGCAGCCTTTTTTAAAAAAACTATTTAGAACCTTTATCTTTGTAATCTTTATTTATGTTTTTCTCCTTTTTTTTGTGAATGAGCACTCCCATTTGTTGCATGACACAAATTTTGTGATCTAGTGATATATTTACGTTAAGATAAAATCAACATGCTGCAGTGCTGATGTAATTAAGTCTTGGTCTGGCTAAAAGTGTTCTGAAAGTAAGGTGTTGAAAGCAGTGGATTTTCTGTGCTTCTCACTTATCTGGCAAGAGATTATGACTTGAAATGGAGAGAATTGCATAACGGCTGTGATATAGATTTTTTTTTTTTTTTCTTCCCCAAAAGGGATGGTACGTAGGATGTAGAGGAAAGAACGCAGGAAGGAAAGAAACTTGTAGAACTTGGGAAGGAGAGCGGGTAACACTTGCTGGTGTTAACATAGAAAAGAGGTGAGGTTTTAGGGGAAGAAAAAAACCAAAAGCCAAACCCTACTTGAAGATAAAAATCTGTATCCCTGCAGTTAGGAGGAGATGATGATGGGTGAACGTTGTCCTTTTGGTTTTGATTTCTTCTTCTGAATTGCTCTGTTCTATGGCAAAGTATTTAAGTAGATGAATTGTTTAATGCATGCCAAATTAAAAGCAATAAATAAAACTAATATGGAGACAGTATCCTAAAAAAGAAGGACTCTTGTAATTAAACGGAGCTTTTAACAATGTAAAATTAATATTATTGTGCTTTTAGCTGCATCATGGATTTAATATTTTTTCATCATTGATGACAGATATTTTGTTCGTATCTTCCAAGAATGGTAACAAAATATATCAGTATTGTTCTCTTGTATGTTATAATGAAATAAAAGTGTTCATGTGCTTATATGTATGTATGTCTAGATTTTAAATCTGCTTGGTAGATGACTATAGATAGATATGTGTATGGAATTGAGAGAGCTGAGTACCGCTAAAGGAACCTACTTAGGCATGTAATGGGGCTGGTGGTCCTGTTTATGCTTTCTAAGCTCAGAGGGGTTTACTAATAACAGGAGGAAAGTGGTTTTGATGGACTTTCTGAAAGCATTTGAGTTGCAAAGGCATCTGTAGGTGGGCCCAAAATTTGAATCTTACAATAACTGGAGCTTCATGTGTTGGAACTTTTTTCTTCTGATCCCTCTGTTCTTTGCTTCCACTTCTCTTCCATTTCTGTCCCCCTTCTTTGGTCGAACTGTTCATCCAGAACTGTCCAGGTCATACTTCTGCTCATAAACTTCTTGCTGTTTTCCATGGGATAAAAATTGTTAAGGTTTTTAATTCTGGTGAATATTCTTGTTAAAATGTAAGAATGCATGTTGAATTCTGTTCCCACAAGTGTGGCCCTTGAGAAGGGGCAAGAAGATGAAAAAGGCAGGTATGAGAGAATTACTGCTTTCATCTTGATTTCTACTTTTCTGTAACTGTTTCCTTGTGACAGCTTGTTGCTGGAAATACTGGTTTATTCCCCTAAAAAATGTCCCAAGCAGTATGTATTGTGACTTTGAATATTCTCAGTTTCATCTGAATTTTCTCCTTTATCCACAAACCTGATGTCTATTTTGAATGCAGTGTCTGATTTATATTGAGAATTCAGTTGTAAACTGATTCTCACCCCCAAGTTATCACTCAGAAGAGTAATCTGTTAGTTCATGTTTAAAAACGCAGCAATCTTGACTTCTGTTAACATGATTCCTGGCTGATTAATGTCCTGTTCCTAAAACACATGCAAGTTATCCATTGTCTTCCGTGTGAGAAAATCACATCCTGCCTTTCTTTGATAACTCTTCAGAATGTAACGTAATAAAACCCAAACCTTATTTTATTGCTAGACTGGTGTGAGACATACAGCGTATGTCAGGATGAGACATGTTTTCATAAAGTGACTTGTGATTTATAATTCCTGCTACTAATTGGTCTGGTCATGGAGATATATACGTACATGTACAGTTATTTATTTTTTTGCAATAGTTTGTGAACTATGTCTTTAATTATTGCACATATGTGCTGGAGACACTGAGAAAGATCAAAGAGGTAGGTTAGCAATTCAAACTAGTGCTTTAACCAGTAGAATGTCCAGATGGTTGCCAAGCAGCTGGGAATTAATCTTTTGCTGCATGATTAATCTCTACCTCAAAGTGTGTGTCTCTTTTAAAAAAAAAAAAAAAAAAAAAAAAGAAATTCGACTTTTTACACGTATAGATACTGCTCTTTAAAGGAGAAAAGACATTGACTGGAAAAAGTAGGTACTATAAGCTTTTCTTGCTACATGTTGCACTGTGAAATAAAGGTAGGAGTACAGTTTTAATGACTGTTTTAGGAGATCCTGAAATGAGTGTAAAAAGTTCAGTAGCTGCTGAAATACAACACATTAAAAATAAGGAATAACAGTGGGGAAAAAAAAAAAGGGGGTGCTGACTCAGTATATACAGACTCATTTACTTCACTGGACTTGGCACCATGCAGAATTATATGAAATTTTCAAGTAGTACCTACTATTTTATTCTGACTTTACTGGCTCCCTTTGAAATCAGTGTGTTTTCTGCATGTTCATAAGGTTCAGTTTGCAGTGCTGGCAGCTGAAGATAGAGTTTTGCATTTTTCAGCCATCTTTTAAGGAATTGTGTCTAATAAGTTATTACCATGTATAAGTGTTTGCAATTTCTAAACATGTTTTGAACTTTTTTTGGTAATTAATGATTTTAGTCTCTACTACTAGTGGCAGACATATTTGTTACGCATGGATGTGGGACACTTGCCACTCCAAATAAAGTTGTTCAGTAATATGATGTGCTGTAGTGCTAATATGCATGTTATGTTTATTAGCTATATAAAACATCCTTTAGAGTAAAAATACCACTTCAAGTTATTGCAGTTGTTGGGATATAAAGCTGTATGATTTTTCTCCCTATTCCCACCACCCCCAACTTGGAAATCTATGAAAAATACATTGTTCTCTCTTGAAAGAGACTAATGACATTTACATATGAATAAGAACAATTGTCCATTCAATTATTTTTCAGTATACAGCAAATGTGTATTAATGTTCAGCGTCTGTTAAAAAGTCAGACTTTGCTTGATGGGGAAGGCTGGTACGATTTGATGTAGGACAAAGTCTTTCATTTTTAGTGCCCGTAAAAATGGGGCGATGTAATTAATTTTTTACTTAAGTGAATATCTAGTTTCTCTTCAAAGAGTACCCTGTAAAAATATTTTAACTGGAAGTAGCAGTTGTAATGTTTTTAAAGAGTAAAGATACAAAGAAGGTTAGATATGTGGAGAGAAGTATAAATGTTTGTTAGGTCAAATAATATAGTCCAGATCATAAACATAGACTTTTGTGGAGGGACCTTTGAATCTGGGCAAAATGCCATGTTTATAAAGGGTCTTTTTACATTCTAATTTCTGGCTTGCATGTTTGGTACTGCTTTTCTTTCAGTCTGTCTCTGGCTTGTCCAGACTGTAAGCTCTTTGCAACAGAGACTTTACAATACATTTATTTCACCTTAGGCATTGCATTGAATAAAATATTGATGATACTCAACATAGAATTTGGAGTGGTGAATGTATTTGCTGTTTCAAAATATAGTTATAATTTTTTATTTTTTGCTTGGAAAATTTCTGTGTTACACTTGGAGGATGAGCACAAACATCAGGAAAAAAGCCCAACGTTAATGTGAATCCCAGATGGAAAACCTGCTTTTATTGTGTGTAATGTTCCACTAGGAAAAATATTATTTATGACTTCCTTTAATTTATAGGATTTGTTCTTAAAGTCTGATAGAGCCTTGGAAATTTCAATCAAGTAAAAACAGAGGGCAAAAGTACACAGCACCATCCCCGCCCCTCGCAGGACGTTTTTGGGAAATGTCTGCATCTGAAACAGTGAGAAACAGTGATCCTTGATACTTAAGCGAATCTCCTTTGCATATCATAAAAATTCTTTGTCAGAGGCTCAAAATAGTTCTCCTTTATTGTACAGAATCCCATTAATCAAGGGAACCAAGCTGAACCTCAGGGACATGTACCTGGAACTCCTCTTGAAATCGTAACCTGTGAAGAAAAGTAAAATTCTCGGCAATGCGTTTTAATTTTTTTTTTCTCAACAAAAGTCATCCGTACATCTTATTTGTTTGTAAGGAATTTTGGTAGGGCTGCAAGCTCGTCTGTAGACTTACATTGCTTTACATTGGCATAGCTTAAACGTTCTCCTGGTTTCAGCCTTCCTGTAACTTTATGGTGAAAGGTCATCAGGTCTGTCTAATGTTTTGTTCAAGTCCTGAAACTTTTTCACCTATTATCCCTCAGATTTATTCTAAGTAGTTTAAGTGAACAGCACAGGCTTGATGGTCTTAACTTCTCTCTTCCAGAAAATAACTTTTCCTCTTGCCTGGCTTTTAGCCTTTGAGTAAAGATCACTAAACTCTCCTGGACAACGTGCTCCTCGAATACCATCTGTGCTTGCAAGGAAATCAAATCTCTTTGCGCTTTGAAGACCTGTGGTCATATTTGATACTTCAGTCATGAGATGCACGTTTCATTTTCCTAAATTTAAAGATTTTCCACCTCTTGGTTGTCATGAGAAGGGAATCTGATCGCTGCTTTCATCCATGTGTGAAAGATGTGTATTTCTGATTGCATCTTACACCTTTTTATCCTTCCCGCTTTCTTTTCATACTATAATGTGTTTCTCTTTTCAGTTAAAAACAATTGAGGAGCAGATATTGGTCTTCAAAATTGTTTGAGCAAGTGGGTAGAAGCTGCTCCTTAAATGTAAGATGCGATATTAAGTTCTCTCTCGTGTGACAAGTGTGCTGGTTACAGACATCTGAATGCAATGGAGTTGGAAACGAATGGTATTTTGTCCACATACTGTAAACTCAGTGCAAACTTTTCAGCAGTTCAGTTTTGAAAATGGAAGGTTAGTGCCAATATGATTAAATTTTATATTTACTGCAGAAGTTCATGCTCAAATAAATTGCTATGGAGTATGAACTTGTTTCCTTTTTACTGATTTTCTTTCAGATATTTAGCTGGTGTTATTCTGCCTCTTAAATTGTTCTAAATGTCAAAAGTATTAATACACCTCCAAGCTAATCTTAAAATTTTTTGAGGGTACAATGTAAGTTACAGAAATAACACAATGAAAAAGGATAGCTTGTTAATTGTGATGGGAGATACACTATTCCAAATTACTTTTGTCTGAAGTCAGTGTGTCTTTATAATAAAACTGAAATGTTTTGCAAGTGCAGTGTCTCCTGCATTGGCCTGCCTATATAGTTTAAAACACTGTATAAATTATTGATATTTATTTTTTTAACCCTGGATGTGAAAATGGAGTAAACACAATTTGGTAGAAAGTTCTAGTTGTTTGTTTGGTTTTTTTAAGAAACCTTTTTCTTCCATGAAAAATATCAAAGCTTTGTATTGTGCACTGATTTCTTTTAGCAGCTGCATAACACCAAGACAAATAAGTTTTGTCGTATATTGTAAGATATACAAGTCATTGTTCTACATTGTGAGTTCTTACTTTGAAGTTGTCATTTATTGTTTACATCCTTCTCCCCCTTCCTCGCTTCCTCCCTTCCTCCCTCCCCCATATATTCATAGGCTTGGAAAAAAAAATCTGGCAAGCAAACAAGTACTGTTTTGTCAAATATCCAAAAGAAAAAAAAAAATTCATCTGATGGCTGTTAAACCTTCAAGCTGCCCCCTCTGACCTAAGGGTGGTCCCTGTGATGGAGACAAGGGAGCAGTGATCAGCAGTTCAAAGCTCTCTCTGATGAATATTGTTAGTCTACTTCTTGATTTACTTTTAAATCGGGTATTTAGATATTTCTATGCATTTTTGTAAATGGTGACAAGTTGAATGTTTGTCTTCTGTCATGAAAAATGGAGATAGCGCCTTTTTTTTTGCCAAAGATTTATGGCAACTGCAGATTAGACTCTATGGGTTCGAGTTTGACAGTTGTTTAAATTCTCCTAGCACCTAACCTGTGCTCAGGTAACTATTTGCCAGTTTTGGTGCTGGTTTTTTAAATTAGGAAGAAAGTGTGACTAGGCACATAAAAGCAGTTCTGTTGATATCACCCTCCGTGGCTTTAAATAACAGGGACAGCACAGATGTTTGACATCAGTAATGTTTACATGGCCTTAGGGTTTAATTGCCTCATACTCTTTGTAAGGAGAATAAACAATGACAGAAATCCAAAGGAATGATGTTCAGGCAACAGCAATGGCTGCATTTCATACATAGTTGCAAATGTTTCTGCTATAGCTAAATATCTTTTTTTTTTTTTTTGTCTGAATGGTAACATGCCATAAATTTCATGTTCTCTGCTGCCTCTTAACTGATCATACAAGGTATTAAAACTGATGAGCATGAGCTCAGTTAATTGCTTCTAACAAGGTGAATGACTCTTCTAAGTTGTTTTTATCTATTTTCTCTCAAACTTAAGAAAGTGTTTGCTCCTGTTGTAAAGCACTGAGGTGCAAAGGGCACTTTGTAGAAGAGTAGGACATGAAGTTACAAAGCGCTATGCCATGGGAAACTGAGACTAACTTGGCAAATGAGGTTTGACATTTGGTAACTACAGACTCAGTTTGGTATGGTTTTAATTTGAAAGATACTCCTTTATTGAAATTAGTATTTAATAACATGTTCAAACTTTGAAATGGAAGGGGAGAAGTTTTACTCCCAGTTGTGATGAGCCCGTTTGCTTCAACCCCAGCCTTAATGAGATCACTTTTTAAAATGTGTTTATATGACTCCAATTTTTAACTACATGTGCGGTGAGATTGGAAATCTGCCTTACACAAAGGGTGGGTCAAAAAGGAGATTTATAAATGAAACCAGTGCTCCAAGCTTTGCTGTAGGATGCTGTTTTGTTGTCCTTTTTCTTTCTGGCTTTTTGAGTAATTTTCCACAGAAGAAATTCTGAGT
Source organism: Aramus guarauna (assembly GCA_013400195.1). Classification (NCBI taxonomy): domain Eukaryota; kingdom Metazoa; phylum Chordata; class Aves; order Gruiformes; family Aramidae; genus Aramus; species Aramus guarauna. The sequence continues at coordinate 882,945 of VXBL01000958.1, read as the reverse complement.
GTAGGATTTTAAACCCAATGTATCTCTCTGTTTACAGCAAATGCTCAAATTAACACTTAGAGAAGTTGTGATGAAGATGTGTGTATGTCTTGGAAGTATGGGCCATTATAAAATTGAAATGTGACTGGAGAGTTTTAATTTTATTTTTTGCCAGTTACTCATTACAAATACAGCTTTCTGCTTAGGACTAGCTGAAAACTCCATGTGCACATCAACTATTGAATTTCAGACACTTGAATATGGGGCTCCTCACACTTGCTTATATATATATAGAGTAGGTCCTGAAGTGACAAAATTCTGTAAGTTGTGGATGAAGCAGACAGGACAGGAAAATGTCTGGGGTGCCAAACCTTCAGAATTTCATTAAGTTTGTAGAAGTTGGGGACCTTGAGTGTTTTTTGAAGGTATTACCTTCTCAGCCCTCAACTGATGAGTTGTTGGTATTTGGGATTTTTCAAGTAAGAGGTTTTGGGTTGGTTTAGTATTCAAAGAGAAAGTAACCTGATGTGTTATTGCAGCGCTTGCCTTCATTAAGAGCGCGCTTCTGTATCTTGGACATGTTTTTCACAATTGTTTGGTTGCAGTGAGGTCTCCTAGGGTGAAGCTGTCAATCCTTTTGGGAAAGTAGTCCCAAATCTGTGAAATTTTAAGGGAGGTCTCTTCTACTGGAAGTAGTGCAATATATTAGTGACCTAAAATTGATGAGAACTAGTACGAGTGCGAGAATTTTAAGTGGAAGATTAATGACAAGAAGTGGGAGCCAACTTCAAGTACAGGGATTTCTGCTGTCAACCTGTGGGAAAACAGCCATGTGGCTGAGAACAATCACCATCACTTGAACGTATATGTCCATATTTAATACAAGATAAATTTTAGAGTTTGATTTATTTTTATGTTCTTTCAACCTACATAATAATAAAACAATAAAACGTAGACCAGATCTCAGCTGATGCAAACCACCAAGGATTAATGTGCATCAGACATTCTCACTTTATTAATGAGTTTTAAATGTAATGTATTTGTGCGGATTTAATAGTGATGTGAGTGCAATAGCTATACATCAGTAATTCATAAGCTTTTAATGTAATTCAAGTAGATTGGAGTCTCTTTCATGTTTAGTTTCTAGTATTTGTGTTTTTACAAGACCTTCATATTTATTTATGGAATGTTCACAAACTGTCTATCTGGAAATGGATTACTGTGCTCCTTCTTTTAAATCAACTCTTATTTATCACCTGGTACTAAGATTTTCTTCTATAATGTCGCTTTGTTGGAGGGATAAATGCATATATTTATTTTCATATATACATATGCATATATTTCCTGAATAGAACATGCATTTTTATTGTGATGCTTATTTTTGGATGATAAGAGATGGCTGACAGCTGAAAATACTATCTATTTTCTTTGGATTAGTTGTCAATCTAACTTTTTCCCCCTCTGGTAATTTGCATGGGTAGCCACTTTATGTGCGGTGTAATAAGCAGGCGTATACTTTGGGTATCAGTGGATGTGGGGTCTGGAAATCCAAAGAATCTGCTGCTTTTGCTGCTTCTGTTTTCAGTTCTGAGGAGACTTCTGTATTTACTGCACAGCATTTTGCATTTTCAAGATGACTTGGATTTTTGTAGCTCACACTTTCACAACATTGTGATGTTTTCACGTCACAATAAACAAACATATAACACAAAATAATGGTATAAAATTAATTTTCAGTGCGTTCGTGTTTGTATATGTTCGATAAAGATTCATGCTTGAAGGACTATTTTTGATACGTCGCAGGAATAAAGCTAAAGGCAGAATGAATAATACTTGTTGGTTCCTTTAGAGTTTGTCAGTTGAGAGGGTTAGAAGTCAGGTTCTTAGCTCAACTAAACAAAAAATTGAGAACTGAAAATAGCTGGATGGTCATGGGAGTCCAGTGTCCGGCTCCAAGGCGGGTGGACCTCAGCACCGTGGGCTCTTAGGATGTCTAAAAGGCAATGCAATTTCTTCTGTTGGCAACAGACCGCGTGAAGATGTCTTCTGGTGAGGTGTTGGTACTCACTCTCCAATGCCTTTGGTCTGCCCTTTCTGAAGTGAGGGGGGTCGTTGGGATCTATCGCTCCGGGGAAACTTCTCTGTCCGCTTTGCTTTCTGAACAGTAGAAATGGTTAAATGTGGAATAGTCTGAACCTGGGCTTTTAGAATACTGAGAAACACAAAATACCTATCATTGGCAGAGTCTTTAACGGCGTAGCGAAACTACGCAAGAGGTTTAAAAACACTTTAAAGATGAAAACTAGAAGAAGTGGCGGTGTGTTATTGTGTCGGAGGGGTTCAAGTACGTTCCTTGGAACAAACACAAGCAGAAGCAGGAAATGTACTCTAGCAATCAAATTCAGCAGAAATATCCTTAAGTATTATAAGTAACCTTTAAAAGGAAATGTGTTTGTAATGTGAAATCTATGAATAATAGAAAACAAACAAAAATAAACATGCAGCTGGGCTAAAGGACATTCTTTGTATAAATGTAACACCTGCCTAAAGAATAAAAGCAAGTTTACCGTACTTGGTATATTAACAGAAGTATTAAAAGTTTCATTCTCAAGTGTTTATTTAAATAAAAGATGATAGCTTTTTCTGGGCAGTAGCAATTGTTTTTATTGCCAACTAAAACATCTTACAAATTCATTTTCTAAATAAATATTTTAGGTTGAGATCTCTTGTAACAGTTTTATCAAATAAATATGAAAATACTGAGAAACTGAATATAGATTTTTTTCATAGCAATTATTTGTTAGTGACTTCCCATTGCCTTCTCAAAACCATGATCTTTGAGGTCTCTTCCAACCCAGGCCATTCTATGGTAAATGAATAATATAAAGGTTATGCAAAGGTCATTAGTGCAATTTATATTTTATTTTAATTAAGTTATGTATCTGTTCTATTTTGCTTTTAAAGCTGGACATAAAAATGAAAATAGCAGAAGGTAAATTTCATGAGGAAAAACTGAAATTACAGCAGAAGCATGACACTGATGTTCAAAAGGTAAGAAGTGTTTGTATTTTTTTCCAGAGACAGTACATAAAACAAAGTAATGGAGTCTGATTACAATAAATAATTTGCAGTTGTACTTCAACTTCTCCACAATTGCAGTTAATGTTCCTTTAAAGTAAGATTGTAGGTAACAGGTTGTATAAGCTGATAGGAATACGGAATATTCTATGATAACATAAACTTAGGAAGGGGAAAAACGCTTGCAGAAAGCAGATGAAAATACAAGGTGATTTGTTTGTTTGAACAAGACAACCTATTTTACCAGCCTAACAGCTTCTGTGGATTCATATCCTGATGGAAATCGTAAACAGGCATTTTTTCTTTGAGAGAGAAAGAACTCATATTACAGAAAAATATGAACAAATATACTTGAAACAATTAAATTTTTATGGACAAAATGCAAAAAAATAAGAGTAGGAACATCTGCAAGTATATCACATATGTTCCTACTGATACAATAATTGTGCTTGTTCTTGTGTCTCAGTTTTGACACTATCTGAAAGCACAGGCTGGTCAATAAACAGTTCATTAGTTATGTTACTGCATTGTTAAAGCTCTACGTGGCTTTCAATTCTTCACGGCAATAAAATGACAGCAGATACACTTTGGGTTAAGTTGGATTTGTCTTTATTGTGTTGTATAACACCACTTTTGGGAAGATTACAAAAAAGACTATCAAAGACCATCCTGTTGCTTTTAATACATGACTGCACATTTTAAACACATGCAGTCAAATTCTGCAAGGTCCGCAGTGCCTTCTGAAGCACTTTGCTCCCGGGAACCTAATGGGAGTTAAAAGCTCAGCGTTGGGATCGTGATGACTTATGCTACTGTAAGCTTTGCATTACTGAGTACCTCTGTTTTGTTTCTTAAGACTGAGTCACAGACTTGGAGGAAGTTAGTTGACACAACACTATGACACATCAAAGCCTCCTGAAAGGATGTTAATATTTGGTCAGGTGCATATTTGGCTCATCTGTTCCCAAAGTCTGCAAGCATAACTAGCTGGCAAAGCTGAGAGTCTAAAGGAAACAGCTTTGTGAGAATAAGAAATAGTTTAAATGCTTTCTCATCCCTTGTTGTCATCCTTTTCTAACTGATGTTAGAATTCTGTCTTTTGAAGTTGTCTAATAATGTTGGATATTTTAGAAAAGGTTAAATAGCGTCGTGTTAATCTTTAAAGACATGAAACATTTAATGCAGATGGAGTAATATTGTTTTAAGATGAAAGCTTCTGTTTGATGAGAGATTTGGGGCACTGTTATAAAATTTCTGTGACTTTACTGTTTATCTTAAACACGAAGTTTAAATTAAAATACCATCTCACGGTGTGCAAATATTCCAGCATTTTTTCCTCCAAAATCAGTTTGTACAGAAATGTGAATGTAGTTACACCTCATGTACATGCTCTAGTCCAATCCACTATTTTTTGGAATACATGTGAAGAATTGCAATTGGTGAAGTACAAGAGTGTGTAAGGAAGTTCACCAATGATTTAAGTATTTCTTAAACCTGCTGAGAATTTTAGATGATTTTAAATATTATTAGGCAACATAAATATGGAAAGGGAAATAAATCCTTTCTATTTGCAGTAGCAGCACCATAAAACTTCCAAACTCAACAAAAGCAACATTGGATTTGTCCAAGTTTAAAAGAAAACAAAAAGGCCCCCCTAAACCATGAAACTCCCTTTTAATCTACTGCCTACATTTATCTAAATCAGTCCTTTGTTTATGACTTGGCAGTCTTAGCTGTGAAGATGACTGAGATTGAATCACTGAGTCCTGCATGATCTAAGTGCTTTTTGAAGGCAGCTCCTTTGACAGAGATCAATGTATACTGTTGTGTGCACTGGCTGTACTTTTGGGGTGTCTTTTTTTTTTGTTAAAGTATTGTGAATTTTCCCTACAGATTTTGGATAGAAAGAATGATGAAATAGAGGTATTGAAGTCCCTCTACAAAAACAAACAAAACGAAGCTGAGGAGACTATTAGAAAACTGGAAAAAAAAGGTGATTTTTATCTTCATGATTGTTGTTTTCTGCGTGGTGGTATTGTACTCCATCCTTCTTGTGGCTATGAGCTTATGTGCTCCTTCTAGGGGCAGAAGTCCCTTTTGTCTTCGTTTGCAGGTCTTGACCTAATTTTTTCCTTTAGATTTTTAGAGGCTTGTCTGGTTGTCTTTGCTGTCTGGTTTCCAAACCAAATTTTCCAAGAGAGAGTGTGATCTTGTTTTATTTAATACTTACATGTTTTATGAGCGTCACCAAAAAAAGTTTCTTTGACGATACCAAGATATTTTGACCATTTATTTCAAACTTTTTGGAATATCTGGCTCAAGGTTAATTTATTCATACATTCAGTACATTTTAATCAAACCACAATGTATTATTTATTTAGGACTATTGCGGCAGGAGATTTCAAACATGAGTAGTAGTCTTGAACATGTCGTAAGTACAAAACTTGGCCTGAGTGTGGCTCGTCAGCAGTTTTTGAATGATAGTTTCTTTTAGAATTCCTTGGAGTCCATTTACACTATGGACTAAACCACAATGTCAAATACACAAGTTTGGTAATCTACATACAAAAAGGGAACGAATTCCAGGTATATTGTTTCCTGTAAATTCCAAATAAATTGTCCAGCAAGGGATCTGATGCTTCAGTTGGTGGGCTGGTGGTTGTGCTCAGCTGTAACGGTGTGTTCGAGTCGCCTGCGCTCTTGCCAGACAGTGAAAATCATCAATCACTTTTCAAAAGTGAATAAGTACCTGCTTTATTTTCCACAAAATTTGTCAGACTGTGAAGTCTTGATGCAATCACTTGTAATTTAAGTTGAGGAGCTTAATTTCCTTGTGTATGTTGGGCGTTCAGTCTTCATGAGAACCTTTTCTGTACATAGAACCAGGTTAAAAACGCCTGTTTTCTTCAGGTTATATCAAATTTTGTTGATATAAGTTTACTGCTTGAGTAACTAGCTATGTAATGTTTTGTAAATAGAACACCTAATATTTTAGTGACACAGAATTTTAAAGAAGCACATGCCTTAAGTATTTTTAAGAACTGAAAAACATCAGAAAGCCAGATCAATTGGAAAACTGATGTAATGTGATTGCATCTGTTGCCAACACTGAAAAATCCCAAGGTATCTCTTGAATGGTTGTTTATTTTCCCATTTTTGACAGTTCAGACCCTTGTTCGTGAGTCACAAGTCATCAGAGAGGCAAAAGAGAAGCAGATTGTGGAATTAAAGAAGATGTGTGAGCAAAGCAATGATTCTTTGAACAATGAATGGGAGAAAAGGGTAATGAATAATATTTGCTTTCTTTTGAAAAGACTCCTGAGTGTATATCTGGGATAATACATTTTGTCACTTAAAATAATATAAGGAATGTGTTACTCTTAGTGGTATTTTCTTAGGCTGGTGTTATCTTTTTCTGGAGTAACCTTGCAAGACTCTTTTTGCTGATGCTTGCACACCCACACCCACCTCGTTGGTCGCTTTTTTCCTGGGGTTCCTCTGCCCCTCTTGGCAAGTCTCTGGATGTATGAGGGAAGTGTTTATTTCTGGTTGACCTGACATGGAATTTTAATCTCGGTAAACCTGCTGCTACCTGCTGCCACGGTGATTCCTTTCAACTATTATTTTTGCATTGGGTCATGAATTCTTCAATGTATTTTTATTTATTGTTAGACTCTAGACAGCAACAAAGCAGAGAAAAAAGCACTTTTATTGCAAGACAGCTTCACCTTTGCCCAGATTATTGTCTGTATGTGTCTTGCTTACCCCTCTCAGGAGAGGGAGGGTCACAAAAAGGGCAAAACCACCTCCCTTCATAGATGAAGTATGCTGTTTAACTTTTTTTTTTCTGCAGCCCTGCATCTGGAAGTGATGCTGGTTTTAATTCCTGTCTTCTAAGAGATAAATCATAAATCTTGTCCTTTGTGTTTAAGACCTTGAGGCTTCGGTGTTAGGTGGGGTTTTTTAGGGAAGCATTATTTTCAGCCTGAGGTCATCCCACTTTTTGCAGTTACTGAGCTAGTGCTGTCCTACAGCTGTAACTGTCATCAGTGACGCCAGTGTGCAAACAAGAAGGGAAAGGAAAATGCTAATATTAATTTTAACTTAATGAGATTGTAGAAGTGAACTTGGAGCATGTATTTTATGCAAAAACACAGATAGGTGGAAATACAATGGAAGTCTGTTTAATAATGGTCCAGACTCACAGACACCTCCATGATTTTGCTAGTCTATAGGTTGGAGAGAAAAACTTATACTGGTGCAAATTAATCAGATTTTAGCAGTGTGTTTAGAGTGATGCCTTTATTTTGTATTTTGCCATTTTCTCCTTCAGCCATGAAATGGATTTGTTGGAAACTTGGGAAATACATAATAGCTGTTATACAACCAATAGACCATACAAGTTTTGTATGCTAATTTGACATGACATTATCCTTTACTATTGTATAGATAGAAAATTTAGATTTGAAGCTGCTTAACTAGAAAGGGAGGCCACTGATGTTTAAAATATAAAGCAAGGGTTAATAATGACACAAATAATTCTTTTATTAGACAAGTAGATAGTCAAGGGTCTCCAGCATCTTGCAAATTGAGAGGCAGATAAACTGGCAGTGTAAGTACTGGGAGGGAATATTAGTGTTTCTGGAATAGAAATTCATTAATTTTGTGCAACAGTCATTGGTATTCAGTTTAAATATGTAAACACATAGAATAGCAGAGAATGGCAAAAATGTATGTGTGTTTTATTATTCTGTATGGATAAGTTATGTCCTTTATAAATTTTTAAATTCTACTTCTAAATTACCGTTTTAGGGTCTTAGCAGACCTATTCAGTTAGGCAATGATGTAGTTTTGTTATAGAGAACAGAAATGTGGCTTGTGCTTGTTGGTTATTCTATTTATGTACTATAATAATATAATACTTATCAACGCTAGTTTTATATGCTGCTTATTATTTGGTAATGATTTTGTGATGCAGCTTCACAATGCTGTGGCTGAGATGGAGAAGGAGAAGTTTAATATTCGGAAGAAGCACACAGAAGATATGCAGGAACTGCTTGAGGACACCAATGCTCGTCTTAGCAAAATGGAGGAAGACTATTTGGAACAGATAAAGTCAACTGTAAGTTTTTTTTGTAAAAACATCATGACAGCAAGTGTGTCTTGCAATATTCAAATTTCAGGCATTTGTGCAAAAGTGTACATAAATACTGTTGAGCTGAGACATATTTTTGATAGCGCGATGCAGTTGTTCTGTCCTGGGAGAGAACAGTGTCCTGGCAGCCAGTCCAACCAAGGATTTTTCTCCCTGGATAAAATTCATCGAGATACAGCCCTTCAATGAATATTACACAGAGATATATTTGCATTGAAGGACTGTTTCTAGCATTTCTCACTGTTTTTCATTCCAGTTAGCAGAACTTTTGTCTCTGTAGCTTTGTACACTATAAAAAAGGATTTATATAGTACATCTGTTTTCATAGATACGTGTGACTTCTTAGAAATGGACCTCATCTTTGAATGATCAAATGCTTCTGTTAGATCAAATAAAAAGGATTTTTAAAAATAATTATTGTATTATTCTAATTTATTACCTTTCTTTCCTAGAATAATTAGAAACATGTAAGCAGGTGTAATCTGGATTTTGTGCCTGCTATATAAATGATGTAAAAAGTAAAAAATTAACAAGTATCATCAAGAAAATACCCTGTACTTTTTATCAGGATGAGGTATGAAAAAAATTGAATTAGTGAAAAGACAATGTCAAACAAAATTTATTCCTTTATTAATGAATGTTGAATTTAAAAATTAGCATTCAGATCATGTCATAGGTAACAGTAAATACAGAGAAAAATGGACACAGTCTGTCAGCAAGATTGAATTTAAGAACCATCAAAACTAGACAGATCTTGCTGAGCAGCTTCTGATTTAATAATTAAACAAGGTAGAGTTCAAGGCAGGGCTTAAGATGAAAGACTAGACTGTCACTAGAAATTAGTTTTCTTTTTTTCTCTCTCTCTTTCTTTCTCTCTCCTGATTTCCAGGGTTTTTTGTTGGTATTTCAAAGTTTCCTTGTTCAGAGTTTCACATTGTCCAGAATGCCACTGCTGTTAGCAAGTGAAATTGGCTGAGCAATTTAACTAATACCACAGAACCGATAAGTGGGGTTTGTGCATTGAACAAGTCCTAACTTCCTGAGGAGTGGGGAACAGGGAGGAATTACAATATTTAGCGATATGTTAAGAACGAATTTCTCTCTTTTTTTTTTTTTTTTTCGTGTGGTGTTGTTCTTTTTTAAAAAAACCCAACCAAACCCCCCACCCCATGCTGTGCAGCTGGCTTTGTGCTGATGGACGAGTTTGCTGTACTATGTTGATGAAATACCTTAAGCCAGTTGACGAAGTTCAGGTGACTGTTCTGGCTGTGTGAGGTTCTTGCGTGAGTCCAGTTAGTCCAGGCTCGTTTCCCAGTTCTGTGACAGTTGGGGCGCTGACCTGAGACGGCAGATGTTTGAGTTTTCATTTTATTTTAGCAGAGGGTGAAAATACTGTTCCACTTTCCTCATCTTTGGACCTTTGTTAATATAAAAATAACTATGATACGTACATCCTGGAAGGACAGCTGTGTCTTATTTTTTGACTCCAGCCTCCTGAGGTGTTCCTCTCTCATTTCCGTGCATATTAACGTAAATTTAGGGAAGAATGGGAAGTAGTAATCTCATGCTACCTGCCTGTTCTCATTCTGCTTGTTTTTTAAAATTGTTTATATTAGGAGTTGAAGTTGTTGGAAAAAGATAGAACTTGTGATAGATATTTGCAATTTCTTGAAAAGAAATCTCTGTAATTAAGCAAATGATGTGGAGAAGAGGATTAGGGAAAGGGATACCAGCAGGGACTTGAGGAACGCGCTCGCAGTCCTGATACGGATTGGCTGTTTTCATGTGCACACCACTTCCCTTCCCTGCGTGCCTTCCAGTAATAAAATGGAGATGAAATACTCACCTTACAAGATGACTGGTGAATTAGTTAATATTTGTTAATTGGTTTCAAACACAACTAGATAGCATTTGCACTGTTAATGTAGCTTTTGTATTACAATCATTCATTCCTCTTATATCCTCCAAATCTATAGCAGATATCACTGTATCCTATTGTTTATGTCTTGGATGTGGTTTTGCCAAAGTGTGCACCTAAAAGGCAGTTGTTTAAATTCTATATTTCTTTAGCAACCCAAGTGCATTGCTCCTTGGTTAGTCTAGAAATTTTATATCTCTCTCTCTTTTTATTTACTATTTTTTTTATGTCAACATATGATGGTCATAAAAGTACTTGGAAGAATATTTCAGCGTAAGAAAGCTACAGAGTTCACTGGATGCTATTAATAGGTTTTCTAGCTGACTTTTATAGCTGCTCTTCACCATAATGATCAGTAAAATCTTTTTTTAAAATATATTAAGAGTCGTTGGTCCTATCTCCACTGCCCTGCCCCCCAAATATTCTTTCCCACATAGCGCTGTACATATCGCTAGTGATAATACACTTGTTGCTTAATGGAAGGACTAAAAATGCTTTAAGTATATTATAATCCATTGCAGTTTTTCATAGAAATATCTGTCTTCTCTCCCATTTTAAGATTTGTAGTTTAGAAATCAGTTGCACATATTGTTTTCTTAGAGGAGAAGAGATGTTACTTTGGTAGGGAGGTGGAGGTGTATTAGACATCCATATTTTGAAGATTTTTTTATTTATTTTTTTTTTTTTTACATACAACATAGAATTTGCTGTCATGATTGATTGACAGTTTTGCTATTATAGCTCTTGTGTCTCTGGATTACCAAAGTACCTTGTTGCTCTAGGCTACTGAATAACAACAGGGCTATACCCTAATTTATTCTGGTGTTTTCTCAACAATGACCTATTCTTTTAGAACCAGACAGTCAAAAAACTAGAGGCTCGTGTCCAGCAGTTGACTGTTGAAGCTGAAAATAGTAATTTACAACGTCAAAAATTATCTCAAGACAAGACTGACGCAGAACAACGTTACCAGGTGGTATGCTCTGAACTTCAGGAAATGAAAGCAAGGTAATTCAATAGCAGTTGCTGCCTTTAACGTTGAAGAATATGGAATTTCCAAAACAAAACATTATTAATTTTATTTTAAGAACTCACTTAATGGTAATTTGCCTTAGAAAATTGTCATGAAAATGTATTATTTCATGTAAAACTCATTTTCAGAACCGACCTAAATGACCATTGTAAGAAGTATGTTCTCTTTCCATTATTTATAACCGTTTTGTTCTGTTACTACGAGCACGTGGTACAGGCAGACTTACTCTGTAGAATTGATACTAAGCAGGTAAGATACCAAAATATGAAAGCAATTTCCATATTCTGTTTGCTTACTACTTGTAGGCACAGCTCACTTCAGAAAGATAAGGACCATATTATACAGGGATATGAAGAGAACATGCAGCAACTACAAAGTAAATATGATGTTGATATAAATTTTATAAAGCAGGAACATGCTCTCTCTGCAGCTAAGGTATGCTTCCACATATAATAGGCATTAAAATGTTGTTCATTTTTTAAGTGGTCTCAATATAAATGTAATGCTTATAAATAAATCCAAGGGACTGTTCAGTTTCCCAGGTTATTCATGTGGGTAAGGTGGGTTTGTTTTGTTTTGTTTTTAAAAAAAAAAAGTGATTTAATTTTTCATTCCCAAATTTGACTGAAAAATCACCAGAAGTTGACTGATAATTCTGGGACGTGTGTGTGTATGTGTACATACAGGTGGCATTTCCATAGCTGATTCAGATAAGGTATAATTAATATGCTGATTTTCTTTGTGCTTCTGTAAAAATTCTGGATACCAGAGGACCTCAGCACACTTAAAAACTTACTTGTCTTTGTCGGGCCCCTTCAATGAGGGAAAATATTTTTTCCAGAAATGAACTGTCTTAGAGGCCTCTTTAATATGGAGAATTATGTTAAATATTTATGTTTTTAAGAAATTTATTTTTAAATTCTACAGGCATACTTTCCACCCAAAATCTACTAAGTCTAGTTTGTTTCTATAAAAAGAACTATCAGGTTTATATCTACTAATATGCATTGGTAGGTATATAGTATATATTTAATATCATTGTCAAGTTAAATAGTTGTAGGAAACGCTCATGTTTTAAATACCATCTGCTAATCCTTAGAGCACTGGGACAAATGGGGTCCTTTTCATTTATTTACTGGGATTCTGGGAGCTTTGATGATGCCTTACTCCATTTAATTTACAAGGTATTTTTCTTCCAGTTGTTAGTGCCAAGCTTTTTTTATTATTAGTGGGGTTTTTTGTAGTTTTGTTTACATTTCTAAGTTCACCAGACAGAAGTGACGTAGCCAGATTTGTAAACTGATGTGGGTTTTTTTCCCAAGTTGGTAATTTTTTCCAATTTCCAGGCACCTTTGAGAAATAAATTTAAAAATGCAAAAGATGGATCTGCAAAGCAAGAGGAATGCAGCACAAAAATTCCTTTTTCTTTTAAATCCCTACAGGCATCTGATGTGATTGAAGAATTACAGCACAGCGTGTCTCTATTAAAACAACAGTTACAAGATTCAGAACATCAAAGACAGCAACAGCTGAGGGTGAGCCCTGAATTTCTGACTCAAGAATGACCAGACCTTTTTACTTTTTCTAGTGATTCGAATGTTTAGATAGCCCATACTGAAATGCACTTATATGTAACATGCATCGTGGTATGTATTTTATACATAGAAATATATTAAGTGTCACCGTATGCTTAAAGGTTGATTTAAAACGTATGACTAAAAGAGATCGCTTTATGGGTAAGAGCAGAATTTTCACAGGAACTTTTTACTGTTTGTTATAATTCACACGTTAAAACAGTATAAACATGTATCGGTGGATTATAGAGAAGTGTGTCAAAGAATTCTGAATATCTTTTTTTCCCTAAACTGTAAACATTTTTAAGTTTCAAAGTTGGTTTTTTTTTGTCACTATTTAATAGTTCAGTTCAATGTTTGTCTTCCTATAGGCACTTAAATTAATCCTTCTATCTCAGGATAATGAGTTCCACATCTGTATCATGTATCAATCCTGTTGGAGTTTTGGCATCTAGTTTTCCACCTATGTCTTTCATTTCACAGTTGATGTAGTACAGAATGACATTTTAATAGCTCAGGAGAACAAGTTGCTGTTTCTCTTTAGAAATCATGAATCATGACTTTCGAGATAGTTTTGTTACGTGTGGATATTTTTGCTGTTGGTTGAATATTTTTTTTTTGTATGACAAAGAATTTTTTAATGATGAAATCAAGTGGATTTAAAAATTTTATGTACTGTTCCAGATGATAGCAAGTGTGTGTGTGTGTGTTTAATGATTGCTTTGAAATGAAAAAAAATTGTAATTTATTTAGAATACACATCTCTTCCTTTGCAGGATCAAGAATACAAGCTTCAACAGGACAAACTTCACTTGGAGCGTGTATATGAAAAACAGGTAATGTTTTCAGGAAAATATACCATCTTGTGCACATTTCCAATTTCATTGTATATGGAAGCTAAAGGTTTAAATTCTGAAATCCCCATAGTAGTAAACTTTGGAATCCAAGCATTTCATACAGGTTGGAAAAATAATTGGACAAATTCAAGGAAGTTTTTAAGTACAGCTATTTAAGTACAGAGATATCGCCTCTCATTCTAGGAACCTGTTGCCAAGTGATGGAGGCTGGGAGAGCGTTGCTAAAGAAGTTCCGCTGTAAGCCTGCCCTGTTTGTATACGCTTCTTTTGTTGGCATCTGATGTTAACTGCTGTTAGAGAAAAGATAATGAACTTAATGGAACTTAGCCTAACCTGTTGTCAGTGCTCATGTTCTTCCGTACTTCTTTTTCCCAATATGTCTTTATTCCATATTTTCCTGTGATTTGGATGTGTTCTCTATGTATTGTCAACATGCATTGTTTTTACATCAGAAACTTCAATTAAAACCTGTAATTATCAAAACCACTTCATCTTAAAGCACTTTGTAAATAGTGTCTACTCTTTTAGACTTTAAACATCAATAGGTTTCAAACTAAACTTCAATTTTAGTGATATGTTCAACTCATGCAGTGTTTAGCAAGAGGGTGCCTTAGATGCCTCTTTAATTGAAAGACTGTGTTATTCAAACATGTCATTTCCAAATGTGGCAAATTTATAACATAAAATAATGAATTGTGATTATAGCTACTTGTCACTTGGTAACAGCATTTGCAACATGAATTGTAGTGAGTTTTTGGTCTGAGTTACTGCCTTCTGCTTCAAATACTTTTTTGACCCAAGATATGTTTTGGTCTAATCCTAGCCTATATTTGTCTTTTTAGACAAGTCATGTTTTTTATGGACATTGGCCTCTAGCAAAGCCTAGGCTTGGAATAATATTGCAGGTCCAAATAAAAACGTTAGCGTAATTTGAATATCCTCTAGCTACTCTAGTGGCCATTGGTTTATTGCAATACATCGCTTCCTCTGCAGATAAGTACAAGTTAAACGTGGTCGGTAATTTTTCCAGGCACCAAGTCCAAATGCCATCAAATGGCTCACATCTTTGAGAAAGGGGGACAAAAAATACATGTCAAGAATATATGGATTAAAATCCATAAAATAATATAGATTGGCCCAGAAAATACTAAACCAAGCTTGCCTTCAAGTAAAGGAATCATGAAGTCTGGTGCAATCTGTTCACTTAAGAACCTACCCATTATCTAATAATCTTTATTAGTCTACAGTGGCTATTGCCTGCTAGGATATTTAAACATCAAACAAATAATAGGTAGTAACCCTAAATGTCACTGTTTGATTAAATGTCCTTATCTGCTGAATCAGGAACCAGTTAGGCTAAATGGTTTTACAAGCAAAGGAAACACCTGCTTTTTATAAATAATCTACTGCTTGTTTTCCAAACATTCAGCTAAGCGTAAGAACAGTGACGGATTATTCCTGAGAGCTGTTCTTTAGCCAGCTGTTAAATATATATATATATAATTTTACCAGGTTTGGCAATACCTTCTTTACTCTGAAAGACAGCCCATCGGTTTGGAGGCTCTTTCAAACCAACTAAGGATTCAGACTTCCATGTAGTAAACACTTACATGGAACTTCTTACAGTAGAGAAACATTTGTTTTTCATTGGAATATACTCTTATGCTTCTGACTGTACACTCATTAAAACACGTTTTTCTGTATTGTACTGACTTAATAGCCTGTAACATTGCAAATAATTGTAGGTGAATAAAGAATTTCCTGTGCTCTCCATCTGATAAAGAAAAACATGCTTAGTACGTCACCTCACCACATTGTTACTTGAGCAGTCCTAAAAGCAAGATAAGCTCTTGTACTTAATCTGCCTTTGGCAAAAAATATTATGAAAATCCATGGTTTGCACTGTGCCTGGAGTTCCTTCAGCCAAATTCTGAAGCTGCTTTCCTTTCTTGATCCAAAAGTACCAGAGAAAAGAATTCTTCATAAAAATATCTATTCCTGGTTAGTGAATTTAGGAAGTGGGAGTCAGATTTTATTCAATGGTTTTTGCAACTATATCGCTTTATCTGGAGAGAAGCAATTTCTCAGATTGCTATGATATGTTCCTTGTCAGGTCTTCAAAGTTGCCGTATTCATTCTGTATTGAATAAATACTAATAGGAAATAAATACTAAAAATAAATAGTAAAATGGTATTTCAAATTTAAATGGTAACAAAAATATACTGGGAAAATTACAAACATTTAGAGGATGTTTAAAGGGACTCAGTTTTTTGTAACTCTTGAGTATCTTTAGGATATTTACGTAAGATATTTACGTAAGAGGTCCATCTGCTGTTTGTGTGCTACTGCGTCTTTTAAAATATGTGTGTATAGATATTGCCTGGTGTAACGGCAGCTGCATGGAGGGGAAGAATTATGTGGAAACGTAGAGTGACCGATGAGTTATTCTTCTGGATTCGCACTGTATTATAAGCCATGTGTGGTCACAGTTCAGTGTGGAATAATAATTGTTAGCGAAGACGCTTTATTGTTTTAGAGGTGTCTGTGTGTCTTTTGTGGCTTTGGTAGTTGTACACTTGTACTGGAGTGCCGTACCCCAAATGGTGCTTTTGACGTTTGCACACAAAATGGAAAAATGAAAAGTTTTATAGAATGAGTGAAGCACTCTGGTTTGATTTCACTGGGTCAGGAGTTCATTAGTAGTAAACCACTTTTCCTCAAAGTCTTACTTTACTTAGGCATATCTACCCTCAGCTAATTAATGCTTGGGTATGTATTGTTCTAAAGTAATGCTATTTACTCTCATTTTGGTGGTTTTATTGTTGTAAGAATTGATTAAAAAGTAGTTCAATTTAGGTATTCACAAATTGGTAAGTAGGAACTCTGCTCCATAGACAATGCATGTCATTTTAGGCAGATTTCTATACGCTTTCCTGTATTTATCTAAAGAAAATCTAGTTCCTTTTATTTAATTCCTGATATTTCTTTATTTTAGAAAATAATATTCATTTTTTAGAAGAAAAATAGCTCTGTTTGCTATATTCTCATGTTTCATCTCTTTCTGTTAATCCTTATTCTTGCATTGAATGTGATTTTTAGAAATACATAGATGGTTGTCTACTTCAGTGCAAAAGAAATATGCCAAATAAATAGTCTTTATAATTTAAAGTAACTTTAAAAAAAAAAATAAAAAATCATACTTTAGTTAATATGTGGTATTTTTTCCTCCAAATGATAGATTCATAGCATCCGGAATGATCTTGATAAAGAAAGAGGGGATGCTCAAAAGAAAATTCGCAAACTGGAAGAGACTTTGAAGTAAGTGAATATGGAATAATTGTTGCACCATCCCCAATTTTTTAGTCAAATTTATTAAATAAACTTACACTTTGTCTCATCTAACTGTCTTCCTATCCTTTGTCTGGGTTATCTTCCCATTGTAAAACCATGTCTTCAGGGTTCTAGTCAGCCATAAAAATTAAAACAGTAAAGCAAGAGCCAAGGCACCCAAATTTGTTGACTTTCCAAGTGGTAGGAGTAAAACAGAATTGCAGTTAGTGGTGTCAGCTGGTCTTGCTCTGCCAACTAAATGAAATTGGCTTCAATTTAGAATAGATACATATTAGGCAAATAATCCAAACTAAAGACTAGATGCTTTGGACTATTTTAGAGGAGATTAACTTGAAAGATGTATTTATTTAAATTGTATTTTAACTTGATTTAGTATATGATATGTGATTTATTTTTTTTTTAATATCCATAAATCACAACTTGAATGTGGATTCTTCCTCTTCGATACCACTCTTTTTTGTGTGAATACATAGTTTGCAAATGTGGGTAAGGCTCAGAGCAATGGTCTGCAGCAAGCAGAAGACAGTTCCCATTAACTAATTTGGAACAGCTTTTTTTGCTAACCTTGTACATTAAAAAACTAATCAGGATACAAGAAGTTTGATGTTTTCTGAGCGGAGGAGTGGTTTACATGTAGCAGATGCACGTGTGACAAGATCGACTCTTGTGATGCTGCTGCCATTTTTTATTATGTAAAATATTATTTCCATATGTTTACCCCGTTAAAATTCAAAGCTATGGAAATAATTTCAAGGGAAACAGATTATTCTGAAACAAACCAGAAGTTATTTGCTAAAACTACTTAAGATACATGGTAACATTTAACTATCTAGGCTGATAGAGGCATTGTGAGGATACTTTTATTCAATAAAAGTTACAGGGCTGAAGTCTGTATTCCTTTATTTCTGTAATCTCTTAGGTATCTTAAAT
The DNA here is from genome assembly GCA_013400195.1 of Aramus guarauna. NCBI lineage: Eukaryota > Metazoa > Chordata > Aves > Gruiformes > Aramidae > Aramus > Aramus guarauna. The sequence continues at coordinate 865,069 of VXBL01000958.1, read as the reverse complement.
CACTACAGACAGTAATAAAAACTCCAGCTTTTAATCTTTAGATTCTTTATACTGACTTGTTTATAATTTTAGGGAGATTGAATGTTTATCAACTAAACTTAATCTTTTAGTATTTTAATGTCTGATTGATTGATAATGTAGTTGCATTAATGATCTTCCATGTCGTTCAAATACCATGTCAGCTTGCACTTCTGTTAATAAAATAAGGCTGACTTTACAGTCCACTGGCTGCTCAGGATTTATTCCCCGTGTGGGTGCTCTCGTTGCAGAATAAACATGGTAGTATACCACTTTGGGCAGGTGTTTGTAAAGTGGGTTAGTGCTGCAGGCTTTGAACTAACTTTTAATTAACAGCACTGTGCTGAGAAGCTCTTGTAGGTAGCTGAGAAGATCTCACTTATTTCAGGTATTCCCCAGCTGTAATTAAGCTTGGGTTGAATGTTTGAGTTACAGTAAGGATTTGAAAGACTAAAATGTGGAGAACCCAGTTTACTGGGGGATATTTGAGAGCCCACAAAGTTGAGATGACGTTGGCAGAGGCCAGTCTCAACCTTGTGCTTTGTGTGAGTGGGTCCTTTGGCCAAAACTGAGGATGGGTCAGCCTCCGGGATGGAAGAGCCCCGGAGCCTGCCTGCCAGAGACTATTTCCCCTGCAGCAAGTGGTTAATACCTATTCCTGGTGTTCAAAGTGTCTTCTAATATAAGCTACTTCCACTCGTGTTGTAGAGTACTTCATGTCCTATGGCAGACTCTCTGTTTCTATTCTTTTTTTATTTTATTTTTTTGATTCAGGATGTTGAAATAATGTAGCAACTTCTCATATTAGATGGTATATCACTCTCCTAATTTAAAATGGAAAATGTTTTAATTTTGAAGATAGGTTACTCTTTAATAATGAATCTCTACTACTGTTCTTTCGGTTGTTTTATAGCAGTGATTTGGGGTTAATTTTAAGATTAGTAATGGAATTAGTAATGCTAATAAGTAATTATGTTGTAATTCAATAGAAATAAAAATTAGCTTTCATCCTTGTTTTTTGTCTGGATGGAGGCAGAAATTGGCAGAATCATCAGGGGGGATTTGTGCTCCTAAAGATTAAAAATATTGTATTTACAGAAACGTAGTGCCCCGGTCTAAGCCCAGCACATATTCTGCTGGCTGGTTCTTTCAGATTTCAACACCGGTGCGAAACCTCTGCGGCTGGCACCTGTACCTTTCTGATCACGGCTGTCTCGCGGCACGTGGCTGTTGAGAACAGACTCACGTGCCCAGAGTAGAGGAACTGCTAACCCTGCAAGGCCGACTTGCTGGAAACCAAGCCATTAACTTCGTGCCAATGTTTCTGGGCATTATTAAGATTTTACATGTATGTGCTTATATACAATATATACCCAAGTAATACATAACAAGCAGTAATATTTTTGTGTCAAAGGGATGGCTTCCTTAAGGTTTTTTTTTTTTCTATTGCTGCAAAAATTAGTCCTTTTAAAAATCTCTTGCTATTAATATGAATTTATAACATCTAATGTCTTATGTGAAAATGCTTTCTTTTGCTGTATTTCCTTGACTATTTGTGGAATCAAATTAAGTAATTGCAAGCTAAGGCAGACCCGGTAAATCTTTAGAAAACAACCTTGTCTTCCTTGAGATGGGTGAAAGTGGAGCTTATCTTCAACAGAAACGATGCCTTGTGGAATTGCAGCTCAGAACCCAGTAGGTGCATCAGTGATTTCTCATAAAGTACTTTGATCCGAATACACTTGGATTCTGAAATGGCCACAGAATTACAGCTTGAGTAGCTAGTCAGCTGCAAATACATAGAAAGGGAAGTGGAAGGCATTTTAGTGGGGTTATTATTATTATTATTTTATTTTTCCACTGTTGTGACAGCAAACAATGCTGTTGCAGTTTCAAACATATCTGCACAGATGCATAATGAAAGTGATTTGAGATGTTGTGCGGAATAGTAAAATCCACATTTCTGAAAGTATCTTTCACTTCAAAAAACCAGTATTGCTAGAGTTTTAATACTGAATAGGGGTTTACATAGTTTTTTGGAAAGTTATTTTTCTTCTTCTGAAGTTTATGGTAAAAACATCTGTCAAAACCTAATCTTTAGCAAAAGAATTGCTCTAAAGTCATAACTATTGGTGGTGACTTGTAGATATAAATTTTATATTTAGTTTAGCAATGCATGTCATAGGCATTGCCTAATAGTAAAAGTCACTATAAGAAGTGCTCCAAGGGTTTTTCTAGAATGTCATTTAAACTGCATTTATATAATAACAAAGTATTCTTAAAAAGCTTCTGTGTAATTACTTGGGGGGAAAGGTTGTTTCTCTAATCCCTTTGGTTTGGTTGCATAAAATGTGTCATGAGAGCGGGTTACAAATAGGCTAAATCTCTGCAGTTCTTATCTCTTTTATTTTAAGTGGAGGAATAGGAAATAAAGAGGTATAGTTATATTGCAATTTGTCACGCTACAGACTGAGTTGAATACAGCAGAAAAAAAAATTAAGAAAAAAATCTGTACCCATTTGTTGCTGAACAACAAAAGAAGTGTTTTCGTTATGATAGAAATGATCAGGTTGGACTGTAGTATTTATCACTGACCGATAATTTTATCAAATTTAAAATGGTTCAGTGGTTAAGCTGCCTTCAGTTTGGACCTGCTCTGCACATTCTCTGGCTATGAAGAATTGTGCTGTGTCTAGAAGTAGCAGTTTTTGATAAATATTTGTCTTAATTACTAAACAAAAGTTGCATCTAACTTCTTTTCATAAAAAGATGCAAACATTCTGAGCTGGTAATGCTTTAGTCGGTTTGTTGATCACAAGTATTAAATTATATCTCTTTTCGAGAGACGGTGTACTAAATACTGACCTCTGTCGATATTAGCCCTCAAAATGAAGATGATGAGCTCTAGCCCTCTGTAGAATAATTTGAAGGCATGTTGAAGGTTCTGTTTTCTTAAAAAATAATACCTTTCCTTTTTTACCGTTTCTTTTGGTTCCAAAATAGCATTGTAAACTACAGACAACCATCTTCCAGTCATTGCGAAAATTTCAGAAATAATTATAGTAGTAGTTCCATGAAACACCAGTGAGAATGCATGTTCAATAAGGACCTTGGAGATAAGTACATATCATGTTCACAACTTAAATATTCAGAATTTACTGTTTGCGTGGTAGTCATAGCAGTGATCCCAGAGGGAGCAGCACAGTTCTGTGCCAGGCGTTACGTGCAGCTAGCAGAAGTGCGTAGACTTTAAGGCTGGCCTCGTTTATTTGCTGATAAACAGAGAAACTTAGAACATTGTTGCTTAAGATCAGAGGTAAAAACCTCTATCGTGATCCAAAGAAAGAGCAGGATGGCTGTGTGCGTTGTGATAGTGGTGTACTCCATCAGTGTCCGAGGTGCGACCGCCAGCTTGACCTGCATCACCGAGGATTATCAGGGGTACGGCAGGAAACATTTGGTTTACAGCATTTAGTTTTAAGTTCCTTTATATGTTGTTAGTAATAATATATAAAAAGCTGAAGTTGAAACAGGAAAGAAGGGAGGATTTGATTGTAGGAGTAACTAGTTATAGTTACAGTTTTTTTTGAAGTGTGAATACAGCATGTATTTAGACCACCTCAGTTGTAATGTGGTTTGGTTTTGCCACTTCCATTCCAGAGGCCACAATACCTTTATGACTGCATAGAGGTATAAAGTCTGTCCATCCTGAGAGAGATTTGGGACTAAATTTTAAACATACGTAATTGTTGAGGCTGTTACCGTCTGTCACCTGTGTGGAAGTGCAGACCACCTTGCTGCTGCTGATTCCTCCGGATAGTGGTTGTGATGGTTCTCACATACTGGAAATAATTATGGGATCTGATTTAATGCTTTTTGGTTTGCGTGTCTCATACACAAATTAGTATTTCATTTTGCCACTGAAATATAGCTTTCCTGAGGTTTTATTCTTCTGTAGTGTGATTGAAGGAAACAGGTTTTTAAGAAGTCATGTTAAGAGAAATGAAATTAAATGCTACCTCTGCAGGTGCAGACCTTGGACATGGAAGTACCAAGGAATGTGTGCACACCATCTACAGTTAAATGCCTCGCAACCTTCTCCCTCTCAATCTTTGCCTTTTTTTTTTTTTTTTTTAAAACCTGCCTGTGGAGCCAAATCTCAGCGCTTTGCAAGTGGTGATGATACAGAGCAAATGTTTAGCAGCTGGTTTATTGAAAGTCACTTAATAAAATTGTTTGTTTACATAAGGCACTAGCAGCACCTCTTTATTCCATTGCTTCTCTACCCCTCCTCGGAACTTGTTTAAAAATCTTCTGGGGAAGAAAGAGGGGCTGAACTTTACCGAAACCAGCAAGGCTGCTCCTATCTATTAGCAGATCTGTATTTTAACAACAATTTCTAAAGCACACGCATGCAGTGTTCACGGTATTTTGTGATTTGTTTTAGGCGACGGACCAAAACGTTTCGAGGCCTTTTCAACCAAAGGCATGGTGTGAAGGTGGTGCATGTAGATGTTCAATAAAACAGAGAAATGAAATGATATACCTTGCTTTTCACATATATGCTTGTACATATGTGCAGTGATTTGAGTTTACGTGATCCTGTTGTCATGCTGCCCTGAGTATTGTTGGGGTTTTTTTTGTTGTTCTGAGATTGCTTGTCTGCCTCGAGCAAGCGTTCTGCCTGGCGCGTTCCACAGTGCCCCTGTACTGGTGAAACGGGGACGGGTCAAAAATGGGAACAGGATGAGATGGTCCCTTGCAGAATCTGTTCCACTTTTTCCTGCAGCTATGGCTGTGTAATGACTCATTTTTCATTGTACGGTTTTCTTTGATATACAAAGAGAAGGCCCAGATTTGTTTGGTCTGAAAGGCTCTTTTTGCTTTGTTCAGAATATGTAAAAATGTATCAAATTTTAGCACCAGAAGTTTTATGTAAGGGTCTTTTAGTCCTTGAGATTACTAATCTCTTGCAGAATTCCCATGGTGTTCATTTAACTTTTCTTTTCTCTGTATTGTAGTAAAAGGGACAATGCGAAAGAAGGGAAGGTATGTAAATCTGAGAGAAATAAATGGTATACGTAATGTTTCTGAGCTAATAGAGGGAAATAGATGAAGGCAAGGGTAAATAAAAATGTGAAGAAAGGTGGCAGAAGAGAATAAATAGCAGTGAATAGAATTGAATTTTGTTTTGCAGGTTACAATGGCATAACTTTGTATTTGCTGTTATGTGGGATTCCATCATATAAAAAAAAAATAAATTATATTTTTAAAAACCTGTGAGTTACAGTGGATTTTGAGAGTTTAATGATACCAAACCCTTTCAGAACTTTATTTTTAAATAGCTGCTTCTTCAGAACACTATTGTATGGATTGTATTGAATGGACTTCCTGTAGGGGTAGGTGTTGTAAATGCCATTGCACACAGAACAATACGACCACATGATAATCATCAATACAATGAGAGATAAAGAAATAAATGGAGTTGATAGCTTTAATGGCAAGTTGATTTTCTTTTTTTTTCCCCTTTCTTGCTTCTCTAAGTTGAATCCAGATTGTGAATAATTGTTGTTGTTAATATTTTTAGGATAATTGCCTAAGGTGCAGCCCTTTTCCTGTAGTTAATTCTATTTTTCCTTGAAAATGGAGTATTTGTGTGTGGAGGAATTCTTGTAGGAATGGAAAAGCTATTACTATTTAAAGCCGGAAATAATTAAAGAAATATGAGAAGGCATTGTCTTTAATTCCAAATGTTGCAATAAAGAACATTGTTAAGAGTTTATACTCGTGTTCGTAGTGTTCATCGTTCTCTTTTATTAAAATGCTTAGTGTTGTCTTGTTACAACAGTTGCAACATGATAAAAAAAAGCAAAATTTGATTTAAAACCAGTGGTAACGTTAAGTGGCTGAAGAGTTTGGATATAATTTTGCTCTTTAAAACAGGGCTGTGTGGTGGGGGTGGTGTTTGTTGTTGGATAGTTGGGTTTTTTCCCCTCCTCTAAGCATCAGTGGAAAAACAGCCAGCTGTTCTCCACTTGGTGCTCTGCTTGAGCATCTGAAACCTTTTAGAGGCAAACCAGTCAAAGTTTCCAGCATATTGTAAACATTCCTTTAGCCCTAGTGAACATGCTGACATAACCCTCGCTCTAGGAGACACAATGTAAAGTATGAACAGAGGACAAAAAAATGCGGTAGCTTTATTTAATAGTCTCACTTAAAAGAAAAAATAAAGTGTTCTATTAACTATTTACAGCCTTTCATTCTTCTTTCACCAGTTTCTCTGGAGACCTACTGGCAATAATGAAATATGTATTTAAAGGAAAGCTCCAGTTGTACAAAAAAAAAGTAACAGTTGATTTTTAATCCTTGTCTATGGGACCGTTTTGTCCCTCAAGATGGTTACAGAGATATCATATGACATCTTTTTAATGATATCAACTTAAAAACTGCTTCAATATCGGTGTGTGAAAGGGAAAGTCTTGCCTTGTGAGACGAACAGCTTCAGCGTATCATGCTCTCACACTTAGGTTAACTGCTGGAAAGCGCTGTTTAACAATCAATGTGGTTAAGGGCTATAGATTGTGACCTCACTAAATGAATGCAAAAGTAGCTAACACAAATGTCAGAGTTGGTCCCTTATTGTTCCGAAAGGCTTCTCTCTCACCTCAGCCTATCTTTGAGATTCAATGCAGTATGTTTCAAGCCTGTTTAGTGCCCAAAACATTGATGAAATGATCAGTTGGCTAAAGCACATCTTACAGATGATTGAATCGAATTACTGATTTGTCATAAGTATGAAATGTTTCAGGCTGTCACCTTTTTTGGGTCAGTTAAAAAGTCTCTGCAAAAATAGTACAAGGAATGACTTTGTTCCTTTTGTTGTTATTGCTAGGTGATGATGATTGCTAGGCTTCAATTACACTGTGTAATTTTAAGTTTACTTTTACTTTTTACATACTTTGTACAGCTTTCCTCCAGCTTTATCAACGACACAACCAACCTTCATTGAGGAATTAAAGTTAATATTTCAAACAATATTTTTATTGAAGGAGGAAAAAAAGTGAAAATCCATGTCCTCTCTATCAGCCTCTTAGCAAGAGGAAACTGATGAGCTGAGTAGATACTTAATCATTCCTCAGGATTGAGTTACTGTATTGTCCCTTACAACATGGACATTATTAATCTGAATCCTAAATTGTAATAGTACAATTACTTTAGCCATAAAAATAGTTACCTTAAATATGTAGACTGACAGAATGAATACAGTATCCTTGTACCTCCTTGTATAGGTGAGTGATATGGTTGCTTTTTGGATTCTTTGCTTATTCGAAACTGGTATTTGGTGGTGTAGCCGTGATTGTTTAAGGCTAGAAGAGACATTGGTAGGATATAATTTATTTTTTGAAGGGCTTTTTGACCCAGGGTGTTTTTATCAGCACTTCTTTGAAATAATAAACCTGGCATGCTTTAAGCTGAAGTAATTAGTTTGATGTTTCATGTAGAATTCCATATTGGAAAAATTGGAGACAGTCTTAGTACTGTTATTTCATCCTCGTTGTCTTTGATTTGCCAACCACTGTTGGCTCTGTCACTCATAACACATCTCGGGCTGTTCTTCGTTAGTGTTAAGTGATTCTTCTTGCCTGGCTCTCCTCCTCTGCTTGGTGATCTCTCCCATAGTTTGTCCTTCAGATGGTTTATTTTATTCGCCCTCCAGCTTTCTGGGCCTTCTCTGATCCCTATCTTTTCCTTCTCTGCAACTCCTCTCTGGGTATCTCATGAATCTATTTACTATCTGTGCTGCTGACTTCCTGGTCCACCTTTTAATTACAGTCTTGTCTCCTTTTATCTAAGCCATTATCTACACCTGTCTCTCTGATTCTCCCCTCCACGTTCTCCTTGTTGAGGTTTAGCTGTCATCTCAGCATGTAAAAACCATGACGATTAATCTCTGTTCTAATCCTCCTCTCTTGATAACCGAGCCTCTGTGGCCTTTCGTATATGTGGTGTATCTAAATCTTGGAGACAGTTTCTGCAGTGTTGAGCAAAATTATAACATTTTCCTTTCCAGCCACATTTACAACACTTACCCAGCATTTTAACCCGCATCTCATTCATCATTGTGCAGTTGCTGTTTTTATTCTGTTTGCATAGCACCTAGCACAACACTACCCCGTCATTATTATAATGAGAAATAGTTATAATAATTATTAGTGTGTTTAACCGATGTCTAGTTAATTTGTGAGCCATTAATTTTGAATGTAACTCATTATTCTTCTTATTCCACGTGTGTAGTATCACACTTCTGTGGAATATTATTTTCTCTAAATTCATTACTGTCTTTAAGTAGTGGTTTAGTTTGTTAATGTTATCTCATGATTTATTTAAAACACAAGTATATAGTTTAAAATAATAATTGTATTGTAAATGTCATTCACTGTTACAGCTTCCTTGAAGGAATGCAGACCAGCTTTTTGATGTTAACATCTCAAATTATGCAAACTGTAAACAATTTATAAGTGGATTTGTGCTTTTTTTTCATAGAGACAAGCTCATCTTATACTTAAAATCAGGGAACAAAAGATAAAATTGTTCTCCACTTTATATTTTTGGCTTTATTTCTTTGAAATGATGAAACAAGTTAGAATGCTTTCTAACAACTTCGAAATATTAAAGTGCCCAGGGACAGGATAGGGATGATGTTTTGAAGGCAATAAATATTTCAGCTTCACATTTCAGTCTTTCTTCTTCATTCCTTTGATCTGGCTTTGGTTTAGTTATCATTCCGCTTGAATGACTTCACACTGTCTTTCTTCCTCTCCACACCAAAAAGAAGTGTTCTGCACATATTCCATATGTTTGGGCGCTCGCGTTGTAGGAGAGCCTTCGTTGTTCCTCGTTTGCTGGTAATAACGGCCTCTACGGTGCGATACTCCGACCATAGCTAAGATGGGTGCTGTTAGGCCAAGTATGTAATTTGCACAGAAAGCTGTTACTTAACTGTCAGGGTTTGTTGAAACTAGTAGAGCAGGAAAAGTAAAATTGTTTTCTGTGTGTTTCAGAGCATTGGTATTACTACTGAAGCGTTTTTCTGTAGCAATAAACGAAACCATTAACCCCTTCTTTCTACAAATAAATGGTACTTTAGGCCTTAATACATTGTGCAGTTAAAAAAGTCCGCGTTCTAGAAATTAAATTAGAGGGGCTGTTGCCTGGAGTGGGTTTTTTAATGGTTATTGCACCCAGCTAAAAAGTGGCGTCATGGATCTTGTATTTGGCTATAAATGGATAAACTGCTGCATTCCTGTGGAGTCCTCTGTCTCGGGACCAGGATCATGGGTTCACTTATATTTCTGCATGGATGGGTGCTCATGTGTCTGTAGCTTATACACAAAAATACTAAGGTAAATTCCCTGAATTTTGCTTTTGCATGGAAAGATTTTATATATTTTGATGAAACTTGTGGTTTTGGCCACTCAGTATGCTGTGTATTATGTTGTCTAGCGAGTTGTCTTCTCCTTTGGGAACATGTGTTTATATAGGTTTTTTTAAATCTAAATGGGCCGTATGAATGGTGATAACTGATTTTTGTTTCAACACAGATTAATAAAAGAGCCAATTTTTTTTTTATTTCTTGTCAACAAATAAAAAGGGCAGTACTTTAGAAACAAGTCCAGCAATATCCTCCTTCACCTGCCTTCCAACATGCGAAGAGTTTGCGGTTTGGGCAGTGAAGCAATTTTCCTTCACAAGTATTAATATTTGGGGAGGAGAGGAAGGAACAGGGAAAGACTTGTGTAAGTACAGAAATCTAAATACATAGGATCAGCACATATATGTAGTGCTGGAACATCAGGGTAATGAGGAGGAGGAGAGCCTGGCCTTGCTGAGCAGATCTCCATTTGAAGATCTCTCCTTCATGGGTGGGGCAGGAGGCTCAGCCATTGCTCTGCTTTTCCCATACCTCAGCCTTGCAAAGCAAGATTTGTTTTTATCTGCAGGCATGAACCCAGAGTCATAATAACCTGTGATAGACTTAGACTTAGGAGATGAAGCCTCTCCCACTCGTGGAGTCCTTCAGAGTCTAAGTTTCAGGAGCTTATTCAGGGGCAAAATGTATCCTTACCGTAGAAATTCCTTGCTCTGTTTTTGTGCTCCACTAAACTCAGGAGACAGTGGTCTGCTTGGATACGACTGGATCTTCACTGCTGCCAGCAGTATTTGAAAACCTGGCAAAGACTTTGCATATTTGTGAATTAAATCTTTATAAGAAAACATCAGAATTTTCACAATCTAGTTATTCTTCATATCACTGAAAAGGTCTCTAAACTATGCACTTGTGTGCGGATTTGCTAATGGGATGTGATACTTGCTGTCCACAGTTGTCCACCTGTAGCTTGTGGAGGTGCATGTTGTGTACACGTGTGTGCTTACGTGCAGTCTGAAATGTTTTAATTTGTTGACGAGGCTGTGAGCGAGGCAGGTGCATCTCCTGTTGTTGTTTGCTGTTGGTGAGCCCTTTTCTGTACAGGGGTTGGTGAGAACCCTGCGAGTGACGATGCTGGTTCATTCTACATTTGCTGGGATGTCTTGAGTTTGTTTAACGTCCCGTGTAAATCACTGGACTGCCCTGTGTTTCATTAACTTGACTTGCAATGCTGTGATGTCTTACTGTGCTTAGTTGTTACCTCTTGGAAGACATTTTACGAAGCGAAGAAAACATTTATGATTAAGCATGAAGAGGAAATATGTAAGATGTTTGTATTTTCTATTTATCAGTACACTTCAGAGTGCTGCCTTCTGAAATTGCAATTCTGGACTTCACAGTCAACTTTCACTGAGATGGTTTGTGCTGTGTAAGATTGCTAATTCTGTTGCCATATTCTTTATACACTGAAACAAGAGGAATTTGCTGCTTTTTAAATTGGGGCCAAAGAGTAAATTCACCCTATTTTTATATTCAAGCCGGCTCAGCTTTAGGGGATTGAAGTGATGTAATTGTATTGTATTCGGCCCCACAACTAGTCCAACTGAAGAAAATAATCTTCAAAGTGAATATTTTAGTGCTTCATGCAAGGCACATTGCTCAGTGTCTTGGGAAAAAAAAGTAAAGCTTTTCTTATATTTGTGAACCGTGGTCCATTGTTGTACATGATTTCTAAGCTTCTGTACAAATCTGAACTGCACAAAAAGTAGAGCGAGCTAGCTCCCGCATCCTTAAAAACCTGAAGTTTTATTCCTGGTTATAATGAGATGTTGCATCTATTCATGAGATTAAGTACATAAAAGAAAGGAAGGTGCATGAAACCACATTCCTAAAAGTTTACATCATAATATTTCAAAATAAAAATATATTCCTCAGGAAGAAGATGCATAAATTTGGAGGCTCACTAGCAGCACAAAGAGTGACATTTTGTCCTTTTACGTTTAGATTTGTTGCATTTCCATTTGACTGGACCAAAAACGTTGTTCCAGTGTCTCTTGACGCTTACCAATGTGGATATGTTTGAACAAGCTTTGGTTTTTGGTTTTGTTTTGAGTGTGCATTGGAAGTACTAGATGTATTTTATGAGGAGGGAGATTTGTTACCCAGTGCCCATAACTGAATTCCGGATCTTTGAGAGGAGAAGTTGAGCTTTTCCCCTCTCGGTGTTTCTTCCAAGGTGACATGAGGGTAGTGCTCCGCTGGTGAACCGCGCTGCTGCCCCGTCCCACCTTCTCCTCCAGGGTGCTGAGCCGTGCGCGGGTCTCGGGATGGTTCATCCTCTTCCATGTTCTTTCCCGTGAACTGCTGGTGTAGGTTTTGCTGTGGGAGAGGGGAACGACGTGCTCACCGTAATTCTGTATCAGACAGGTATTAACTTCAATTTTTACATTCAGCAGCTCCCTGGTACCTGGGTTTCAGGGGGATAATTGAGCCAAATGCCTTTGCAGCTGGAGCCCATGCGTAACTAACTCCTCAGACAGTTCATGTCGCTCTTGGCTCTGGAGGCGTCGTTGCTGTGCCCGTTCTGAGAAATGTCTGAGAACTTCTGTGCTTGCAATTTGTGATCTTTTGTGTCCTCTGTAGGAGAAATTTAAATCCTAAATGATCTTTTTGCCAGCTGAATTTAGACAGGGGGAAAAAAATAATCTTGATTTTTGGTGTTGGTTTTTTATTTTCTGTGTAATTTTTATTGTCTTGTAAGTGAATGGAGAATATGGTAACTTAGATTAATACTGATATGCTTCCTCCTCAAAGGAGTTTGGAAAATAGAATTGCTGTGACAGTAGAAATAAAGCATAGCTGCAGAGGGGTGACAGCATAGCTCTCTAGCAAATTTGAAGAAAATTTGCATGTGCTCCTCCATGAACACAAAACTGAAAGCACTAAACAATTATCACCAAAAATGCGATCAGGATTTTGTTCTGTTTAGCTCCAGTTTCTGCTGGGTAAGAAAGGAAAACAGTAGTCTCCTTATGTCTCAGTTATTCCACCAGCTGTGAGGAAGGTACCAAAATCACATATTCTTTAACTATGCATAATGAAAAAAACCTATAAAAGTAAACAGTCATATACTTACTCAGGGCTTGTGGCATTTCTTTGATCTCTTTGCTAATGGAATTACCCTGCTCTCCTACGCTGCAAACGGGCACTTTGTGAAGATGTAGGATTATGTTCTTTGTCCCATTGTCAAAGTCTGGTATGAAAACCACAGAAGAGGATGTGAATGCTGTAACTTTGGGATTGGCAGTTCCTGACCTTTACAAAAGCCTTGCTCGGTGCTGTAATAGCTAGTTTGGTGCTGGCAAGGTGACAGACTAGATGAATTAGCTGGTCTTTTCCGTCTCTTATGTGTCAGATTCTTTGTTTTATATGGAAATAATTTCTGTCAAAATGGGAAATTTATCATGAGGCACTTCCTCTGCCTGTAAAATGAAAATGTCAACCACAGGTCTGTTTGAATGTGTCTTCTGTTACAAACCACCGGCGGAGCCAGCTTTGTCCCTTGATACCTCCGTTGTGTTCCCCTGTGTTTTGACACAAAATCGGGCAACTCCACTGACCTGCGGTAATGGAAACTGGTACTAGAACGTTAACAATGCTGCCCGATTGTCTTCTGTGTGAAGAATCACATCAAAATTTCTCAAGTATTTAGAGGTTATCAGGTATTTTTGTCTGTGGTGTGTCAATATGGTGGATGTGTCTATTTTTTAGGTGTGTGTGTGTATATGTGCGCATCTATTGATAGACTATGATGTCTTAAGAAACCCAAACTAATTTCTATATATGTATCAACTTTAATATGTCAAATAGTATAGGCTGTTAATACGAAATATCTTTGCATAAAGATTTAACATCTGTCATTACTTTAAAGGCTGAATAGATATTACAGCATTATGGGTTTCTAATAGATTAAGAAGGTACCATATGTCACGCATTACCCTGCTTTGCATTTTGATATATGTCAAGCACTGAATAATCCTACATCTTGTCTGAGCAAAGATGGCACCGGGATAATTTTTTTTTTGCTCGTTTTTAATGGGAGAAGGCGATCATGCTAAAAGGATTTAATTTAAATATTGGAGGGGCAATATACTTTTAAAGGTGAGATTAAAAAAAGAGGTAGCTGAATATGGAGGTGTCGTCGTAAGCTGTGAACGCCGTGTTTAGGTGTGCAAAATTCAATAAGAGAAAGCGAAAATAACGCCAGCCTTCTCTTCCCTTCTTCAAAGTATTGCTAAGGGAAGTTTGGCAGAAGCTGGGACAGGAAATTGAAATCTGAATACTATTTTAAACTGATAGGGTTAAAGGCCTCTCTTTTACACTAGCACACTTGTTCTTTTATTTGATACTTGAACTCTGAAAATTTTCTGTGACTTTCTAGGGAGAAGGAGGAGCAGCTGACTCGGGTGACAGAGGTACAGAGGCTGCAGGCCCAGCAGGCAGATGCTGCCCTGGAGGAGTTTAAGCGGCAGGTGGAGCTGAACTCAGAAAAAGTCTATGCTGAAATGAAACAGCAGGTGAGAAGGTCACAATGCCAGCCTTTCTGAAACTCTGTCTCAGTAGGATAGCATATTCTGATCTTATAATGCTAGAAACATGCTTCACTTGAGAGTGCTACATCAAAATCTTTCACAATGTAGTGTCTTTGCTAGCAAGTCTAAAAGGGATGGTAGCAGCTGTTTCATCTTTCTAACAAAGCCAGAATTGTCATTGTTATAAAGATAGCTGCGGTTATGATACTGATTAGGGATTTTTCCGGAGTGAGAGTATAAAGTGTTAGTTTATACACCCCTATGGAACAGCGTTTGTAATTTTCCACTTAAATGCGTGTCTCTTCCTACTCTTTTCGGAAGGACTCTGTCTTCTGTTAATGAGGTCTTGTAATCAGTTTGAGCCTAAACAGGGACAGAGTGGCTGCCGGCAGTCATGGGCAGAGGACAGAAAAAGCCATTTTTCTGTCCCTGAAAATTAGTAGCAGGAACTTATGTAAAAAGATTTTAGTGTCTTAAATTCCTTATGGAGCAAACAATAGTTAAACCGTTGTCCCTGGGATTTTACAAATGCAGCGCGGTGAGTAAAATAAGGACCAAGGGACAGGTGATCAAAGAGAAGGGAAGAGAAGGCAATGTTTCCTTAGCTTGCTCATGTGGTTGAAACCTCAGTACATAACTCGAGCTTGTAATTCTACCTACCCGCATACTCAGTTTTCCAACCTCACGTATCATAACCAAACCTCGCTGTTGACAGGAGGATGCTGATACTGTAATGGATTTCTAAGGATGCTGGCTTATAATTTAACAAATTCTCTTTCTGTTGTTCTCATTTAAGTTTTGGGGGGTTTTTTGGAAAATCTTCAGCAAAAGGGAGAAATGAAGTAAGGCATTGCTGATATTTTTAAGACCTGTGCAGACAGCAAATAATAGAATTTGGAAATTAAGCAAGAGCAAACTCATAAAAGCAGCGTTTCTTCTACAAACTAGACCCATGAGGGCAATATGACAAATCATACAATTTTAATCCAACTTTTTCTGTGTCGTCAGACTCTCATCCAACTTCTTCACGATGACTTAGAATAATATTTCAGTTCTGCTTCAAAAGGGAGGTAGTCTAATTCTAGAAAGACTAATAATAGTTTCATTCAAAAACCCAGGAAACAAAACCAATATAAAACAAAAAGATGTGCAAAAGAATTTGGAAAAATTAATGCAAATTGTAATTTTAACATTGCCACAAGTTTCTTTTAGAAGATTGCTGTGTTCTGGGAAATTTTGAAAATAAATTTTGCTATACTCCAAGAATCAGCTGTGGGGTTATTCTGTCCCTACTTGCATGCTAAACTATAGAAAAAAGTAAATGATATTGTACGATTGAGCAGTACCATTCTACAGGAACCAAGGTTCAAGGAAATGTATCAAAGAAACACTACCAAAGCTATCTTCGTAGCTTTGTCCTTTCTCATTCTTCTGTGTTGACATGCTCTTTGGATAGATCACCTGCTAGATTGGAAAACTCTATTTTTTGTTTTGTGGTTAGGTGGAATGTATTGCTTATAAAGCAAAAACTGTAGTAGCTATAGCAACACTGTACATCTAACTGCACCAGAAGTAGTGGGCTTCTAAAACCATTTTTGGTGTGTGGTAAAGTTAATTATGAAGATAAGTAGGATGGGGTCTGGCATTTTCAGTTCTTGTAATCAATATTTGATTCATTAGTTTGGCTCTGTGATATTTTTTTGCCATCTGCTTCCTATTTTCTCGAGCTTGTGATTATTGAGTCACCTGATGCCCATTGATGGGCATGGTTTCATTTCAGCTGAGGTGAGGTGACATTTTCAACTAAGATCTGCATTTTTTTCTAATAGCAACTAGCAAAAAGAGAAACAATACACAGACTGTCATGGTACTTTATATCCAGTGTTTCTTGGGTTTGGCAGGTAAAGATCAAGAGCCCTCATTGCACTTGTAGGAAATACATGAATTTAACCTAATGATTAAAGCACAAATGCCAGTAGAGTTACAGCATCTTTGCATATGTTTTTACTATTTCATTTTTTAGAATGTTTTCATTCTTTTAAAAATAAATATCCTCTAATAAAATAACAAGATTTTTCTGAAAATATTAATCGAAATCCCCTTTCTTAATAGCAGGTAGTAGCAGTGAGGTTCAAGAACTACTGGAAGGATAACTTGTTCCTTTCTATTCCATTTTTCCACTCTCTATCTGGCCAGCTATTCCTAGTCCTATGTCTTCCTCTCTTGCTGCATTATGTTCCAATAAAATGCTTTTCCCACTCTGAGTACTGCCTTTTCTCCTCTTTCCCTGGCTTAGAAGTGATGTCCAGGCCGATTGGCAAAGACATCTGTTGAGCGTGGAGCACTCCCTCAGGCCAAACAGGATTTTGGCTTCTGGTTCAGGAATTCATGCGTTTCTTCTTTTGGTACAGCAGATGGGCTTGTGGCAACGCTGGTCCTCCCGACAGCTACACCCCTCCTCTGTCTTTTTTAGGGACACGGTTTACTCACTGCTTGTGTTGGGACCTAGATCTAAAAGTAATTGATGAGTATGCGCTGCAGCATTGTACTGTGTGTGCATATATATATATATATATATATTCCCCTGGAAACATGCCTGATGTACAGCTAACAGTTGTGCTTTTGATACAAAAGCCTTTGTTAATTGGGTTATGAAATTGCTTCCTTGATGCTGTGTGCTGGAATCTGTGGGACTCATTATTCATAGGCGATGACTATCTTCAGAGAACTTCACTTGCAGCCAAATAATTCTCTTTTAAGTTATTTTACTGATTTAATGTAAACTTACTTTAAATGTGTAGTTTGTGCACTGACTCACACATGATTTCCCTTGAATTTCCACAGGCAATATATTTTTAAGTGGAATATATTTGAGTCTTAAATATGTCTAAAAAAAAATATTCACTTAATTTTGATGGGATATTTGCCACTGTCAAGTGAAAAATTGAGCCAACACTTTGTAATCAGGGAGTGGCATGGTATAGGTGATCACTATGTCCTTAAGTAATAATCCAGTATTCACTGAATATTAATTTTCACTCCATACAAATAATATTATTATCTTTCTCAGCAAGTTACATTTGTGTCTTTGATGGCTTGCAAACAACTGTAGAAACATCAGGCTGTTTCAAGCTATGCCTTTTTAAAAAAAAAATTAAATATTCCCTTTCTTTTACCATGTAGATGGAAAAGGTTGAAGCAGATCTAAGCAGATCAAAATCACTCCGGGAAAAGCAATCCAAAGAATTCTCCTGGCAGTTGGAAGAGCTCAAGCAAAGATATGAGCAACAGGTCAGTTGGTGTGCTCCTTCGGGTGGAGGGGAGGAGGGATATCTTTTCCTGCTGATGTAGGTCAGTTCCTGTGGCAAGCTTAATCCTCTTCTCATCGTGCATTGCTGGTCTTTATACAAAGACAAAATTTATAGGTACGCAGAGTTTATGCAGTGGGGGAGGGAGGGGGAAGAGTCTACATAGAAAATATTTTTGTTTCCCCTTTGCAATCATTTGTACCTCTGGATCTTTCAAATTGTTTCCCAGGCTCACAGGTGGCAACACCTATTTTCATAATGGCCAGATGAAATTATTTAATGTGTTATCTGTTTTTCTTCTTGTCAAGAAACAGCATTTTATTCATTTTATCATTTTTAACATGGGGAGTGTTCATATGAATGCTTGTTTTGGCCCACTGATAGTGATTTTCTTTATTGTAATGTAATTTCAGGGTTGGGAAATATTCCGGAAACATTTGGGTGGAGACAAGAAACTTGAATTCAGTAGTGTTGCAAAGTGTAAAGGGAAAAAACAGAAATAGAAGCAGACAAATTATTGCATGACATAGGCTTGAGAGCTACGCGGCTGAAACAGCCCATCAAACACTTGCGTAAGGCGGTACTTTGTCATGAAATAGTAGTGTCTGTTTGGTAACACCTGTTAAAGGATTAAAAATATTTTTTTTTATTGCTTTATAGCAATGCTACGGTTAGTCCATAAGCCTAAAGTTCTCTCTTATCAATGTTTTTGCGTGGATATAAGTTTACCTTTCCACTTGGGAAATGCGGTTTCATTTGTTTATCTTCTGTGCTGGTAAGAGGATGAAATACTGCCGTTGGCTTGTGGTACGAGACCTGCTCTGATCCCTCTGGAAGGGACTTTCAAGTAATTAAGGAACGGGATCACTTTAGTAGGTGTTGAGAGACACGTTCGCCTGTGCTCGGGAGGAACAATAGCATGTGTTGTGCATGGCTCGCAAGGTTTAGATTTTGAAGTTTGTTGGCTCAGATCAAAGTATTTTCCTTATCCTCACTCAGAATTGTCAACGTTCCTAATTGGGTTGTCACCTGAGGAAGGGTGAGAAGCTGTCCACGTAATAGTGAGAGATTTCTCCACAGGCATTTTATTTTACTGGGTGATATTATATGTGATTCTTGTATTTAGTGATTCAGGGGTAGTCTAGGTTGCAGAGATATTGGAAGGTTTTGTTTCATGGGTTTTGTCTTGCACATAACATCATTTGCCAAAGGAAGAGTAAGAATTCTATCTCTATTGTGATTTAGTATTATCTCTGGAATAAAGGCTAGAAATCAGAGTCACTACTATGTACTAATGGCAATAGATTTTCTTCAAATTATTTATTCATGGGAAAGCCATTGCAATAATTGCTTGTGTTAAAGGTGAGACAATTCGATGTTTCAATTAAAGGACATACTGAAGGGAGGACAATGGGAATTGTTGGGGTTAGTTGGGTCTTAAGGTGAATTTTTTTTTAATGGAGTCTTATATTCACATCATTTCAGTGATATGGTTGGTTCACTATTTTCTTTACAGTTCTCATAATTTGTGGTGCATCTTTAAAGTCCAAAGTAAGCATTTATTTAAAGATTTTGTTCCCAGGTTTAGGAACATGACCTACAGAGATAAGTACTAATCTGCAGTTCATCAGATGTTGTGGCAGTCCTATTCCTACCAATCAATGGTAATTTTTTTTTACTTCCAGTATACAGAGCAAGAGTTACCAAGCCACAGATACAATCTTCTGCCAAATAATCGCATTTTGCACACTAAAGGAAAATGATAATATCTAATAGTGGCATGGTTTATTTTTTATTTGTTTTCTTGTATCTTCCTGCCTATTACATTCAGACCTTCTGGAGACGGAATGAAAAAACCTCCAAAACCCAAGAAAACAATGTGATGCTTAAATTTTTTTTTTGGCGAATCTTTTTACATTGGTATTCTTTAACAATGTTGATACTGCGGTGAACATCAGTGAAAGCATTTTCCACCAAGAGGAGATGTTTACTGCGTCACTTTTGGGTTTTTTAGGATAACTACTTTTTGCTGTAAGAAAGAACAGCTAGACTTTATGAAACATCAGTGAAACCCGAGGAAAGGGTTTCAGCACTAAACAGCTAAACAATGAGAACCTCAGAAGAATTTTCAGAGGAATCCTGTTTAGACCCTTTGTTGAAATTTCTCTTCATACTTCATTTGGAATGTTCTTTGAAAGCTTGCGAACATGAAAAATATGTGACCCTTCCTGCAGATTGCAATGGGTTATCATTGGAAACGGCGTTCTTTTTGTACTGTCGGTTCTGCAGAACAAAGCTCCTTCAGCCCGGCCGCAGAGTGGTATGAGCTCAGTTCTTCCTCTCTTAAAATTTCCTTTCAGTTCCAACTTCTGTTTCTCTGTATTACTCTCCATTTATGCTTCAGAACTTCTAAATCGTTTTTAAAGCAGACTTTTCCTTGCCTTGTTTTAGTGCTTATTTCTTTGGTTGTTACTGAGGGAGGAACAGACTGATTTAAACTGTTTAACTAGAGCAGTGAATGAGAATTGGTGGTGCATTTCAGCGGGGCTCTAGCAGACTTCCAGTTGGGAAATAGACACCCAACTAAAAACCGGATACTTCAGCTACCTGAGAAACGTGGTAATTGCTTTGAGATGTTTGGCCTCAAGTGTCTGAATCTAATTGTCAAATGGAATTTATACACACAGGGAAGGAAAACTGGCCTTCAGCTATATTTGGCGTAGGTTGCATGGCGAGTGGCAGAGGTAGCACTAGCAGCACGCTGGACAATTCAGTTGCCCATAAAATTAATCAAGTTGGTAATGAAGAACCAAATGAACTGATGTGTTATCCAGTTCTCCAACCTGAGAAACATCTTGGAAGTGTAGGAACTTGAGAGCTGTGGTTTTACCTCTCTGCTTTATGTGAATGGTTGTCTGCTTCGCAGGAGTCTCCTTGAATTTTGATTTCAAAGAGATTACGGGTAGGAATATGGATTGTTGGTTGTGGGGCTGAAAGACTGCTCTGCCTGCAGATTAGACATACGGATATATTATAAGTTGGTATTTCTCTTATATTTACATCAATAAATAACCTGATATATATATTGATTTTTTAAAAATTATTTTCCTTGAAAAAGAATTAGGAAAAGCCCGTACAAAACGATGGCAGTTAATATTTTGTTAACTGTTCCAATGCATTTGAATCCATTAATAAAGCAAGGAAGAAGTTTTGGATCTTGCAGTATTTGGTTTCAGCTGTCACGTGTCACTGCTGGTTCCAGCTTCATCAGATTCAGTGCCACTTTCTTTTGAAGTATCCACTGAGAACACTCGTAGAGAGAAACTGGTGCCTTTTTTTTTTTTTCTTTAAATATACTTTAGCTCAACTTTGTTCTACTTGCAGCTGTTAGATTTGAAAGTATATTTTGAAGAAGAAAATAACTCCAGCAGCACCACAGTTCCTATCTGCTGGGAGCAGCTGCTCGCGGCACTTCAAAGCCAGTGGACACCACAGCGAAGGCCTCAGCCTTTCCTGCCTTTGAAATGGTTGCAGTATCTATAGTCGGGCTTTATGGCACCGTCAGCACAGGAAAAAAGGTTGTTTGGTTTTTTGCACCCCCTCCCTTTTTTTCCTTGTTTTCTTTTTTCTTTTTTTCTTTCTACTTTCTAATTACATCCTCAGTTTAGCTCAAAATACCTGGGAAGCGTTTCTGCTGAAATACTTTTCCACAAGCACAAATGTTTGTAAGAGCACGTGCCGAAACTTTTCAGTAATGGATTTTAGGCAGGCAAATTTGACCGAAAAGTTAATGAATTTGCTTTTTTTTTTTTTTTTTCCCCCCCCATATCCATGCCAGTTGGGCAATTTCTGAGAGCAAGTCTCTTGGGGCGAGCCGTGGTACCACGGCAGAGAGCTTGTGGTGCAGCAGGGCTTCACGCAGGGATGGTTTGTGGCAGAGTCAAGTATGTACTCACCTTGGTTTCAAGCAGACTGTCGTAAATTCTAACAAATGGAACACTTTCAATGAACTTTTGGAGATCTTAATGTTTAAATGGCATTAGCTTGCCCTTTAAAAAAAGCAAACCAAACAATAACAGATCACTATGATCACTGTTACACACACTTCTTTTCTATAAATAGTTGCTGAAGTGCTATGACTGAGTGTGAAAAAATTGAGGCAAGATTAGTAAGAGAGCCAAAGTCTGTGAAATTTCATTTTCCTAGCAGGGAGAATGCCGCTATGAAAAAGCTGATGAATTACTGTGATAGCAGGATGGTGTTACTTGCTGAGTTCTGGACATAATTCCTGAGATTGGATGAGTGTATAAATAAGCCTTTTGTTTTGGTTCATCTTTTCTTTAAGTGTGTTTATTCTATTTTAAAATAATTATTCATGTTTCCATAGCAAAGTGGAAAGTTATTATGTGATAGCCAAAGAATCTCCCTGTATTGGGAAATTCTTGGCCATTTATTGTTGGGTTCTGATTTCTGTGAAACTTGTGAAGGAATAATTAGTCTTGTCCTATTTAGCTAAATAGGAAACAAACAGTACACCTTCAGAAATATTTTACCGGGTATTTAACAAAATACCAACTTTTAAGTTGGGAGCAAGGCAAAGGTGTGGTTGAGCTTAAATATGCCTTTTATGTTAAAGAGAGGGAAAGAAGTGCAGAATCAGGTGGTTTTTTGACCTGGGTGTGATTTTACGTTTTTTTTCCTTGAAGATCTACTCAAATGTATTTAGGTAATAAACGTTGATTAATTCAGATGTTCAAGAGTTCAGCAGCTAAATGTTCTGAAGAGTCTCACTGAAAATTTCCATGTCCTCTCTGGGAAACAGAGCCAGAACAGTTTGTGTATGAAAGAGCGGTGTAAAGGCTGTGACCTCATGAGAGAGGGGAAAATACAGCATAGGTAAGGAATAGAATAAAATAAAATAAAAAGGAGGGATTAAGCATTAAACCAAAAAACTGCTGTGACTTGGGGATGGGATTTGGAAAGGACACTCCTCAGGGAGCTGTTCTGTCCGTGAAAAGAATTTGTGAGTGGCTGTGCAAAGGCAGTGCGATGGAGCCTAGGGCTGTTAGGCTGAGAAATGTCATTTAGTTCCGTGGATGGGGACGGCTGGAGAGACAAGTCCTGCAGAACGTCAGTCAGAGGGGTGACGTGGGCTGAAGGGTCCGTTGAGTGTGAGTTGGTTCCTCAGGAGCCAGCGTTCCTTATTCCCTCCTGCTCTAACCGTGGTCGCTCTGCCTTCCTAAGGTAGGAAGTGAGGAGGATGAAATGCTGCTTCTATTTTGGATGTGTTGAGTTTTTGGCATATTACTTTTAGCTCAATTGATCTTCCGGCTGATGGTTTTGTCTTCAGAACTGCTACAAACATTGTCAGTCCCGTCGCAAGACACAATCGCCATAAGTGCACCTTAAACCCGGACTCCAGTGTCATGCTGAAGCCATCGGAGACACTCAGCCTGATGCACTAATAGAGATAACAAGCTTAACGTTCAGCTTGCTTTGTCCCCGTACCTTTCTCTCAGTTAAGAGTTCCTACCACCACATTTACATCCTAGCTTTTCTTCTGGCCTCATTCTTCCTTTTCTGTTTCTTCTAACTTCTTTTTGACTGCTCCGTTACCCACTGGAGTGAAGAAAACATTCACAAGGACGTGCTTGAAATACATGGTATTCCTCCGACCGACCAATGTTCCAGGCAGTTTGTAGCTGTACTTTAAACAGTCCAGTTATATTCAGAGATGCACAATCCATTTTTAGTATGCTGGTTTAGTTATAAGGACACAGTCTTTGCAAAAAGCTTTGTTCCTCTCATCTTTGTCTATAGTCTAAGATAATTGAAATACAGTCTGTGCTTGCACGAAGGCCAAATGAGCACGTTAGCAGAGGGTCTAAATTTTTCATGTCATCAGCAACAAGCTGCATAAATTTCATTTAATAAATTAATCTAGGATGCATAAATGTCTTCTTTGAACCATCCTAACACAGAGATGAATGCCATTTGCGCAGAATATCTGAGGAATAGTTTCTTCAATCATCAACATCAACTTTTCACTTTATGGCTAAAACTCACAAATGGGAAAAGGATATGAATTTAACCTCCAAGTAAAGAGCGGGTGGAAATCTCGCTGTACCATGGCTGTTTACAGAATTGTTCACCAGACAGATGGGTATTTACACCGTCTCCTTCAGGCATCTAACTGGTGTGTGATTCAGAGTTAAAAGCCTGAGCTCCCTGTGTAGCCAACAGAATCAACCGTGGGGGGAGGCGATTCCAGGAACAGAAATTGGTGCCTGTGGTCAATAGCCCATCAGGCTGTGGACGCCTCTGAAGTTGATTCTTGGTGTTCAAAGAAGGTCCTTGGATAAACTCTGAATCCCTAAACAAAGACTATGTACAGTAAATTCCCTACCAGAGCCGGCTATGAACAGGCATTCGCAGTGACTCAAGGTGTATTAGTTTGAAGGAATATTTCTCTTTGCAGACCGCAATGGCTTTCCTGGAGCACGTGGGCAGGGGAGGGGAGTGGGACCTCCTGACGGTCATCACAGCGCCGAGCGTGATTGAATCACAGGGGTGCAACTTCATTTCCAATATGTTGGTGATTTAAAAACAAATTTGCTGATGGCAGGAGGATTGGGAAGATAGGAGGATTGAGTTGAGGTTTGTGCTGCCCATACTTTCAAAATATTAAAATTCTGTAAGGCCTTTGTTAGTAAAAATGTATGGATCAGGTATATAATTTTATATACATAGTGATATCACTTGGGTATATTGTCGTAACGGGGAGCATAAATCAAACTGCGGTTTGGCTAATAGACCAGCTTGTCTCCTGTAGAGAATTTCTTGCAATTCTTAGTTTGCAGTTGAAATGCGGTTATTAGTGGTTGATTATAAGGTGAAGTAGAACAGGAAACACAGTCATGCCAATTCAATTAATGCTGCCTGCAATGAAATAAAAAGTAAAACGCATTTGCTATGCATGTACATTACCCTATATGTATTTGCTACGTCAGGGGTAATATATGGTTCTGCACTGATGTATTTTTTGCTGTCCCATTTGCCCTTGGCTCGTTACAGCTCATTTTATCTTGGGAGTACTTTGTGTTCTAAATTACAGCCAAATCTCAAAAAAATGTGTACTTTTAAAATCCATTTAATTTATCAGCTGCAAAGTAGTTCTGGTACACTCCCTCGCCTTGCAGAGAAGATTCCTCTTTTCTGCCCAAAGTTATGCTAAGCCAGAGCCCAGCATGATTAATACTCGATCCTTCAGCCTGTTATATCAGATTACTTTTAGAAGCAGTGTATTTGCAGAGATGGGTAATCCCCATATCCTCATGAAACACGCACGTTTATTTATAGGCTTAGGAGACAGAAAACGCTAGATTTTACCAGAGTTGTAATTTGGGGATGGATCATGTGTCATACGCTGTGCTGGGCAGAGGTTAGGGCTGGTTTTGAGCCGAGCAATGATAATGAAGACACCTGATTCACAAACGCTCTTAAATGCTTATGAGATAGAATTACTGCAAAACAGCCGCGCTATATGCACGCTGTACGAGTGAGTTTAGCTCCGTTCTTGCCATGACATGTGTAACTTATTGGTGGCTTCTCCAGCCCTCAGAAGTTCAGTCATGCCAAAATAACACTAATAAAATCATCCTGCCATGCAAAACTATATTTTATATAGGTGTTACTTACAATATTTCTAGAATTGTGGACATAAATTTACATGAATTTTCATACTTTGGTGTCAAATATTTATTGTAGCAGCTACGTTTTTCAAAGAGGTAGTGAGCTAACTAATTTCCTTTCCCTCCTTTGGGGACTATAAAAAGAATTTCAAAGGCATACTTGTTCCTGAGAACAAGTCAAAATTGTTCTAAAATTGAAAAGCCTAAACTTAGTGTGTGATGTAAAAGCAAAAACTGGATAGTAGAAGGTCTTGTCTATAATAGGGACTTTAAAAAGGTATTTGCTAATGTTGATTATATTACAAGTATTTGGCTTCTGAAAATACCTTCTGCAATCAGCCGGCTATTTACTGTAGATCTTTGTTCCTCAGATGTGCAAAATGAATAAGCGCTAACAGCAGCATGATTTCACTTTAGGTCTTGATTAGGTTGTCTCTCGTTTTAGCAGGTTATTCTAGAGCACCTCCGCATTTAGGCGCAGTTAAGTCTGCGCTAAAGGCCATTGTTCCTCGGCAGCGGTGGCTGTCCTGCGTAGGATGGGCATCATCTCCATCGCCACGTTTGTTTGGCGGTTTGTGGGTATGTGTATTTATGCTCGCGGATAGCAAAAGGTGGTCACAGTTCTTGGATTAATCTGGTTTTAGCTTTTTCGTAATAATTCGGTCATGTCTCTTCTCAGTAAATATTGTTACATTTCAGTTAAAAGCAGAAATTTAAAAATAAATGGTGTCGTTCTGGTGATGGCTTAGTAAATCAGCTGTTAGCTGTTGCATTGGATATGGTTCTGCCATACTGGTGCAGAAAGAATGAAAAAACGAAGACTTCATGTAAAAGGAGATCATAATTTTTAAATACTTGTGTTACTGGGTAATCACAGTGTTTCACGGTAAGAACAGCTATATGGGGTCAGACAGTCCTGCTTGGTTTAGTGTCCTGCCCTGGCTGGAGATAGGAGCAGATGCGCAGAGAAGAGCACAACAGATTTTCATCTTTGGGAGGGCAAAGTGAGGAAACATCTAAGCATCTAACATCTAATGAATACGATCTGGTTATGGTAATAGGGCGCACACTATTATTTAATGAATGTATCTTTTCAGTGTCGCCTCTAATTCCCATTGTGAATATCGTCCTGCTTGTCTCTCTGAAATGTATAGCACCTAAAACTGTCTTGTAGACACGTTCTGGATTTGAGCGGACATTTTAATGTGATCTGATGAAGTGCTAAGCATCTAGGGGTAGATGCAGAAAGATCTCAACATGATCCAATTTTTAGAGGAGGTGGTTTTGTTATATCGTTCATAAAGGCACTCTCTACCTCAAAGAAGAGACGGAATTCATACTGATTTATGAAGAATTAATATAGTTTTCATGGAGCTTCTTGTGATGAAGAAGTCCGGTTGTTGCTGAAAACAGCATGGGGTTTTTTTAATCTTTTGTTGGTGTACACTAATTTTTTTTTTTTTTCCTTTAAACCTCCCCCCCCCAAACAACAACAGTACAAGAATGAGAGAGGGACGAGTGGAAGAGAAACCGTAGTGCTGGGCAACAGTTCTGTGGAGAGCAGGAGGTTCAGTGAGTGTTCACCGGTGCAGTTAAATAGCTACCCAGTCACTTCACGTTGTTTGTACAGCAACGCGCGTTTTGTTGGTTACAAATGTGGGGAGCTTGTTAATATTCATTAGGGAAGATGGGTTTTCTAGGTCTTTGAACTTGAGGGAAGAAAATGCTCTCGGTCCCGCCCTTTCTCTCCTCTCCTGGCTCTCCACCTCTGCTCCCTGGCAGAAATCTCTAAAAGGCAAAACAAAACCATCCTGGGGAATACTTTGCTTTGGGTGGTGAGGGCTTTTTTTCTTCAACAAATCTGCCTTTTATAAACCAGCTCGCCTCACGCTGCCATCCTTTCTCTTTCCACGTAGCAGACCGGGGGGACGCCCCTCCTGCATGCAGAAGGACCGGTCCCTTTGAGCTCTTTCCACCTCTTAAATTCACAGCCTTGGCGTCGATAATATAAATGCTGTAAGCGAAGAGATTACTAAATAAAGCTGTAATTACTGTGGTTGGGTAAGCTGGTGGTGTAACTGATTGAAGAAGCAGGATCTGTCCCTTGCCCCCTTTGGGCACACGTTCCCTGCCTGCTGCCACTTCGTCTTCAGTTAAAAAAGTGAAAACCTAAATAATTGGAGGTCCCCACAACAAACTGTCTTACCCCAAATCGTATGTGGCACAACCAGCTACCAGCTGAAAATCCAGTCATTAAGGAAAGAAAATGTTTGAATGAAAAGACCTCTCTTGTTGACATGATTTTTTTTAGTGGTTTTTCATAAATCAGACCTGATTAACATTTTTTTCCCTTAACTCAGGCAAAGCCTTTACAATTATTTTAGAGAGGAAGAATTCTTAGGCACACTAAAGGACACTGATAGCATCTGAAAAGGAACCAGCTTTGTACACAAACCTTGGGCAAAAACTTGACGTAAAGAACTTTGTGTAAGGACCCGGGGCCCAGTACAGATAATGCGTGCCTTCTGGAGGGTTAACTCCTTTAGGGACTTCAGACATCTGTTAATGAGCTTTTTAGTATTATTAAATAATGTAGATATGTTAAACCGTAGAATATTGCATCTGTTCTACTTGCTCTGTTTTCAGAAGGATGCTCCCGGCCGTAGCACTGATGACACATTTTACTTCCAAACTCGGAATACGCTGATCTGTAGTTTGAGAAAATGCATTCTTTTTTACTTCACTTCAAATTTTAAACCTGAAAGCCACGCAAACAGTGAATATTATTCCAGAATTGCATGCTACAGCTTTAAGATAAGGTGCCGGGGCGCTCTCGGCGCACACACAGCCAGCTCCTCCCGTTCTTTTTTTTTTTTTCTCACGCTGAAAATAACCCACCATATTCACGATAAGAGCTTTTTTTTTTTTTTTTTTTTTTTTTCCTTCTCTCCCCCCCCGCTCCGAAATCCACCAAAACTGAAGAAAAATCCAAGTGACTGTTCTTAGCAGCTGTGTGGCCCGGAGTTCAGTGGGGAAGCGGCTTCCTGCCGTCCCTATTCATCACCTGCTTCAAAGGCAGCCTGGCTGCTCCAGTGTGCAGGCCAGGTAGGGTGCCATTGTGCGCAGGCGGGGAGGATTAGTATCAAAGCTGCGGCGACCAGGCCCTTGGTCTCCGGCTGCCATTCAGTCTAGCGGGGAGAGGCTAAGACTGGCCAAGGTCACAGCATCCAGTGTGGTGCGGACTGGGAAAGGATCCTGAGAATAGAGGGCTTCTTATGAAATCATGGTGCAAGCTTGCAGCACAGCAGGTGCCCTTCTGGAACACATACATCTGTTTATGTTGGGATAGCGTAGCTGACAACGGGATAATAGAGCTTTGTTTTTTATAATTTTCTTTTTTTTTTTTTTTTTTTAAATTTAAAGACAAAAAGACAACTGTATATACAACAGCGTTGAGGAATATTGAAGGAAGAGCTTTCGCTTTGGAAATCATAAAGAAATCTTTAAAAGATTTAATTGCTGGGGTGGGGGGGTTGTGTGTGTGTATACTTAAGCGAAGGGGAGAGCAGGCTGCCTATTAACCATTTACCGTCCTCAGCCCTGCTGATGAGCAGCAGCAGGGTACGGGGGGACCGTACACAGAATGCGACAATGCAATTTTTTTTTATTTTTTTTTTTTTGTACGCTCCGACATTTGTACCAACAAATTGGTTAAGGATGCGCTGGATTTGCTCGGTTGTCTCCATTGTTGGAATTGTCTGGAGGAATTCTGTCACGCTAACGGTGGCTTTTTAAAAGGTGAGGTAATAGTGACGTAAAAATAAAATTGCCAACTTGATGAAATTAAGGGGAAAATTAAGCTGTAGACGAGTTGTCATGACGACAAGGATGTTCTATTGATGAACTGTATTCCTCACTGTCCAATCAGATAGTGGAGCTGAAGCTGGAGCATGAACAGGAGAAGACGCACCTATTCCAGCAGCACAACGCAGAGAAGGACTGCCTGGTCCGAGACCATGAACGGGAAATCGAGAAACTGGAAAAACAGCTTCGCGCTGCCATGGCAGAGCACGAGAGTCAAACTCAAGAATGCAGGAAACGAGACGGACAGGTAATGATCAATAATGTTTGAAAGGCGTACGCTTATTAGAAAATGCTAATAATTAGTGTTTCCTGTTTGCCAGCATTGTTGGTGATGCACGCTGTGTGAGCATTTGCGAAACTGGCACATAAACGTGATTTTGTTTTTCTTTTTTCTTTTTTTTTCCGCTTTCCCCCCTCCCTTCCCACTGCTGAATAGGGCTTTAACTGCAAAAACCACAGGTAGCCAGATTAAAAATCCCATGGTGCGCTATAACTCGGCCTATTTATAATCTTGTCTCATTTTCTTTCATGATGGATTTGTTTAAGAAAAAAGGTATCTGTTCTTCTCCCCCCCCAGCCCTCACACTCACCCCTCCTTTTCTCCTTCCTGGGTAAATCCATATGAATTATATCTGCTTCACTCGTATGCTTTTTTTTTTGTTTTGAATCTCTGCAGGTAACTCACAAATGGCTTTATTTCATTTTGTTCATGTCTTTTTGTTTCAGTTTTCTCTTCTAGATTTGCATTGTGTGTTTGCCTACATATGTCGGGTATTTGATAAGACGATATGGGTTTGGGGTTGCTTACCATCACGTTTATTTTCCTCCACACACACACACACGCACCCCTCCCGTCCTCCATCTCTGTGGTCACTGTTGGAAGCCATTTGGCAGAATAACCCCCAGCTGGGGTAGCATTTGACTCTTCAAACTTCTGGATGAAATGCGCACTGTCAGCATGGAAAATGATCTTTATGAGTTTTCAGTTCAAAAACCATCTTGTTGCATTTTTTTCAATATATTTTGTAAGGATGGCATGGTATATTTTCCTAAGAGCCTATATTAAAAAGGCCTGCAATGGCAATATTTAAAAAAATAAGGTGATTTTGTAGTCTAAAGAGTATTCAAAAAATAATCTTTACTAATCGGCATTAGAATTACTTATCATGCATGGATTAATTTATACCAAAACTGGACATTTTGGTAAGGCATCTTTAACGACATATGTTTTCCGCGCACCACCGCCTTCCCTATGAGATGTAAGACTCTGACATTGAGGCATTTTCACTTTACTTCCCTGTAGACTAGTAGGCTGTGTCTTTTACTGGCAACTATAATGTAGCTAAGTGAAACTGAATAGTTAATTTTTAAATTAATTTTATTTATTTTTTTACCTTTGGATGACTCAGACTCTATCGAAATCTGGCTATTGGAAAGCAAACGACTTGCTGGGGGACGATGAGGGATGTATTGCAGAGCTAGGACTGATTGCTCCATTTCCACCATTATGGTTTTCCAAGGAAAACGAGAGATGCTTTTGTGAGAACGCGTGGGAAGAGGATATTCAGGTGGCTTCTGAAAAATTAAACGTTGCCCTTTATTCTCCGCTTTATTGTAAGACTGAAGAAAGACTTAAATTGTTGAAGGGATTGGGTTTTATCTTTGCATTTTTTTTCTTTGGCCCAAGATAGATGCATCTTAACTCTATAGCTCCTTGCGAGTGCCTTTTCAAAGTTGTATCGTCCTCTCACCTGCATTCCTGGCGTTGTGTCTGCGTACAAAGGCAGGGCTGTAGCACTTGGGTTGAAAAACAATTTTAGAATGATACAGAATTGTTCTGTCTACACGCCAGCATTCGTTACTATTATTGTAGTGCTCTGCATAACTCTGAGTACAAAGGTAAAAGGACTATCCTGAGCAAATTCAGAGCATCTGGGAGATGTCTTGTAAGTATTGCTCTCTACTTCGTTCTGTTGTGGGTCATTCCTGGCAAAGATAGGAGCCCAAAGTTTGATTGTGCTTTCTATTTGCAATGTGATATATAATGCTACTACAGGTGCTATGTAGAAAGCTGGAAATTATCGCAGCTCTTGGGAAAATCTGAGCAGGCTGAATAGCAAAAACTTCGGCCTTTTTACAAGGCTTTTCTTTGTAGTTTGAATATCCCTGTACAGTCATTTGAACATTGCTGCCATGAGAATGACATGTAAATCAGGGAAGAAAATGCAGTGGCCTTTGACTAGAAGAGCTGTTGTTTATTTAAATTCTAGTGAGAATCTATCAGCTTTCAAGGACACTTTTTTTTTTTCCATTTTGGAAAATAAATCGTTCTTCATTCCTTCCTCTGGTCCTTGCATTAGAATTCACTTTCGTGTTTGCAGTGAGCTCAACAGACAATACTGGTGTTTCTTATGGAATTATGGCATATATTGTTAATTAAATTTTTTAATCTTTGCATATGTTTACTAAAGTGCATGTCTTGGACGTCTGACGTGACTAATGGCCAATGTTCTTTACGAAACATTTGTCAGTCTCTTAACAAAGATATCATAGTGATTTAATGAGTTTATATAGACATAGCTTTTTAAAAACCTGTTAAATTTGAACCATGTTTGACAGCAGTAATTTGTAGGACTGCTTTATATTACCGTGAAGGTGCGATGAAACAGGAGAAGAGGCCATTTTGCTTCGCTAAATGAAAAGTAGATTTGCTGGGTATTTCAACAAATTTAAATAATAATAATTACTGTTAATCACATACGAGTGGCTTGGTTTGAAGGACCTATTTGTTCAATGTTTGGTGAATGATGCGAAAGCACCGTTATTAGAGGTATTCACTGTTATTCTTTCTTAAATCCTTTTGCATATGAAAGAGTAGCCAATGTTTAAAATACATATTTCTTACTATATTACGAAAGACAGTCATGACTGAGTACTGTGGAACAATTTATTATATTGTTACGGAAAAGATTATTTTTTTTATTGCATATCCAAGGTCTCTACTTTCATGTAGGTCTTCAACCACTGTGAAATATAGTATGCAAGACTGTTAGATTTTATTCAAATATGAATGCATTTATTGATGCTTTAATCAGAGCTAAAGTATAAAAGTTAATATTTCAATGCATTGCAAGATTTTGATTAAATATAAAAGTAATGTTACTGTTTCTTTGAAATAGAAGTTTAATATGTTTTCAGGAAAGGAACTTGATTTAAATGGATCACCTTTTGTACTGCTGATGAATTTCTGGATAACACTTTAGCTCTTGGATTTATCCATTTCTAGGAGGCTTGCTTTGATTTTTTTCACCTAGGGTTGTAATGCTTGGGGAGGAGTAAATTGACATGTAGGTCAATAAAAGTCAAAGCAGTACAAAGGCTTTTATACCATGCTGTGTTCTTGTAGTCTTTTAAATCCTATACATTTTCTATGAATTGCCATAATATTGTTATTCTTTAAACAGTAGCTAATAAATCAGGTTGGTTTTTTTTTTTGTTTGTTTGTTTTTTAAGGGCAGTTTTGAATCACTACTTCTATTTAAGTTTTTTTTATATTATCTGGATTTTCCTTAGGAGCATTTTTAAGCTACAGTTTGGATGGTCATTCATTCCCCACCTCCCTAAATAGTTTTAGTTTATACGTTAGCTCACAAAACAAGGAACTCCTTGGATAATAGAGATCTTCCTTTTGTTTTCATAAAAACAGCCTTGCTACTGAATCGGTGATTTTCTGAAGCAAGACTTCTGATTACAGAGAATAATACATCTAGTTTGCTTCTGCGAGATAAGATAGCAAGGTTAGGAGATTTTAATAACTGATGCCAGATGGGCTGCGGTGCCAGTTGTGCCCTTATATTTTCCCTTTATCCTGCAAATGTCATTCTCTTCCCAGCATCTGACGCGTGCCCTCAAGCAGCTCAAAGGTTTTCATGTTTCAGCTGCTCTACAGAGTTGGATCATTTTTGTGTTTGTTCTTTGACCGTTGACCTTCAGGCAAGAAGAATTAAAAACACCCGTACCCCTGTAACTTCAACTATAACGCTTGGCGCTAAAGTGAGAGGGGGGAAAAGTTTCCATGAGGAAACTGAATTCTCTTTCCAGGTTCTGTTCGGAGATAATTACCAAGTCTGCTGGTTTCATCCCTTCATAACTGAGGCAAGAATAGCTCTAATGCTGAGGCGCATTTTGCCCGTGTTTGTCACTGATGTCACAGTATTTAATTTTAACATATAATGTTTATGCTCTCAAAAAATGAGGCTGCTTTAAGAGAAGATCACTGGTGGTGTCTTAGGGCTCTTGATAAACCACTATTGGTTGGGAAAGGAAAACCTCGAGCAGTTCTGAAGTCATGCGAACACACGCAGTGAGAATGGAGGTTGTTGCAAAAGAAGAGCAGGCTGGAGGTGATGAGAAGAGTTAAGAAGGTATTTTCCCATGGCCGAAGTATCTGTTTCCTTTTTCCTCTCTTACTTTTTGCACTTCCTGTCATCGCCTTGGCCTTTCCCATCCTGGTTTGCTTTACCTTCTCAGAAATCAGCGGCTTCTTCCCTGGTGCCCAATGTCTAGAGCATCCTTTCGCTTCTTTTCTGGCTTCTCCTCTTTGAAAATTTGCTTCTTTGCGGTTGTGACCAGTGATCTTTCTGCAGCTGTTGCTTTGCACCTGGTTTTGTCTGAATTCTGAGCTGTTTTAGCCTGTTCAGTCAACAATAAAACCCTGAAAACCAGTAATGAATGTTATTTTGATTCCAGCAAATCCTTGGTATATATTTATGATTCGGTATAGATAATTACTGTACCAACAAAGTGGGGGGAACAGAAGAGATTTATCTTGCCTCCATATATGTAGCCAGGCGGAGGTGGTACTGTGCTGATGTGTTTGTCTGGAGAGCTTTATCAGCTATTGACAAGAGAAAATACAGACAAAATTAATAGATGTATTATATACTTGTGTAATGATAACTAAATACCCCAACATATGCACAGTTTCTGTCTGTGTGTAAATATTGCTGTAGCAGTAACTTTTGGGTACTTGACTAATACCGAAGGATTTCAGGAGCATATTTGTTTCACAATAGGAGATTTTCTTAAACTTTGATCTGAAAGAACCTATTGTTACTGCACAGATAAATCACTGATCAACTCTTCTGCTTCAAGTAATTATTTTGATATCTCCAAACACCAGTTTCCACAGAGATATTCTTCTAATATCCATGGAAGCAGTTTGCTTGATCATGTCTGGAGGGTACATAGCCTACAGATGTAGCCTATGAAACATTCAGAAGTCGATGGTGCTACTGAAGTCACTTCTGTACACAATTTTCAGTAAATAAATTCTATGACTCATTTTTTCTTTGACTTCTTTTCCTTTTCTCCATAGAAGATGTCTTTGGCATGAGAAGAAATGCAGTGTTTTCTATGCAGACTTTCTCTGCAGACAATCTAAATCATGGAGATGCAATCTAAATATTTGTTTGTTATATTTTACTTGGAGAGTAGCTATTGGGCTTAGTCAGACTTCTGTAGACAGACAGGCGTTCCCTTTTAGCCTTTCCTAAACAAAAGCTTTTGGCTATATAGCAGCATGTTTAATTTACCACCAATCAACCCAGGATAATGAACATGACTGTTGATGTAAAATATTCAAAGTACCAAATATTTGCTGCAGCACTTGCGTGGTGTCCCTTGGTGGTTCTTCATAATTGACTGGATTGGGATGGATCCCACTGGTGTGGAATATCTACTAAAATCAAGGATCTGATGATGGGTCCTATAGAGATGTTCAAACTAGGCTCTGAACTGAGAGTGTAGCTGTGAAATTGAGAGTGCAGTGAAATGGCCAAATGCAGCAGTTCCCTGGGGAAGTACTCAGATACTGACCCATACTGAGCTCTGGTAATCAACACAGCTAGTTTCAGCTGTACTTGAGTAAATGCAGAGGAGCTGTGGGAAGAATTTGGGCTGCAGCATAGACCTAATCTTTGAGATTAGAGGAAATAATGAGCCTTTGCTGTAGAACTGAAGCACAGGCAGTTCAGGCTCGGGGAAGTCCTCCATCAAGCACCCCCATCGAGGTGAGGGACTGGGCCTCCTCCACACCTTCCCCTTCCCTGCTCAGATGAAGCCACCTTGCCACCTTTGTTGTTTCACATCAAGTACTCTGCTTCTGGTCCCCACTTCTAAGCTGCTGCTTCTGTTTGAGATGCCTTTCAAAAGAGTGTTGAACAAGCTATAAACATCTGCCACGTCCTCGCTTAATGGAACCATCAAAGTGCTCTCGTGCTGTAGTGGGTGATCATCTATGATCTCTCCCACATTTTTCCTTGACTCTCACTTTTTACGATAGGACTGAGATTAGATAGTGAAGAATTAGGTGCAGGACTTGTGACTTTACTCACTACTCTGTCCTTTATACTTAAGGCTGTTCAGCGTTTGAAATATTTACTACAGACATTTTTGGAAGCCGTACATGATGGTGCATAAATTATCATTTGCTGATTAAAAATGTTAAGTTAGCTTAGGGAGAGTACTGACATTTTGTGCTGTCTACAGTGTATGTAAAAGAGAAAGCAGTTGCCATAGAAACTAGCTCATCACATAATATGAACTCTGATTCTGAGATGGAGTTCTTTTCAGCAAAATGGACTTTCTGTTCATGTAAAATGATATTGAATATATATGGTAGTTATTATTACATTGTAATCAACATTTTATGTTATTTTTTGTTTTAATTTAAATATTGGTAGATGAAAAGGTGGAGTATGTAATTTCACTGTGTAGGGGCAGAGTGTATATCATATGACAGTAATTTTATTTTAGACCAGTACTCCTTTTTTAGGAAAAAGTGATAATTTTCTGCATAGATATTAATAAATATAGAATAATTTCTCAAGAAAAAATGAGATCAGTCTTGCTCATCAGCAGCGTACAGGATCTTTATGCCAGTTTTTAACATGCACACACACACTAGGTGTGGCTTTGCATATAAGGTTTGTGTGTGATGGTTACAATGAATAATTAACACTAATAGACAATGGGCTATGCGTGGTGTGAAATTATTTTTTAAATTAAAGTTTCATAAAAGAATACTGAAGTCATAAATGATCAAGTACATTAGTACACAAACCAGGTGATAGTAACTACAGCATTTAAGATGATGTAACATAATTTCGAAGCAGAGGGGCAAAAATACTGTGTCACTGCAGAAATGGTCAACTAACAGTAGAACATCTTGATTTTGAATAAAAGGAACATATGCTTTCTCTGTGAAGTTCAGTGTATGGCAAAGCCAGGCTCTAAAATTTATTGATGTTACTTCCAAGTGTAAGAGTCTAAATCTTCTCTTTTAAATGTAGTTTCTGTGATATTAGATTGTTCCAAATATTACAACTAAACTTGTTTGGTAAATGTCTGCTGTACGGAGGAGGAGATGCTTACTCACAACATTATTATTGTGGTTTAGTTCTTTTGAAAATTTCTTTTTAGTGTTATCTTATAATTTGCTTGAGAGAGTTGTTGAATAGAAGGAAGTTGACTTAGACCACAGAACAAGCACAGCAATTTGGAAAACAGCAGTGATATCTACTTCAAACATTCCACTGAATGGCTGAAGGGACATCCTCTAAAGGGAAATCAGGATTCATATTGAAGTTTTTTTCACAGCATAGAATAATTTGGGTCCAAAGGAGCTCTGGAGGTCATCGTGTCCAGCCTCCTGCTCAAAGCAGGTCTGACTTCAAAATTACATCAAGTTGCTCAAGGCCAAGTCCAACTGAGTTTTGGAAATCTGTGATGATGGAGATTTCATAACCCCCCTGAGCAACCTACCCCCGTGCCTTACTAAATCCATTGTGAAATTTCTTTTCCTTTGTATCCAGTTGGAATATCTATTGTTACAATTTGGATCTGTAGCTTCTTGTCTTTTCACTGCCACCTTCAAGAGGAGTCTGCCTCTGTCTTCCCTACGATTTCTTACACTCAGTTGAAGACACCAGTTAGATTTCTCCTCAGCATTCTGTCCTCCAGGCTCGACAAGGCTAGTTCGGTGAAATTCCTGAAGGTCCTAGTGGCCCGTTCCTCCAGCTTGCAGAGTCTGAGTTCCCTCTGAATGGCATCTCAGCTCTCCAACATACTGACCACTTTCCGTCAAGAGATGCCACCCACAGTATTGCACAGGGTTCATTGTGTCCTGTCATCTAGGTCATTGGTGGAGATGTTAAGCTGTATCTGTCCTGTTTGAACTTTGAGAAATGCCATTTGTAGCTGGTTGCCTGTTGACTCTTATTCTTCAAACCCAGTGGTCCATTGAGTTCTCCACTCACGTTGTAGCACACCCATCCAGTCTATGTCTCTTCAGTTGGACTGTACAGATGCTATAAAAGCCTGTATCAAGAGTCTTGCTAAAGTTAAGATAAAAGATGATGACTGTTCTCCCCTTTCCACAGAGTCAGTCATTTCACTGTAGAAGACAACAGTTTGGTCAAGCATGATTTGCCCTTGGTATATCCAGGTTGGCTGTTCCCAGTGACCCTTTTACTCCTCATGTGCTCCTCAGTTTTACTCCATAATTTTTCCAGAGATGGAGGTTAGGATATCCTGTCTGTGACTACCTACTAAGGTATTGCAAATTAAGTAGTTAAATTTTTTTTAGAGTCTGCTTGTTTCTTGTCTCTTTTCTAGCAAAAGATTACCCAAAATCAATTTAGTCTCTCTTCCTTAGGTCAGCAGATGTTAATTCCATTCACTCACTGCTGCCATAAATCAAGTTTTGAACAGTAGCCTAGCTGTTAAATGATTTATCTGATAGGAGAGATTTTATGATCCATTCAGTTCCTCAATTCAAAGGTATTATAAATACCAAATGAAAGAATGAAACACTAGACGAGAAATTATGACAATCTGTAGTTTGGAATGTTAACGCCACTTGTTTTGGCAGCGTTACTGGTCTTAAAACAATAAGATCCATATGGATGCTAATTTTCCCAATTTTGAGTAATAAATACAACCTCTTTATGGTTTAAGTAATGATATTACTCAATACCACTGCAGGGTCCAGTAGACGGTTTCATGATGAGGTAATAAATAGCAATTTTGGAGAGCTGATTATTTGTGTTTTTCTTTTATGTGGTTTATGATGGGGGAAGAAGAAATCACAAAGCCAGTGAAAAGCCTTGCCCTCTCCTGTAGCTGACATACTTTGGCTGAAGATATGTCAGTCGAGAAATATGAGACCATCCATAAAGCTCCGCACGCTCCCACATTAAAGTATTATAGAGAAACCTTCAAGTGGAAAACCAGTAACGAATTGCAGCTGAGATGCTTATGGCATACTCCACTGTCCTGGGTGCCCTGCCCCACAGATCTGCATGGTCCTCTGTATGTTGCTTTAGTCAGGAAGAAAAATGGAAGGCACCTCTGGTTTTCCTCTATTTCATAGACAGGTGAAAAAAAACCCCAAGGCCCACCCCCCCGATTAGTTGTCTCTGGATCTGAAGGTGATGTTACTGGCACAGACGCCAGGCTGAGTTCTGTACTGTTAAACATCTCGGCAGCTGTTTGCCCACTGGCCCAGCCCCGCTGTCTGTAGCAACTTTTCGAAGTCTCCTTTTCTGCCTCAGATGTTAGGAATTTGCTAACCCATCAGCTGGAGCGGGTAGCCAAGTGCTCTGCACTCTTCCAGCACCGCTCCTCATGCTGGTGCCGTGCTCAGTGTGTGATTCCCAACTCCCTCCCCTCATTCCAGCTCCATGTCCACCCCTTCCGAGCAGCTCAATCTCCTTTTCTACCGAAGCACTGACTCTTGGCACACCTACATGTGCAAACCACAGAAAGGAGGCAACTCGGTGCAATGCAGGGAATCGTGTTGGACCTGGGTGGTGGAGCCTGTCGGCCCGTGGTCATGGGCTCTGGTCAGCCCTGCTGCCACCCTCTTCCTCCAGGGTGTCAGCTCAGAAGAGACCATGTCCTCTCTCTCCTTTTCAGAACTGAGACTCTCTGTTTGGTCCTCAGGTAGGACCAACTGCCCCAGCAGAACCTCCTTGGGCCCATGTACTCTTGTATTGTTCCACATTTCCCATCCAGATGCATTATCTCCTTCTCTTTTCTGCTGTCACTTGCATTTGTTTTCCCTCACACCCAGATAAGAGCAGGGATTTTAGGTTGTGCATTTGGGGAAATTCCAGATAGTGTCACGTGTCCTCAGCTACAGGCTTTGGACCTGTGCTAGCCTTGAATGTTCAAGCTTACTGCATAAGCCTTTTTGCAATTTGTCTTTTTTCTTCTTGGAAACTTTTTTTAAGAAACAAATTAGAAAGAAAATGCATTATTTTAAAATACAGTGAATATTTTCAATGTCAAGTCAGACAGCAGAGCTGTTCTTTGGTCCAGTCACCTTTGAAGAAATGATTGTCATCGTACTTTCACAAATACTGTTTTTTTTTCCATTTTGAGAGTGGCACAGACTCTGACAGTGATTTAAGGTCTTTAGTGTTGATTTCATGTGAAGAAATATTTTTCACAGTATGACTTTAAAGTAGACTTTTTTCCCCCAATTACTCTACATGTTGGCAGCAAATTAGCTTTGAGAGACTATTGTGCACATCATAGTTCTCTGTTGATGTATTGGGGAGTCATTTTTGGATCTTTTAGCTCAGTCAGACCAATGACTGACGTTGTTCATGTCTTCCTTTTCTGTAGATTTGAAAGACTTTCTTTTGACAGGGAAGGTGATGTGGAAGAAAAAGAAGCCAAAGTACAAGAAATGATTGGCAAAGTGATGATATCATCAAATGTTCAAAGACTTTGCAAATTGAAGCTTATTAGGCTGACATTTTGTCTTCTATTCAGCACTAATTGGAATCATGCCTGGGTGCATGATGTGGAAGGTACTTAATACCTGAGTGTTTATCATGACAAAATGACAGAAATCGATGTCAAGGATGCTGTAGATTTCTGTTTAATGGAGAAAACAATATATTTCAAACTGCAATTACATGTCTCATAGCAATTTGTATTCATATGTGTGAAAGTTCTCCTGAAATATTCTAAATAAGAAAACTTTCTTTTTAGCCCCTAAAATATTGGCCTGATTGTGAATATTCTGTTTTCAGGTTTTAAAGTTGTTCTTCAGAGTTCATAAAACCAACACTGAGGTAGGTTTTTTAAAAACAAGAAGACAGAAACACCTGACACAGTGTTTTTACTTGAAACAGATCTGAAAATCTCACCAAGAGTGAACTCCGTCTTCCGCACGGGTGATACAATTCTTCTAAAGTTGTCTCTGACAGCTTGAATTCTTTTGTAGTCTGTGCTTTCTGCTGTATTGGCATCTGTAAAATGAATTTAGAAAAGAGAAATACTGAGGAAAGTGATTTTTTTTTTTTCTTTTTTTTTTGGAAAGGCAGCCGCTGCAAACACAGAGTACGCTGGAATATTTGAAAATAGCAGCGTGTTCCCCTGCTGTGTTCGGTATCATTAGGGATTGCTGAGTTCAAGGTGCCCGCCCTGTCGAGGGCACGTGCATGCTGACTGGGATTAGCGCATGTGACCAACCAGTGTGGTGGTCTACATCTTCATCTTGGACCTTACAAAGTTGAATTCAGACTGTCAATTAAACATCTAGTATAATATAAAATTAATATTTATTCAACAGGCGATGGAAACAACTAGCTGTTAGTTGAAATCATTACCTGAATTACTGTTTCTAATGAAATACAGATTGATCATTGTAAAGCAATATATTTAAAAACAAACCAAAAATACAATAAAAAAACCCAAACCCACACAAATCAATGTAGTGTGGATGCTCACAGGAATTACTGGTCCTTATGTGATTGATACGGCTGCCTGTACATTACTGTAAACTCCAGCAATCCCGTAACTAATAAGATGTTGACCAGCACTAGTTTAAGGGCTGATGGTAATTATTTGTGTTGCTGGAATCCTCTCAGGGGTCTGAGTCTATGCTGTGTTAGTAAAAATACATAACAGACAACTCCTGTCCCAGTCAGCTCGTAACACAAATGTGCTTACAGGATATTAGAAGTGGGTGCAGCAAGCGGAAGGTTGAGGACCCATGATAAACAATGAGGTTTATCAGTAGGTTGACGTGGTTTGACAAGAAAGCAGAAGACACAGCACGTGAGCTGCTTCCCTCAAG
The DNA here is from genome assembly GCA_013400195.1 of Aramus guarauna. Lineage (NCBI taxonomy): Eukaryota > Metazoa > Chordata > Aves > Gruiformes > Aramidae > Aramus > Aramus guarauna. The sequence goes on along the minus strand of VXBL01000958.1, from coordinate 824,015 downwards.
TGGCTCTACTAAAGACACAGTAAAAATGCCTTTCCGTGATTTGTCTGTAGCATTAAGAGACACCTAAAGTACCCTGGATACTTGCCATGTCTGCAGTTGCTGCTGTTATCAAAGCTTTCTCGTGTGACTGACTAGAAAAGGAGAAGGGACTTTAGGTGGGAGATGAGCACGCAAAGAACACTTTCGTCTGTTCAAAGTTTGGGAACCCTTATAAAGATTTATGTGCTTATATAAGTGCTAGTCGCTCAATCTACTCAAACTGTGTTTAATAACAACTAACTGTAAGCCTTCTAAAACTATGTATTGCATTGATTTCCTTCTAGGAAAGCAAATTTAAAGAATAGTTTGTTATTGTAACTTTTGATGGATTGGATACTGCTGTTGGGGAGTGAGAGGGAAGAGAATGGAACAGGACCCAAGCTGTCAAAATGCCATTGGTAATGAGAGAGAGAAAATACTAGTTTTCCTGAAGTCATTGGAGGTGTGTGAGAGAGTGTATGTGTTTGTATGTATATATGTATGAGTGTGTGTGTGTATGTATTATTGCCCTCTAATGGATAGAATCTGAATGGCTCAGCTTTGCATGCTTGTATGGGTTTCTGTAGCAAAACATTATTTTCAAGGTGTCTGATATTTCCCATTTTAGAAGTATCTTGTAATGTTTTATTCGTAAGTCTGATGCATCTTTTGTGGGTAGTGCTCCTTTAGTTTGTAAAATTAATTTGAAATTCAGTAGAAAGTCCCACAGCTTAGAGAAGTGCCTTTTCTTTGTTCTCTGAAGTTTTATTTCAGCTAAATTATAGCTGCTTAAAATTCGCCAATTTAGTTTCCTATTTTTACCGTAGTGCTAAAATAACAGCTGGATATGAACAGAAGGTACCGGCACCTCTGTACAATGGCAACATCAACGGCCTTTGGAGAGCAGCAGTTGAGTAGAGCTCACTCCCCTTGCTTTATTCCGCCAGAGCACACCCCTGCTGAGAGCCCCGCGTAACCAGGATCTGCCAGACTCCTGAGATGTGGGTGGAAGAGGGAGTGAGCTCATCGTCTCATGTCTCTGGTCGACATCCTGGCTGTAGCGGGTGTTCCTGCGGCCACTTCCACCCCATCCTGCTGAGCACCGTTCTCGCTGCTCTGCTCACTCCTGTACTTTGTTTTCTAGGAAAAGTGGCAAAAGTTGGTTACGTAACGTTCGTAGATTGAGGTTTCAAATCTTCATGAGATTCATGATAGTCAAGTATTCTAATGATGCATGGTAGATTAGGCTTGTTTTGCTTTTTAAATAAGACTAGCTTTGAAAGTAACTTTAGAATAACCTGAGAAGGAGGGCTGCAGGTTAGTTGGAAATTGGATTTACACTTGTTTGTACTGAAAGCAGTCCACTTCTACATGTTCTTTATAGTGGAATCTTAACATAGTCATATTTTTTCCTAGCAAGGCTCTGTTTTCATTCAATAAATACCCTTGGGAGAATTAAATTTCAGAATTACACTTCTCTCTGCAGCCATAGACTTTTTCCTTTTCAGAATTTCCAGAGCTTGCTTTAGCAGTTGGATAACTCTACAGTGTTTTGAACACATAGCAGAACACTTGTTGCTAACAGCTTTCTTCATCTCCAGTTGTAGATTCATGCAACTTCAGAGTAGCAGTGAGTACCCAACAGTTATCTTTCTCCCCTCCAGGAGGTTCACGATGGTGCTGGTAGGCAGCATGGCTATTACAAAGAGATTCCTGATGGATATGGATTGCAACAGGCCAAATACTCGTACTTATGAAATCATGTAAATGTTCTGGGGAGACCAGCAGCTAATTTCACAAAGCTCTGCTCAGGTACCTCCAATCTCTGTATGTCAAGTTTTAGCTGAGTCCATCATATTTCTATTTATCATCCAATTAACAAGCTGAACCTAGGCGGGAAGAGCAGAAAGAACAGTACATGAATCAAATTCCCTTGTAATGACCGTGTTTTCCTGAGACTGACTTCTCCGAGGTGTGCTACAGCCGGGCACGCAGTACTGGCTTTTCCTGTCCCTCCCCAGGGCCGGGGTGCTTCCCCGTGCTCCACCTGCTCAGCGTGGCAGGCACTCCTTCACAAAAGACTATTGTAATGAGCTGAGACCTTACTCCTGGGAGCAAAAGAAATTGTCTCTGTGTTTTGGGCTACTACGTCTTCCATTCACAGTGAAAAATAGAAAAAAAAAAAACCAACCAACATATATGTATGTTAACAGAGGGATGAAGGATATTGCAGGAGCATCTTCTCAGCCCAAGATGGGGACTTTATCTGCCTTTATAAATATTGGTGGTTTTCTTCTGAACATGATGTTTCCTAGCAAAATGGGTTTTTTCTGGGAAAAGTTATTTTCCACTTATAATACACTGGCAGCCATTGTTTGTATTGTTTAGGATCAATGCGGAATTTTTCTAAATGTTATTTTGATTTGATGACTTTGTTCATCAGTGAATTATGAAAGCTCTGATTGTTCAGGGCACAAGAAGGGTACAATACATTACTGGGTCACGTGCTCGCTTAAAGCACGCACATTGTGATGGCAGTAGTAATAGCACCATTAAAGAACAAAAGGTAGCAACACATAGTAGCTCTGTATCTGGCCAATCCCCTCAAATTACCATAAATATTTGAGCAATCTGAATAGTTTTGGACTCTGTAGTAAAGCTTTCCTGTTCTTATCTGGCACTGAAGGAATGTGGAATAAAGTATTCATTTAACAAAGTATAAAAATATGTATGCTATGCAGTTATAATCATGTGTCATTAATCAGAAAATACTGCAGAAACTCTGACAAATTAAAAACACAAGGATGTGTCTGCAAGGGCTTTTTCAGTCATTAAAAAGCTGCTTCACCTCTCAGGCAAACTATTTAATGGCAACTTCTTGCTCAGTGTACTGACATCTTCAAAGGCTCTGACATCTGTCGGCCTTTGAACTACCATTAAAAAATATTATCCCATTTCCATTCTTTTATGCCCATTTTTTTAATTATAGCCCTTCTTTCAAGTTAGGAACATGGTTGGTTTAAATGATGCTGTCCTTTCGTTTTCAGCCACCCAGCTGCGGTTTGAATAAATTGATGTAGAATCAAAGGCGGGACTTTAAAGGGAAAAGGTTTGATGGACTTGGACTCCGAACCAGATGAGGTTTTATGATGAAAAGGGTTTAATCCCAGCACAGGCATCGCTTCTATCAGTCGAGCAGTACAAAGCGATTCATATATATAGGTTCACGAGAAATGATCTATTTTTTTTTTTAAAACAGCACAGATCTCTTCAGGACTTGCAAATGTGGCATTAGCTAATATTCAGAGAGCTGATTTCCTTTCATCCACCAGAAGCTTATGATTATAGTACAGTTCTCGAATTGGAAATGAGAGCTGCAACACAGATTTAAAGCTATGCTGTCTGATTTGTATTCAATATACATGTCACTGCGGGACAAGCTAGTCTAGGCCGAGCTGGTTCAATAAAGGGAAAAAACAGTTTCAGCATCTGAAATTCGGGGCGGGGGGAGAAGGTACCAATTAATTCTTGCCTCCTCTACCTGAGTATTGTGTCGGATACTTAGTAGATTACGATCATTTCTAAAGGTGTGCAAACAAACCCTTGTGATAACGTTTCTTTGGCATCTTTTGCATCAGAGGCTGAGAGAAAATATGCGGCATTAATCAGTAATGGCTTCTAATGTAATCATTTATATGGAAGGCAATATTTGTTTTTCTGTGCGTGAGTTTCGAGGACATTTAGCAGAGACAGCCTTGCTATTCCTTTATAGCAATACCCTTCATTAATGTGGCAATTAGGCGTGCACATGGAGAAAACTGAAATCTCTGTCTCAACAAATGCATCAGATACCATTTGTCAAAAATACCACCTCATGGTATTCCAGAAATAATTTCTCTAATACCTCCCTGATCTTTGTGTTTCATCTTAGTGATGTGCTACATAGTTATGATGTCTTACAGAATCAGATTGTGTCCTTTCAAAACAGTGATGCTTTCCAGAAAAGTAGAAGCAGTAGGTCTCAAAAGTCTGCAAACGCTGTCTTCCGAAAAGGCTGTGCTTTGTGGTACAGAAGGGAGACTGCTCCCTTTGGGGCTCTGCCACCAGTCAACAGTTTCTCCTTCAAGCCCTTCCACAACCGGTGTTCCCTGCCAGAGTGCTCAGTTTAGGAGTAATGCGTTGTTCCTGATCTCTTAATGCAATTTTGAGGTTGAGGGTTTTTTTGGGGTCTTGTTTGCTTGGGGTTTTTTTTGGTGGGTGGGGAGTAAATATAAACATGGACCTGTAGAAATAAATATATTTAATAGGTTATTTTATTTTACTGATATTTCATAGAAATTGCATATTTAGTATGTATTTAGATTTTAAATTTAAACTATATATTAATATTTATTCAAAGTACAGTAGATTCAAACCGGTTGCATAAATAAATCTGAAGAAATTCCTGCCTCGGGATGCACTGGCCTATTTGTCATTCAGAAAACGAAGTGGCATCAACTGAATTCAAGGACAAACTGAGAAGGATGAAAAGGATAGAGATCAATGTAAAGGTGCCGGAGGAAGATACTGAGCCAAAAATACTCTCGATTCCAAGAAAAGAAATGTTATGCACACAGTTTTCATTTATTTTGTACAGATCATCCTGTGATTGATCTTGTCTTTCTGAACTGGTAGCTGTGGAGCATGATGCTTCCAAAAGGTCTCTGAACTCAGAAGAGCCACCGTTGAGATGATGGGAGTACTGCAACCAGCACTTGAGGATGAAGGCGCAGAGAGGGAAACTAAGGATGGTGTCAGCTCTGTGTGTGCACAAAATACACAAGAGGTACCATCGTCTGATGGCTTGGACTCCAACCTAACACCTAGGTTGGAGTAAGCACGTCCTTCTCTGGGACTTTCATCCTTAGATGGAGGTGACAAGTCTATCTATTTGATATAAGGATTGACATTGAAGATAGTCAACTAGAATATGCTTCTTCCAATTAGGAGCCGATTTCAAAAAGGAGAAAGTCAAAAGTTGCATGTGTGTGTAATTCTGCATCTTACTTGTGTAAGCAGCTAACGTACAGAGAAGGATTTGCCACAAGTCATTCATTAACAGAAACTGCAACCATTGTTACTGCCTTGCAGAAATGAGCCTTCTTTTGAAAGTTAGAAGCTGATTATTTCTTTAAAGTCTAAACCTGTGACACGTTTTTCTATTTCTGAAGCTGCTGGATGTCAGGATTTCTGCCCACACGTATTGCCATTCATGAGACCGAGAATGAGGACTTCATGCTTGGTTAAAGACTGTCATCTTCAATATAGCAACATGACATCAGTAATGAGAGAGTTTCCTGGTGTATGAGGTTCTTTAGTAGAGCAGAAGAGTACACACAGGCTGGTGCATTTAAGTTATCTTTAGTCACTGGCCCAGAGAATAACAGCGCTAAGTTCCTGAGTTGGCTTCCCGTGATTATGCTGGAGTTTTGAAAAACTTACCTTTTCTACTTTGATTAACAGTCAGGGCAGAGCTTGGACAGTAACATGAACTTGGAGTCTTCCTCAAGTCCCTCAACTAGGTTGAGGAGATAGTCATGGCACGTGACCTGGATGAGTTAGGCTCTGAAGTCTGCATTTCTACAAGTATTCACTTCAGAAGCTGAAAATGGGAGATAACTTGCACATGAGCAGCTTGTTACTTAGGCTTTGTATCTGCATCTTGTCTTATGTTTGTCCTGCCACATTGTGCAACCGATGCCATTTCTGTTACAGCCACCATAAAACCCTTACGGGATGCGTGGGGTAAAATTTCTGGAATACTCAGATGATGTATGTGTTTTGAGCAGTAATTTAAACAAATGCATCTGAAAGAGAAGTGTGTGATGCTTTTCTGGGTGGGGTTTTTGGGGGGGGTGGGGTTACTTTATTTTTTTTTACTTATAGTGAAGTCTTTTCATTAGTTGACAGGGCAAAGATGTTTCTCATAGACAATACAGCCTGTACCTCTTCTGGGGACAATTTAGGAACTATAATACATTTAATTTTGCTGCCTCATAGAGATGAATGTCTGTAGTAATCCTTAAATCTGTAATCATGTCTGCATTTAAATCAGAATTACAGTTGTTCAGGAATCGCTAATGCTTTTAAATTTAATACATGGAAAATTTAAATGCAAATGTTTTTTAAAAGCTTTGACTTAGGGGGAGTTGCTGGACCCAGAAATACTCTGATTGACGGGTAGTTCTTCCGAGTCCACTGCAGAGATCTTCAGCCTCCATTTCTGTATTCCAGTGCAGGGAAGTCCTGTCCTTCCTTAAATACCAGTAGCTTTTCTTCACTTTCAGAACAAGCTTTGCTCCAATGTTATTTCAGAACTGAATATATCTTTAACATTCATCTGAAAGGAGTATTTTCCTTTCACATCCTGAAATACAGAAAATAAAGCTTTATATTTTTTCTGAAAGGAAAACAGGGAAGACTAAACACGTGTTTGGTGTAATCTTCATCAATCATCATTTAAGGATAGGTTGTCATGATTTGTACGATGCAGCAAACCAGCTATTAGATATAGATTTTTATTTTTTTAGCTATTCTGTATTTTATGTTGTACTCCCACAAGTCATTTTAGCGGGTCACTGCATTAAGCATGTGTTTATGGCTGATTTTTTTGTGCATCTCCATCATACCTAAGCTACATTAATGCGTTTATGTAGATTACCAGGTGCCCAGTTTAGTGTCTCCGTTAAATTTCTTAGTAGAAAGACAGAAGGAAATGAGGCCTCCAAGTAGTCCTTTCCAGGTAGGTCTCTTAGTAATGGGATTCCAATCCTTTTGTTCGTACAAAGAAAAATACAAATGTAAATATTTCTTTCATCAGATAGAAAGAGAGAAGAAAGAAGGCTGGATGTTTTAATTTTTGACTCACTAATCTATTTCAAAGCAAATACAGTCAACCGGGTAATAAGAAACTGTTCTGGATCTGTCTTTCAGGCAAGAGGGCCAAGTCTTTTCCAGGTCTTAGAACTGTTAAGTGGAAAATTTATTTATATTTATCTCAGTTTCAAAGTGGTGAGTAATCCTGTCACTCACCACTGCCCTGTATTGTTGCGTTACATGTGGATGCTTAAGTTTCTTCCATATGACTAAAAATCATTTTATTAGGAAGGCAGTGGCAACAACCAACCTATATGAAGTTCTGCTTTCTAGCTGCTGTTAACTAAATTAGAATCAAATGGACTTATGTAAATTAAGAAATCAAAATAAGCTTCCTTAATTTTAAGCTCTTTGTGGAGCTGTTCAAATGGATGTCTGATTTTTGCTCTTTTCTCCCCCCTCTTTTTTTTTTTTTTTTTAAACAGTGGTTTGTAGCTTAAGTGCCATTTACTTTAACTGGGATCAAGGCAGCTAACTGGCTTCTTTAAAAGTCCAGATCTATTTCAGTGCACTCCTTTTGGGGAAAAAAAAAGATCAAAATTGGTGTTTTGCTTAATACCAGTCACAGCAAAACTTGAGGAGTTGCTACCCCTTTCTCACGTGTAGTCGTAGATGTAGCAACACGAATGGTGCCAATATTCTCAGTGGAACTTTTCCTACTGGCATTTTGATACCTGTGCCCTGCATATTTCTCTTCAGCTTTCAGAAATCTGTGGTGAAGATAGTGACCAGTTTGGGGCTTAGATTGCCTGCGGAGATGTTGCCTGCGCGTGTTTCTGTACAGGAATGAGATGGATAGGCTCCTTTCATCAATGTCAGTGAAAACGGGGCTGAGCAGCAGGTCACTTCTCTTCATTGTTCTTCAGGAGCCAACACTTCCATCTTGTTTCAGGGAAATGCTTCAGCTGTAAACAAGAGTAGACAAGATACAGCAAGTGCTTTACTAAGAAATAAAATTTAAAGGGTGCTGGACTTTTTCGGAGACTGTGTTAAGTGCGGGGGGGTGGGGGAATGAAGTTGACCATGGTTTGAATATGAAGGAGAGTGCTGTTTAGGCTCCAGCAGCACTGTCCAGGTAGGGTGGTGTTAAACCTGCCCCCAACTAACACCCTAGCAGGTACAAAACAAGCAAGGTTGGTAGGAATATACTTTATCCAATTCAGAAATGCTAGAGGTGTTTTTCAGAGCATACACAGTGCTGAAACAGTCCAAGTAAAGAATCTTACCAAGGAAGTTTGACATTTAAAAGCAGCTTGGTGCTGTTAAAATTAATAGAAGAAATATGTAACTTAGCAGCTCAACACCTCGCTTTACAAGTCCTAGTGGATATTTTCAAGAGAGATGTCAGAGGTACGTTTGCAAAGGTGAGAAAAGCTGGGGTTGTGTTGAGATGGAGTTGATATACCTTTGCCTAAGCCCTGTAACACAGGGATTCAGATTTTACCCTGCTGAACAGCAAAGATTTTACTGTTAGTGCTATGGTTGCCATCTGCACTGCTTCTGCCTAAGGTTTGTTGACACCCAACGTTCATCTGTTGGAGTCTAGAGAGCTGGACTCTTTGTATGCGGTGCAGGTTAGGGAGTGTGACTTTGGGTTGTGTCACAGTTTTCCTACCAGAGAATGCTTAAACTTGATATTGTACAGCCTGATTTATGAACTGTGAACATTTGATTTATGAATGTATTAATAACTTCATCCCATCACTGAAATGTAATCATATATAGGATAAAGGTGTCTTCTAGCTAACAAGTTGGGCAATAGCACCAACATTTTTTCCCCTCAAGAATGAAGACACTTAAATATGCATTTTGTTATATGTTTGTGTAGTGTTTTGTGCATCTCTGAGGACTGAAGTTTTAGCTTTACTGGTATTTTAGTGTTTCTTGACTCCTTATAACAATGTTGGCGGTAGCAGAGCTCCTGCGCTTCCGTGATTTCCTCCGGAAGACCTCGCGCAGCCTCACGCTTTTTGGAAACTTCGATTGGCGCTCTTAGGAGGTGAGGCCAATCTGTTGGTCAATGAACTGCTGTTCATTCTCACTTCATTTCACACCATTTCATTTATCTGCTCCCTTAATTACCATATTTATGGGCCTATGTGTTCTTACTCAAAAGGCATTTAAACTTGACAGTGTAATAGATTGTGCTGTGAAAGCTAAATAGCTGTTTATTACTTATCCCTGTTAATTTGGGTGCTGCCACATCATTACCCGTGTGATAATGTGTGTGACATTTGCGGAAGTAGTTTTCCTTGCAAATCAAACCTAGCTTTTTAAGGATTCATAATATTGATGAGTTGCTGATTTTACCAGTCACAAGAAAAATTGGATAATAAAGTCTTAACCTATTTTAATTGAAATTGTTATGGTATAAAAAAATATTTTCAATATAGTTGATTAAAATTGAGATAATTGAGTTAATTACAAAGCTTTATTTAGAAGATGACATTAAAAACTTGAGTTACTAAATATTAATGACTCTTGCCAGTTCAAAATTCTTTGAAAGTATCCGGTTAGATTTGGTATCCCTTCAGATTTAGATCGTAGCTTAAACAAAAAAATTGCTTTTTTTCAGCACTGCTGTGTACGCTTTGCATCACTGTCGTGTTACAAAGGAGCCGCAAATGTAGGTGCCAGCTGGCTGAACTGGCTGGTTGAAATTCGTCTGGCACGGGGAAAAGCAGAGGTTTACTGGGACCAGTCAGTCTGACTCGGTAGGATGCTTTGTGGACAAAAAGATCAGAGAGCCTTCAGGACTGTGCCGGGCCCTTGGTACTGCACTTCGTTGCATAATTCTTTTATCTCTTAAGGGTAAAAATCATGGGGATGGTTCCCTAAAACCAGAATAAGATCAAGCATAAAACCGATTCTTGTGACTTGCTGAAATGGCAGTATTAAGGCTCACTAATATAAATTTTGTTTTAAACACAACCCAGCATTGTGCATCCTTGAAGTTCTTACAGCCATACTTTTTTCTAAGCGTAGAGCAGCAAACAATATTTGTTTACTTTTTAGCATTCTTCTGTGTTAGGTGTGTTGCTTATTTTTGTGATGGTAGAGCAACTTGTCTTATCTTTTTCTCAGCACTTTTTAAAGCTTTGTTTATTATTAAGAACAGTAAAGTAGTTCAGATTGCCACTTTCAACAGATAATCCCTCCTAAGGTAGTTTACGCTAAATATGCCACCAGTTGCTGCATGACTGGGATGGGATGGGATGGATACTTCATCCACCTCTTCTGGGACGTTGCACTGATCGTGGGTAAAAAAGGACTCATCACCACTGAATCATTGGGTCTGTTCCTTATTTTCCTTTTAATTCTTCTTCATGAAAGCGAGATTTGTTTTTACTACGGACTTCCTTTCCCCTGACTGGACCGATGTCCTTTCATAAATAACCCACTACCCAATAACAAATGTTACGTTATACCTCATCCATCTCTGTCACATCACAAAGAAACAAATCTCCCTTTCGCAAGGGTTCAGGTGATGGTTTCACAGAGCGCATTGCTCACATGCACGCACCAGTTTTAATGTCCTTCCAGGTGAGAAAATGCTGAGAAAGTATCAGTGCACAGGGGCAGACGCTGCATATCAGTGGTTCAAATAGGGCTACTACTTATGGGCTAATGGGTCATTATCCTAGAAAGGATCATTGTGATCATCTAACCTAACGGTTCACATTTGAAGTAAGTCCATGGAACTGCTCAGAGGTTTTGGGGTTTCTTGTTGTTGGGTTTTTTTTAATGTTATATGCAAGCAAAATTAATGCAGCAAATGAGACCTATGCAGTCATCTCTGATTGAAGCCAAGTTAGCCCAATGCAGAAAACTTTTGAAACTCAGTTTGAAGAGCTGTCATGGTCCACTTGAGAAATGCAGTGGTCTTTACAAGTGGTGCACTATTTCAGCAGCCTGAGTACACTCAGCACTGAAGAGTGATGAAGGTTTATTGCAACTTCATCTGCTGGGAGATGTTAGTCGCTTACTGTAAAAACTGCTGAAGCAACACCTAAGTGACTCCAGATCGGAACCTCAGGGAATAAGGAAAGAGTGGATTTGATCTGAACTCTGCATTGCCTTGTTTTGTGACTTTAAAATGCCCTCAGCGCTATTTGGAGCTAAGTATGGTGATGGGGTGGATGTGGCTTGGTGTGTAATATGTTGAGAGGGGGACGGTGAAGTTCATGTATTCCATCACTGAGTATAAAAGATGTGATCATGCTCCAGCCTCTTCCTTAGAAACTGATCCAAGTAAATGCTTCATGGGGTTGAAGTAGGAGCTCCTGAAAAATAAAGGGAATACATCTTTTTTCTTTTTTTTTTTTTTTTTTTTTTTAATTAGACTGTAGTCATTTGGTCCATTTCTCATGTCCATTGCATGTAACTGTAGCAGAGTTTCAGACATCAGCAACAGATTTTAATTTAAACTTTTTGCCAACTTTATATTTTCTTATGCAATTTACTTTTTAAAATTAAGAGCACATGTTTTCCTTCCATATAACATGCAGTACATTTATTGGCATTTTAAATAGGCCAAAGTGAGTGAGCAACCTTCTTTTTTTCTTTCAAGTCTATTTTTTCCCTTACAGGCAAATTGCTGTGGGCTTATGACCCACCCTTTTTATGACACTATTTCAGCACAGATATTCTTAGTTAGAATTCTAAGTTATTCCTTTGAAACAGAAATAGAAGTCACCATCTCAGCTAGCAGTTTCTTCAGCTATGGGATTCTCATATGTGCGTACATGTACATACAAGTATGCCGTATAAATTAATGTGAAATCTCTACCCTGTCGCACAGTTGAAGTCTTTGTATTTTTGTTCCATTTGGGACACTCTGTAAGCTAGTGTTTTCTTCCTCTGTGTTTTCCTGTATGTAGATTAATAGTCATTTTACAAAATGCTTTCTCTAGGCATGCTGCTATGGCCTGGCCATCCTGCGGCATTGCTATCAACTTCTGCATTCGTTGTAAAAAAGATGGAGATCTCTTTCATTTCATTTACTCATACCTATACAACCAAAATAAAGACTATAGCATTTTGATCCATAAAAGGCAACAAGTAGCAATAAAATTTTGGACATATTATATATCATGAAGTCTTTATGTCTTATGTTTAAGCCTTATGTTTAGCACCAGAGTAATTTGCTCTGGTGGAGTGTTTAAGATGTGTATTTCTCTCAGCAACTCTTGTGCTCAAGTTATTATTTGGACCATGCAAACAATTTGGTCGACATGGTTTATAAACAGATTAGAGCAGCCAGGAAAAGAATTTAAGAAACCAATACTGAGAAAAAAGAATTCAGTTTTACAAAGAAACCAAGTCAGCATTGTGCCAGCAGATCTCAGGCATGAGAAGTGAGATTTTGTGATTGCATCTTTTGTTTTTCCACAGAATTGTTAAGACAGTTGCTCTTAAGTTTTATATTTCCTGGATTTTTCACAACTGAGAATTGTCATCTGTTTTTTTTTTTTCCCTAGTAGTACTAATTTGCCTACATTTAAGTCTAATAATAGCTTATTAAACCTGACATGTGGAATAGCAGAATCTTAGTGATGCAAAGTTTGGGATTCGTTTCCTTGAGCAGTTTGAAGATATCCGTGTCACACAAAGTTGTCTTGTGCAGCAAGTTGTTCGGTTGTAAGCCGCTTCTGCCAGTGACTTTGTTTATGGGAAAAAATAATCTGGCTGTGAGAACTAGACTTATTTTAAAGTAATTGACAAGAACTGTGTCTGTGATCCCCAATATAAGCTTTCTCCAGTCACTTTGGAGAGATTAGATGTCTCTTAACATCATCTTACTAGCACTGAAGTTGCTCCAGAAGGACTCCTTTAATCACATTAGTTTCGCTGCCATCACCCCGTCTTCAGATTCTTTCTTCTCTCCTAATAAAACCAAATCTGCTTTTGCCATCTACTAGGTCCAACATTAATGCTCCTTTGCATATTAATTACTGTTACTTTACCGATACCACTCGGCCCAATGTCTTTTGGCTCCCCAGCTTTCAATCTGGAGGCTTGGAGTGGTGACTTCTTCCACGCAGGGGTAGAAAATGCTGTGTTGTGCCATTTGATTTTCTAATGGCTTTGTGTAAGAATTATTGAATAATGAACGAAGCAAAGCAGAAAGATGTAACAGTTGAGCTGGGAATTCACCCAGTCCCTATTTTGGCTTGTAATATGACTTAGGAATGAATTTTCCCTGTATTATAAGAAGTTAGCTCCCTATCCTAAACATTTTATCAAACTTTTTACGAAACTTCTGAGCAATGTAATATCTTAGTTTCACTTATTTGGGGGAGGAAAAAAAAGTTTAAGGAAGTTTTTTGTTTTTAAAAACAAGGAAAAAAAAAAAAAAAAGGAAAGTGGTAGTGGAGGGGGCATGAGCTCTCAAAAAGAGTGCTCACAGATTAAAAGATAATTGTTACTATTCCGGGCAGGATTTGCCTTGGAACAGCTCTTAAAAAACCCAAATGCTACGTATGGCAGTTTAGAATTCAGACCATATCATCCTATAGAAATTGTAGCTCTGTAGCATTTCTTTGGTTAAGTAAAAGCCAGTTAGGCTAACATTTTGTTATGATCTTGGGGTGAAATTATTTTCCGAAACAATTATAAAAGTATATTGTAGATTATAATTATATATTAAAAGGTACTTTATATTTTAGTCTGTATAATTATGTAGTAAAATGTACTTTTCATTTTTAGTCTGTATACAGACTTAAGAAAAAATTAAACATATGTAGAGGAAAAGATCAGGAAAGGAAGGAAAGGATCTAGTGCAGATTACACTATATGAAACATATGTTTGAGATAATGCTGATATAGCTGAAATATGTGGCCTGTGTTATACTTCTGTATACAAAGGATGTGCTAAATCCATCTCTACACATACACACACAAAATTTTACCTTTGGCATAGCAGGGAATAATGCCAATGAGTAATTAAGAAAGCATGGAAGCAAAAGTCAGTCTTGTGATAAATTTCCGAGACGGTTAATATTATTTAATACATGTAACAGCTGTGATAGTTGACGGACACAACTGAAGGTTTGAGGGGAGGTGACATGTCTTTTATTACACCATATAGTTCAAATAGTTTGAAAAAATAGGCGAACTTTCAGGCCTTGGTTTTTCTCTCTCAGATCTCAGTATTTATAACAATCTGTCTTGGGATATTAATGTACAAGGCAATGTTTCTGATAGTCATTCATTTCTCAACTTTGGTCAGAAGTGAATGTTTCTTTTTCAAAGATTTGTAGTAATGTGGTTCTCAGAGACTGCAAATAGAGGGTTTAGCTGAATACAGACAGTATATTAAAATTGTCTAAAGAAGAAAAATGGTAGTTGGAGAGAGAGATCAATTCAGAGCTCTGGAAGCAGTAACTGGCCTTCCAGGGCAACGGGATCTTTAAATAAGCAGTAATTTTCATCAGACTTTCTTATGAAACCTTTAATAAGCTTGAGCTGAGTCACCTACATCTGTTTGGTAGAACATCAATTTCCCACCTCAATATTGTCACTTCTTCTGTGAAAGAATTCCAGGGAACTACACAGTTACTTGTGAAGCAGGGAGGAAATACGGCGTGAAGTTTTTAGTGAAAATGCTAATTTTCAGAGTTGTATTTACAAATGAAACACATGCTTGCGATTAGCTGTGAGGCCAACAGTTGTATGCCACAGATACGATGCTCCTATACTTTGTTTAAGGAGCTACAGAAGAAATGCAGTTAGAAAAGTAACTAATGAGAGTTTTGTATGCAAGCATAGATCTAAAGTAATAAATATATACTCTACTACTACTGTAAAGTAGCAATGTGTATTCTGTATTCTTCAGGAGAAACACAAATTTACCGCATATAACTTTCGTTCCTTACCTTTCAAGTTGCCCCATGGAGGGCAGGCAGTGAGCTGAGTCCCCGCTGCTCCGCGGCAGCTCCCTGGTCCCCCACCGCCGATGCCACTGCTGCGTCGCACAACATACTTTGCTCCTGAGGACTGAAGGATGATCTGTGATCGCGCACAAGAGAGTTGGGGATTCTGAAGTCTGTCTCTTGCGTTTTGAAGGTCGTGTGTCTTACGTATACTGTGTTTGTAGAGTCTTATGAGTTCTCTGCGTTGGCCCGTGTCGTCCTTGATGGCAGGTTATTTCTTAAGAAAAGAAAAAAAAAAAGGCATGGACACTATGTATAGTATTATCTGCCACAAACTAAGTTTCTTCAGTTATGGAGGCACCCCCTCCAGAAAGGTAAATCTTGCTCCATCCATGCTTTGGGCAGGGGGGAGCTGTATTTATCTGCACGTATGAAGAGAAGGGGAAGAGCAGTAAGAGAGGCCAAGAAAAGGGAGAGAGAATCTTTTGAGATTCTCTGCTTCCCACCCCAGCTAACAGCCTGTCTGAGAAAATCAAGTGGGTTTTCTTTTCTGGGGTTGGTTTTTTTTTTCCACTTTGTTTGTTCTTTATTTCAGGTTATCTGTGATATGGAGAACCAAATCCACAAGCTGAGGGAAGAACTAATTCAGGTGAACGCTCAGCGGAAGCAGCAGCTGCTGGAGCTGAGCCATCAGTGGGAAGAGGAGAAGCAGAGGGCAGCTCGAGACCACGAGACAGCCGTGAATAAGCTGAAAGTGGAGGCAGAAAAAATGACGTTAGACCTGAAAAAGGTGCACGCGGCGGAAACGGAGAAGGCCTTGGACAAGGTAAGAGATTTGCATAGGGCTGATTCTGGTGGCATGACAAAAGGGGAGCAATCACATCAAAAGTCAGATAAGCAAAGTTTCACTGAGAAAAATGTTTAGGGGTCACTTGAGTTGAAAAAACAGACGTATGCTCTGGATCTGACAGTGGATGCTGCAATCACAGCACGAGTACGGAAAACTTTGTGGTTCTGTAATGAAAGACTTCATCTCTTTGGACACGCAGCGGCAGCGGTCGCGTTGTGGCTGTTCTCCCCGAGAGCGGTGCTGGGGCAGCACCTTCCAGCCGCAGTGAGCGTGGAACGGGGATGACCGTGTGGTGCTCCAGAGCTGGTGGGACTTTAAAAATCCAGATGATTTTAAAGGCAAAGCCAGCCAAGGACCAGGCTAATCGCTTTTCCTTTGCCAGAATAGATAGAGTAGAAAGGGTGGTTCTGTCTAACCGAGCTTTTTCTCCCTTAAAAAGAGGGAAAGTTCTTCAGGAGGAAAAAGTTCAGGCTAAAAGTGCAAGGAAATTGGGTCTAGTTGCTAACAATGGCTGGTCTACTTTTGCCTGTGTGCATCGAGTGAGCAGGTACTGTGTGAAGGGCTTGAAAATAGAAATTACCATTTCAGATAAATCAAGGCTTCCCTCCCCGTTCTGTTCAGTGGGGTTGCTGACTGTGCATCAGTGCTTGCTGAGCGTCCCCTTGTACCGGTGTCTTGAATTCAAGTATTTCACTACATTAGGGATGATGTGAGCTAAAACCCGTGAGTTTTATTTCAAAAGCTAAACTAAAAAAAACCCCTACTTAATACTTATGGTAGACGCTGTGTATGTGTAAGCAGATAGTTGTTGAAGTATCTTTTATATGCATTAATGTAATCATACATTTTATTGCAAAGTGATGTACAGTGGCACAAATTAACAATCTGCATATACTGTTTGAAGGGCCTTTGTGAAAATGACATTTCATTTACCTGCGTCAGGTTCTTGGTCTGTAATTTTAAACAGCATTCGGAGGATTATGTTGGAAATCAGCCAGCCTGAAGCCATTAAAATGGCTGTGATCAACAATTCAGAATCTTTTCTGAATGTAAGGAAAGCTCCGCTTGGCATAATTATTTAAAGCCAAGGTCACAGAAAGTATTTAAACCTTTGAAATTCATCATTAAAGGATTAATTTTAACTCAGGAAGACATTGTCATTTTTGCTTAAAAATGGAATTTGAATCTCAATTCTTTTCTTTCTTTGATCTTTTTTTACATGTGTAGTATAGCAAAAGAAAAGTTAACTTCTTTACATCCTCAAATTGAAGTTACAAATAATCCCTCATAGGGCAATATCTTTAATAGTCTTGAATTGTCATTTCTGTCAGAAATACTATTTTTTTTAATTTGTTGCATTTTTTCCTATTTTTCAAAAAAAATTGCTAATTTTAAGCTATATTAACTGCTATTGAATTATTTTTTTTATTTAACCTACTTCCCTATTTTTACCGCTAATCAGAAGAGCACATGTTGAGTAAAAGGAAGGCAGGGGGGAAAAGTATCTTTGTTGGCGAATCTTCCACGTGAAAATACCTTGCATTACCTTCAAATCCCCCATTCTGCTTCGTTTCTATCCTCCAAATGTAGAGTTGTGGAAGGTGGCCACAAAGTCCAAAAGGCAAAGTAGCTTAGAAGGCAAACTCCATTTAAAGCTCAAAAGTTACAGTTTCAGCTAACTTAGTTCAGATCTTGATCCTATTAAAGTCCATAGAACTTTGATGAAGATTTTATTGAAGGGGAAAAAAAAGCAGCATCTTAATTGCAGCATGAGTCCTGAAACTTGATTTTTGAAAGTCTTTTATTTTTCTAGCAAAACTTAACCTTGAAATTTAGGACAATACGGGAGAAAAATTTGTCCTCTAAGTTTATTCTGGTTTTTGCCAATTCTATAAAGATTGCTTAAAAATCCAAGGGGAAGTTGAATTTCACTGTTTAGGCTTGGAACATATAACTGTCCAGATTTTCTGAAGGTCAGTCCATTCCCAAGTGAAGGATGTCGTTCCTCTGTGGTCTGTTTTGTGAGTAATACTGATTTCTGCGTGGATTGCTTTGTGTAATTGTGGACTGTTGTTCACGTGAACCTGATGAAATAGAAAAGAAATGGCTAAAACTTAAGTGAAAAGAAAAATTGAAGTAAAAATGGGCAGAAGGACATATAGGATTCATATGGTATTGCCCTGCCCATAGCCCTGTCGCAGTGGGGCTGGCGGGGAAGAGAGAGGGGAACAGTTTTCATTGCAAGAGCACCGAACGTTTAAATATTTGTTGGTATTTGTAGACAACTTTTTAATATTAGGCACACATCATTTAATTTACTGAGATCTTTAATTTTCTGTTGCTTAAAAATCTCAAATTTAAAGATAGTACATTGTTTACTGTAATATTTTAGTGGATTTATTTTGTTAGTGATTACAGCGTGCAGTGCCAGCAAGTTGCTCAGTAAATGTAGTACGGTAATGTTTTTGAACCTGCGATTCTAAAAGCAAATATCTTTTGACAGTTATTGTATCTCCCAATCATTAGGGAATGATAAGTGGGAAAATATTTAACAGGTGGCCAAATGGCACAGTGAAACCTGCACTGTAGGAAAAATAAACATGGCATCTGTTGTTGTGGAAATAATAATAAAGGGAAAAGTCCATAACTTTCCAGGGACCTCCCCTATTGCAGGTGTTATTTTCAATTAAACACCACTTCGTAGGAAAGTGAGCTGTAGCCAACCTAAATATGCACGTTATGAGCAGTGTTGAACCCGTGGTGGCCAAGTTGGGCACCTCTGAGACTTCTCGGTGCTGAGTGCTGCTCCCCGAGCTGCAGGAGCATGGGAAGAGGCGATGAGGGCTCTACCTGAACCGCAGTCGGAAGACTTTTGGGAGCAAGGTCCTTATCACCAGCCCGGCGCGTAGAGACGGGGCCGAGGTGATAGAGGAGCCGCTCAGCAGGCTGGTGCGATGCAGAGGAAGCTGTTCGTTCATCTTGAGCCTTGCTTTTTGCTAAATCAGGTGCCGCGGCCCAATTGCCCCTCATCACCTTACTGCTCACCTTTTAAGACATCCCATGGTAGCAATATTAGAACACAAAGCCACCTTATTAGATACGGATAACAAATGTTAATGTCCTTAAGGTCAGAGAAGCCACGCTGGACATAAATCAGACAAAAATTCAGGATGATAGCATGGAGAATTTGAAACGGTACTTATCGTGTTCTTAGGACTTCAGTACTTTCCTAATATCTGTTATCTGTCTCTAACAGAAAAATGACTTGAGAATATCTCCAAATTATTTCTTGTCTGTTAGTTAAGGAATCTGAAATATAGTTTCAGAAGAACACTTGTATTCAATCACAGTGATTTCGATTTACTTTTAAAGTATAGACTTCATTTGCTTGCATTTCATTACCTCATTCGATTATAGCATTTTGTTGATGTGAGGGTGATTTTATTTTTTTTTTCTCTGAAGTCATACCTCATTATGATGCAATGAAACATAAACTGTTTAAGAACTAAACATATTCGAGACTACCCGACCCTGTAGTTAGGCTCCACTAATGACCGATTTCAGCAGGCAGACGGGTGGTTGTAGGTTGCATCAGCAGCACTTGCGGCAGGAGCACTAACCGGCCAGGTGTAACGGACTGTACAAAGCTTACGAGCGTTTCCAGGTTTGCCAGAAATTACTAAAAGCAAGAGACAAACTGCATTTCTAAGTGCATGCAGATGTGAAGCTTGGCTAACGCAACTGTTTGTAACGTTCATCTGTGGTATTTTCTTGGCAAAGAAAATGAGCATTCAGAAAGCCTGACCCGAGCAGATCAGTAGACATGCTAACAATGCTCAAAGGAAGCAACCTTGGAACTGAAAATATCTCATAAAAAAAGCTCGCTTTGAGCAGTGCACATGAGTAAATTGGAGTGGGAGAAAAAGGGTTTGTTTTCTTTCCTCTCTAAATAATTTTCAACATTTAGCTTTTTATTGACTTTTTTTATATTTAAATAGATATTTTGACTCATCCTGTTAAATCTTTATGCAGGTTCCAGGAACATCTAATTCTTTCTCAGTGCTGCTTTTCTTGTGGAGAAGTAATTTACATTTTTCTGTATTGGCTGTACTGAACGCACATGATATTTGATTACAGGATGAATCCATAGTCAAAAAATAAAATAAAATAAAAAAAAGCACAAGGAGAGTCAAACACTTTAGTTCCTGGACTGCAATTCTGATTTCAGTACAGCTGGGAAATGGTTCACTTCGGAGAGATGGGACTCCAAGACGGCATGCGACCTGGCCAGAGCCGTGCAAATTGTACTTAGAGGGTTTATAATGTAGCAGTTACGTGTAGTCTGAAATTCCTGTTATTTTAAACAAAATTTGACATTTACAATGTTTTCTAGTCCATACATGCAACAGTCACTCCACCTGTGTCAGCTGGGAAGTCCACAGAAAACTGAAATGGTTGGGGAATTCAAAGTTCAGGTTGCTGTGTAAGTGACCACTTCCCTAATTAAGAATAACTATTCTATACAATAGTTATGTTCTAATATAATGTTTTGTAACAAGGCCTTTCTCAAAAATGTGCTGTGTCCTATAATTGGATGAGTAATTTTTGAACAACTTCTACTTGCATACAGTTTGCAAATAACATGCTGATAATGCACCCTGCCGAGCGTTTCAGTCCTTCTTTTAGCATCAAGCTTTGTGATGCCGGATTAATTAATTAGCAGTCCAGCTGGACATACTCATTGGGCATACTTTCATACCGCACGTGTAGGAAAATGTTTAAACGACAATATCTCTTCTGGCGCTATTGTCAGTACTCATACAGATGCTGTCATACTCTTCAGCACTGGCAAAGAAATAGAAGATGAAAAGAAAGAGTATGACATCTTCAAAGATTAAAGAGATATTCCAAGAGATACTCCATTATGAGTTTCCCCTAAGCGGTTAAGTTACTTAAAGAATAAGCATTGCATACTTTCCATTAGCTCACGTTGTTGAATACTGTCTCTAGCTCTTGTTCTTCTCTGCCAACTCGACATTTCATTAACCACCAAAAACGGTTCCATCTTTGTATCTCAGACCTTCTGGGAACTGGACCATCTCTGCAGCAGTTCTGTAGGTTCTGGCTTGGACTTCTTAGCATAATGGAGCCTTTGATCTGAGTGACACCTTTCACTTCATTAACTTGAACACTAATAGCCATAGTATAGATAGCTTCGTTTATGTGAGCATCCAGATGAACTATTTTCACAGTCGTTGCAGCGATACCCTGCTTATTTACATGGGGGCAAATAGGTCAACCATAAAATGTGGACGTGTATTCTTCCTGAGTATAACGATATCATTAAATTGGTATCTAATTGTAACGTAGATGCATGTTTTTCTCCTTGCTGAATGCATTCAGGATCTCCACCAGTTGTTGTATATATGACATTTTTTTAGACTAAAATTTTTAAATGTTTATTTGAATCTATTATGTGGATTCTTTTGCTTAGGCCTGAGCTATGAATAATCTAAAGAGCTTCTAATTCTTACCAAGAAGAGTTGGGTATTTCCTGAGTCTCTTAATTTTTTCCATTATAATCCAAGAACTCTTGGCTCTGATATTATCTCTCTGTTCCAGAGTAGTAATATTTTTGTTGGTTTTATGTTGTAGAGTCTGTGTACATTTACTTACATTTGGTTCTTGAACATTTCTGATGCAGTGTTAGTGATTCACCAACTAATATGATTCAAAATGAGCATAGTACTTTGGATTTGGAGAAAATCTACCAAAAGCCAAGAAGATCAAGGAAAAAGAAATGTATTTCAATAAAGAGAAAAGATTATGTAGCAAAGTTAGTGTATGTCAGCACAAGAAGTGCAGATTATTTAATCTGTCTTTTACAGCAACTCTTGCAATAAAATTTTGCTCACAGATAAGGGGGGAAAACCAATTTCCTCTCTAGTGTGTCCCCTTTTGCACTGCTCCTTCTTATTCCCCTAAAGCAAAAGAAAGAAAGGTGATAGTGGACCAGGAACATGGTCACAGGAATTGCATCATCCCTTCAGGGAGCCATTTGGAAGAGTCTTTAATCAACAGAGCCAAACATGAAGAAAAATATGGTAGAATAATCTCAGGGATATTTCACTCAAATGAGACTGAAAAGAATTTATGGCTCGCTCTACTGGAGATCTTGCAAAGCAATAGTCTGTTATTCACAGTATTACTCTGCTTCTACCTCCTTAAAACCAAACCAACCAAAAAAAACCCCAACAAACCCCAAACAAACAGAAAGAAACACCCAGAAAAAAACCTCAGAAAAGCAAAATGGTAAGATTTCTGCCCATCAATTGTACTTATAAACCTGATTCCAGAGGTAACCGAGACTGGTTGGTATAACTGTTACTGTGGGAAAAAATCTGCACCCCTGAGCATTAGGCTTAGTTTTTAACATCTTCGTTAATGTTTGGAGAAGAGATCAAGCGCCACATTATTTGCATTCACAAATAACACCATAGGGTTAAAAACTAAAATGACTGATGCAATGCTGTTAAATAATGAGAACCAGACAAGAAGAATCATAATTGAGCTAACTGATAAATTATGACAAAATATGGAATTGAAAAGGTAGCTTTCAACAGGGCAAGGACTGATATAATTAAAATTAGAGCTCTATCATATGGCCTGTCTTTCAGCACACTTTATTCACTCCCTATCAGTTATAGTTGGTTAGTTGAGAAGTTTGGGGTTTTTTAGCCAACTGGTATTAATCTAAGTTATCTATCTAAGAAGTATTCACAGGTGGGGGTTTTGTCTTCTCTGTCTCCTATTTCTTTTCAAGTCTGTGTCCAAACACCGCTTCTAGTTCTGCCTCAGCAGAAAACACTCTGCTCTTTCTCAATTCTTTAACTTCCAGGTTGTAGCCTTTGCTGCATATTCATAAGATCAAGACTCACAAAATTATGAAGATGGTGGATAAGCTGAATGCTGAATTGGTATTTACCGCCCAAGAACTTGGGCGTAGTTGCTGGAAACTAATAAGAGATTAATTTAAAACTGGTGAAAGAAGGTACTTGAATTGATTTCCATGGAGGTTGTGGAGGCAGATAGCATCAGCAGGCTCAGAAAAGGATTAAACAGGTTCATGAGCAGCATGTACATAAGCAGTCACCACGAGCCTTACTCTGGAGGCCATACCTGATGGTTTTAGTACAACTGATGTTACAGTCTTAACTTTCCTGGTTACGAAGTGCAGGAGGCTTTTCCAGTGGCAGAATGACTGTTCTAATTATTTTTTCAATAGTTTCCTGAGCCTTTCTTCGCTATCCAAACAGACTCTAACACACCAACTTTATCTTGTAATACAGAATTGCTTATTTTTTTAACTTTATTAAATATTTTTTAAAGCCCAATTGAATCATTACCTCATTCTCTGCCTTTTTTCCCACAATACTATGTGCCTTGGAGAAGGCTGATTGCATGTAGGTACAGTTTTCTCTAATTTACCAATTTTACTTATCTTTACATCCCAGGGTACGTTATAACATTAGGAAAAACATTGGCTCTTCTCCAGTACGGTAGCTGATTGTAATGTGAGATTTTTTTTTTTTTTTTTTTAACAACTCAGCCAATTCATTCTTAAATTGTTTTGGAATTACTGAATGAATGCCATCTGGTCTGGGTGCCCAGGCAGGGTTGAGAGGACAGGTCCTACCACCGCTGTCCTGTTACTGGATCCCAATCCCTGCAGCGATCACTGCTGATTTCAGGGGGGCTCGTGCATGGATTTGTTCATGCAAACAGTAGTGTCTGGTGTTTGTTACCTGGAATTCGTAAATACTAAGTGGAAATTTCTCCTGCATCCCATGCCACGAGCTCCGCATCCTTGCTTGTCTTGCAAATTTCTGGGCTAATGCATCCCTTACAGAAAGACTTTCTCAAGTCCTCCAAACCTGAGTCAGCAAAAGCTGCCCCATGGAATGTGTCCATCGCATCCCTGCTTAGGTCAGTATTTGGATATTTAAATTTTTCACTATAGCTTTGTTTTAGGAAAAATGCTCAGTAATCAAGACCCAGCTAATATAAAACATCATTATTGCATATTTAAATTCTGGCACAATTTGAAGACATTGTTTACACTAATTTGCTCCTTCTTCATATCTTTATAATAGAGAAAAGCTGCAGGTGGCTCTTTTTTTTCCTCTTTTTGGAGGCGAAGGAGTGTTTGGAAAATAGGGAAGGGGTAAAGCGATGTTATTAGTCCTTCAGAGTCTTTAATGTGAAGAAACAAAAGTGTTCCAAAATGACTTGCTTACAGCTGCAGAACATGTCATGGAGTAAAACCCACCTTCATTAAATGGGTGAGAAAGAATTCTAATTGTTTTGAAGTTCTTATGATCAGTCTGCATATGCTTCATTGTAATGTGATACTAAAGTGCCTCAATTATGATTTGTATATTTTGGTGCCAGAAGGTTTTTTTTTCTTATGCTAAATTATTAAGTTCTGTCAGCTGCTGGGCTGTCATATAGAGATACAGTAAATCACATTATATTTTGTCATGGATTACACAGAGCAATAAATTTGGGAACAGAGATCAAAGTAGTTTCACAATCACATCTGAGTGTAGGAGGGGTGTTTAACTTGTAGAAAATCTGATTTAGGTGAAACTGTTGCAGTTCTTGTGTGAATTTGAAATGAATTTTGGTGTTTGCTTGAAAATGAAAGGTACAAATCCCCACAAGAGTTCTCCTGTATTTAGTTCAGAGGAGTTAATTCTGACCTACAGCTGCAGGACGGAAAACGGATAAATAATTAAACATTGGGAATGTTAAGAGTCTCTCAATGTCTTATTTATGTTTTTAATTGCTTTCATGATTGAGCAATATATTCCATTCTCTTTAATTGGGACTTTGCTGGACTTGCACATAGTTAGTCATCGGTACAGTAATGCTTTCTGGCTCCGTGAAGTTGTCGTTCTTTTGGGGAAGCTTTGTTGTATTTAAAACTACAAAAAGTAATCCGGCATAATCTTGCGAAGGAACACTGATTGCTTCAGATCATAGATTTGTTAGGGGATTTTGTCGTATTTTGAATGTTTGTCTTTCCAACTGTAGGAGCTTAACTTTTGTTGGGTTCTCATCTAATGATGTAACTTAGCAATGCCAAGTTAACTTAGTAATACCGAGTCTGTCCTTTTGTTTCTGGTTTTCCTTCTGTTCAATAAAAAAGGTTCTGTCTCCAAACGATACATATGTAGGATTTTTTCCCTGTCGTTATCTTCTTAACACTTGCTTGTTATTCAAGCTTGAAACAGCAATGGAGAATCTAAAAAATAAAACCCACATTCTTATCCCTTCATAGTCCTTTCAGGAGCATCATAGTCTGTCCTTGGCAAAAATCAAGGTGGATAAACTGAGTTGAGATGTAATGGTAAAGTGCATGGGTCTCAGAAATCTCCGAGTTCCGCAAGAATCGTGTATTGTAAAGCTCATACTAAGTACTCCTTAACTGAGTCCAACCGTGGGCGAGTGTCACAAGGGTATACCTTTGCTTTTTATTTGTGGAGGAAACATTAGCTTTGACTTGCATCTTCAGAGATGTTTAGCAGCCTTCGGGATTTTACTGGGTGTCAGCTGTTTGGGTACCAAAACCCTCTGGGCCTGAGTGATACAAACTGTTCTATAAAGTTCTTTGTCTCTCTCTCCCACTCCGATGCCGAGTGGGTGTGAGCAAGTGAGGTGCCTGGGTAGCAGAGGTGCCCAGGATTGCTGACGAGTAAAGGCAGCTTGTAAAAGCTCTCATAATTCCTGTCCGGTGCAGGTTTTATTTGTTAAGGCTCTGAAAAAGAAAATGCCACCACTTTTGAATATAATGTCTTAATCCCACTGTAAATAACCATTTTAATTCAGTTGGATAGAACAGAAGAAAACCGGGAAATATAAAAAATCATAATCCAGGGATGTATTTGTGCTGTACCAGATTTAGGCACATAGCTGCGGGAAAACTGGGCTTCAGTACCCTGATGCGGAGAGTGTTGCAGTCCCAACGTTTTCCCTGGGTTTGCACAGTTCATCTTATTTGAATGTTGAGCAAAAGAAGGAATCGTGCCATGACGTGAAAGCCACCTGCCTCTGAACTGTTTCGGCAAAATGTCACAGTACGTCTTCAGATTAAACTATAATTCGCTGCCTGTCCTTTCAAATGCCTGGTGCATGCAGCAGTGCTATCTTCTATAAAGTATATTTAAGGTATTGAACAATTTCATGTGGCGACCTAGACTGTTAATCTGGTTTTAAAACCTGGTATTGTATACAAGGCTTGTATATTAGGCCAAATCATGCAGCTGGTTTTAAGTAAGGTGCCTGGCTCACTGCTACATGGAGTAGAAGTCAGTAGTAGTGAAGCTGGGAAATATTTAGATGCCCAGTAAATCCATTTAGATGAAGCTAGTATTGCGTACTAGCGTAAGGATGGTATAACTTTAGCATCTTCCACCAGGCAGTTGGAGTCTCATAGAATAATTTTTGGAAGAGTTAAATGTCTGTCTTTAATCTCTCTACATAATTTCAGAATTATTAGAAATACACTGTTAGTTTAAATGAAAGAAATCAGAATTTTCCTAAGGCACAAATTGCACAAGCAGTTTTTCAGTTGGCCCCCATTAAGCACAGAATTGCAATGCGCCACAGAAAGGCAATTCTCTATACGGGTAGAGTGTCAAATTCATCTCTCTTCATTCTTGGTTTTTTCCCAATGAAAAGTGCTTAGCACGTGAATGAGAGGTTTTTTTTTTTTTCCTAAAGATGTATGTTTAAAGAAAAAAAAGAAAAAGATTTATAGACCTACAAAAGTGGAATGTAAAATAGAATATTAATAGGATTTGCGAGTATGACAGATTGGGATTTCTATCATTCATTTTCAAAACCCTTGAAGTCATTTGGTACTTGACTAATTATTCTGTTAACATCATTTTGGATATTGAACTATTTTTAATGGTCTTTTGGGTGGCTCAAATTACATATTTGAACCGGTATGTTATTTTCACTGTTACATAGAGATTCGGCTTTCCATTTAACTAATTGGTGGGGAGAGCAGCGGAAGGAACAGGAGTATTGGTGTAGGAAGTCACCACTGTTGGTATGAGAGGCACATAAGGAAAATAGACGTTTGAGGCTTTGCGGTCAAAATGAAATTTTTATGTGTAATCAGATGAACTTAAAAGGTGATCTGCTAATCTCTGAAGTTTAAACAGATACTGTACAGCGTTTTAACGTACCTAATAACAAAAATTGCTACAGTTAGCCATTCTGAAGGTCATTTTCTCTCGACATCTGTCAAATTACACAATCTTGAATTTTGGTACAAAGCATAATGCTGTCAAACTTAAATAGAAATATTCCAGAATGTGGAGTGGTGTGTTGTTTTTTAAGGTAAATGGACCCCATTTACATTAGTTCTTTGATGTTAAATTCTTTGCTGCACATCAGAGAACAGTTGCTTCTTCCCTGGAGCAAGTTTTCTTTCTTCTCCTTCCCCCACCCTTTGATTTTTTTTTTTCTCCTTCTTTTTTTTTTCTTTTAGTTTGCTTACACTTTTATCTAACTAATTATGGAGGATCAGTTTATGTATGGCCATCATTTAGCTAGTTGCAGGCATTTTGAAAAATGATTATTTGATAGCTAGTACCATAAACAGATTTCTTAAATCTACTTTTCTATTAGTGAATATGGGTGTGTATATATAACCCTCTAGTTTATCAGAATTCTGTTTGTGGGGGTTTTGTTGTTTGTTTATGTTTTGGGGAGATTGAAATCAAATCGAAACATTACTGAATCAATTACAAAACTGTAATTCATATGTAATGAACAGGATTTCGCTATGCATCCTTAATTCTTACAGATCTATCTGCATTTGAGTTGCAGGAATTAGTTTTCCTCTTAATTTTGTAGCATGATTGAAATCTAACTTTCAATCCAAAAAGCCCCATTCCAAAGCTCAAAGATATGCAAAGATTTGTACTGTTCAAAAAAATTCTTGAATGTTTACCGAAAATGCAGCTGTTAAGACGTCCTAAACCTCTTCACGGATGGTGATGGAGGATGAAGTTGCCCATGGCCCTGCCAACCCCGTAGAGCAGCTAGAGCCACCATTGATGCTGGAGGTGGCCGTACCGGTGAGCAGCCCCCGGGGCTGGTTAGGACGTGCGTTCCACCGAGTGGAACTCCAACTAAAAGTCCCCTCTAATATATCTTACACCTTTAAAATAACCTATAAACCCTTTGTAATTAGGGTAGGACATGGCGTGCTTTTGCAATGTGGTCCCGTCGTAGATCCTTTGCTCTTTTATTCTTAGTAATGCTGTTCTGTTTGATGAAAGGAAAAAATGAAAATCAGACAGTGTTAGAATAGCATCCATTAATTCAGATACCACATCTGTAGTGCTAATACCGTTTTTAATTTTTACGTGAAATGTTTTGTTGAAGTCGGTGCAGTTTTGCTCAGCAACCACAGTATGATGCTTTAAGGCTTGTTATAGAATTATAGTTGGTTTTTAAAACCAATTAACTGTAACAAGGACATAATCTTTTTAATGCAAAAGTCTTCACTGTAATATAAAATAACTGCATGTAAAATTGTCATAATCAGATAATTTTAGCTAAAATATGTATTAACTGTGTGAAACTAAACTGAAGTTAATTTTTGAATCAGTGGGATTCCTCTATGGCTTATCCAATTTAAACCTTTTTATTATAAAAATGGATATTACAGTTGATATTTCGGACAAGTTTTTGCCAAGTGTGAATTTCAACAGCTACCTCTCTCACACGGAAAACTAGTTTAAGACCATTAACTGCATTTGCGGTGCTGCCCATTGCTATAAAAAGAGTTAGACTTTAATGAATACTGGCTGACCCTCCAAACGTTCACCTTCCAGTTGGATTCTTATTCATTATGTTTCTGGAATAGCAAGTAACCTGAAAGCGAGGGAATGCCCTTAAAATAATACAGAAGCAGCTTATGCCTCATACAATGCATGGAGCGAGCAGCCTGTTAGAGAAGAAGGAGCCCAGGAAGATGCTGCTTGTGTACACCATGGCATTTGTAACCTTCTCGCTTGTCAGGATAAATGTAATATATTCCGCGATGTTCGCTGTACGTAGCTATGTGTATTTACTTTGCAGTAAGCCATTTCTTATAAAAAAAAAAAAAAAAGTAAAAAGGCACTTTTGTGTGTGTGTGTAGTAGCAGTGCTACGTGTGCCCCAGGGGAGCAGGTTTCGGCCTCCCTAGGCTGCAGAGCAACAGCCTAGAGTCAAGAGGTATTAAATTAGTTTAGTCGCAGGTTTTAAAAAGGGAAAAGCTTTCTATTTCTGCAGTAAAAGAAGATGGTAAAGAGTGTTCTTGTGCATCACCGTGAATTGGATCCTTTCAGCTGACCAGTGTGCTATAACTTGTCGAAACTGCCTTCTGCAGAGCCTCGCTGGTGCTACCTGTGCAGTTTGTGATGATGCAAGACCTGCGCGGTGTTACAGATCTAGAGAGAAAAGCTGACGTCAGCAGGTGTCCATAGCTTTTAGTGCCACAGCGTCTAGATGGCCAGTTTTAGAGCCGATCGAAATGTGTTTACCACCTCCAGCGGAAGTTTTGGTAACTCCGTATGTCCGAAAATCAGACTCCTCAAATAAGGATGTTTGGGACTGCAAGTAAACACAAGAATCTGTGGTTTGTTGCTGACTGGGAGACAACTTATAAATATTTTGCTAATCGGAATCTGTTAAAGCCATTATAAAAGAAAATGTTGTAATTGCCTTTAAATAAACTGGTAGGATATACTTTCTTTGCTTTCAGTTAGGCACAAAGCACTGGAATTCAGCATATCTTTCTTTTGGATCGCCGTATCTATCAGAGGTCCTCCTGGTTCTACTCAGTGTGAACAAACAAGTTCTAATTTGTTTATGAAAGTTATGAGTGTTTTATTTATTGGGATCTCTTCTATGGGTTCAGGAGGTTCTAAAGCTGTTTTTATGAAAGATGAAGACTTTTACCCCAGGCAAGTTGAGTGAGAGCAGCTGTAATGTGATGATCTTTGCAGTGCCTTGCTGACTAGTATCTCTCCCTTTCTGGGAGTAACAGTGATTTACATTATTCCTGTAATTTATTTTTTACCTTTTTTCCCTAAAGATAAACTGGCAGTTTCAGTCACTTTGATACACAGTGGTGGCAAAATGTAATGGGAAACTAGATGACAATACAGTGGTAAGAGTGTTAACATGGGTGAGCTGGAATACAAAGAGAAATGTAGCATGCATTGAGCTGTCTGGCATCGCTGCTCTCTTTTTATTGATGCAGCCCCACAATGTGCCCTCACGGTGCTTGTGGCACACTTTAAATGATGAAGGTAGAAGAAGTGGGATATAATTTGTCTGCTGCTCCAGAATTCTTGTATATGCTCTTTTAAACCAATATGCAGTGCCATTATCTCTATCTATAACAAAAAAGCAAAAAATGTGTTCTTAAAAATTATGCTCATATTTGATCATTGGTTTTGATTAACATTTTTAGTAGACTTAGTACCAACACATGGAAGTCTCTATTTCATATGTTTCATAATCTTGGAATTTGAAGGGATGCAAGATCTTAAATTGCAGTANAACAGCTCCATGTCCTTCATGTCCTGGGGACCCCCGAGCTGGACGCAGCACTGCAGGGGGGTCTCAGCAGAGCGGAGTAGAGGGGCAGAATCCTCTCCCTCAAGTATCATGTAAACTGTAAGATTATTTTTAACCGGCTGTAATATACTTACATTAAGCTGTACCATACGTAACTGCCTGCATTGCATGAGATGATTCGAGTCCTATCATGCTTGGCAGCGATTCGCAAACACTGTCTGCAACTTTAAAGCTCCTAAATTTATAGTCCAGTAAAATCAATAAGACTATTTGCTTGACTGCAATCCCTGGTGTTTGCAGAACTGGAGTTTCATTCTTGCAACTGGATCCAAGCAGGGTTCAGAGGCTTCCGAGTCCCCCAAAACAGGCGCTGGCACACAGGCAGCTGAAGGAGCTTGTGTTTGTGTGCTGGATGCTGTGCCGTAAAACTAAGGACGACAGATCAAAGATTTGAACACGAGGTCAGATAGATTTTGAAAACTTAATCAGCTTAAATTTGCTTCAGAACTCGGCTCCGTAAAATTCTGTCCCCCTAAGAAAATATTTTTTCTTAGACACCTGTCCTCAAATTTTAGAGCCAAGAACACGAGAGCGCTTAGCAGTTCATGTGAGGACAGCGTTTTGAGGACGCTCTATCGATATAGTACTGTGGCACTTGGCTAGAAAAATACAAATCAGAATTTTGTCCTGAAATTAGATTGGATTGATTTTAGTTGTTATCAAATTATTTCTGAAATTAAATTATTTAAGGAAAAAAAATTGAGTTATTTTTCCCCAGAATTATAGAACTATTTGCTTATTGGGTTCCAGTATGACAAAGCAGCCTTGTTTTCAGTTTGTTTTATTCTTTATCTTTGACTTGAGAAAAAAACAAATGCCAGGAAAAGGGAAGAGCAATATGTCCAAGAGCTCCCAGTTGGTTCAGCTGCACCTTGGCTCGATTTTCAGTGCAGTCACCACCTTTAAAGAAGAAGGGACGTGCAATGGGACAGAAGGCAGTTGCAGACACCAAGCTGAGACATGAAGTCGTGTCCTCCATGTCGCACTGTACCCTTGCAGCCAGTGCCTGGGACTTTCTCCTTTCCCTTTCCCTCCGTTCAGAAACGAAGTCACCCTGATAAACTCATGTGTGTGTTACCTCCCTCCTGCCACACACACAAACTCACTTTTTTTTTTTTTTTTTTTTTTAATCCGCAGAAGTCTTTATGTTTGTCTAATAATTGGCAGCAGAGGTACAATTTCTCCCCTCTTTCAAGTGATGAATAGTTGGCCGGAGATCAAAGGCAAGCCCTTGCGGTTTTTTGGCTGCCACAAAAGGGCGTTGGAGTTGGCGCGGGTCCCAGCCGCTCAGCGATAGGCATGTGGATGAGGTGCCAAGCGGAGGGGTCGGTGGCAAAGCGTCTGTACATGTTCTTCATCTGAGCTAATCTGGTTGCCTTTTGTGTGTATTTCAGGCAAACAGCCGGCTGAAGCAGACTGAGAAGGACTACAGTCAGAAGCTGGCTAAATCCTCACAGGTAGGTAGCGAGAAGGCAGGAACCTCATGTGAATCCATTTGATTTGGAAACTTGATGAAAAGTGTAATTACTTCTGCTCTTGGTCCTGACAATCAAGAGAAGCCATAACCATTTCCCAATCAAACACCCAATGTCTTTCTTGTAGATTTTAACCTTTCAAAAAACATAGAGCATTAAACTCACTAGAAAAAATGGGTAGGAATTTTTTTGAGTTCTAAATTTCATCTTTTTCATCTATTTTTTCCTCTCCTGAGGACCCAGGAGGACTGAGTCCTCCCTCAGCCAGTGGGAAGGGAAGGCGAGGTGCCCCGTCAACCAGCACATCTCATACCATCAGGAGCAGTTGCACAACCAGGACTTGCATTTCGTGTCACAAGGTGGTGTTTGCCCACACAGCTGATGGCAGGACGGCAGTTCCATCTCTGCCGTCTTGATGTTTATCGTTGCTCCTAGCCAGTTCAGCATTTCTGCCCAAAAACGCTTTGAAGAATCTCAGTGTCCTGAAAGCAAACTGGTTTTGACTTGAGTTTTTGTTCTTCAGAGTAGTCTTTTGAACATGGAAGATGAAAATGGGTGTTGAATTTACATATATGCTTAAAAATGATGACAGGATGATTTTTAAATATTTCAGCTGCCAGACTGATTGACAGGTAGTACTGAAGTGTGAAAAATGATGGAGATGCAACCAGAAGTTAAGCTTTTAATAATAAGAAAATTGCCACGAGGATTTATGCGGAGGTGTCATTCTTCTCATTCCTCCCAACCGCAGCAGAATGCCTGCCTCTTTCTTGCAAAGTGTGTTTTTAGCAATAGCAATAATAGTCTAAGAATACTCTTAAAATCAGTAAAAACACTGCAAAGAATGATTTAGAAGTCTCTGTACTAGGCAGAGGTGATCAGGGTGACAATGACAAATCACAAACTTTATTACAAGCGGTTTAAAATATTTTAAAGCTCTTGATTTCAGCTTTTCAGCTACCTTTGAGTCTCATTGTATGTAAAACTTCTCCAAAATTTTGGCTTATTTCAGTGAGATTTCATTGGACTATCACATTTTTTCACACCACATTTTTTGAAACTACATTTATCAGAATCATTGTTAAATGTATTTTTACATGATATTTCTAAAACCTAATGTGTATTTTCTGCACATTTATTTGCATACAGAGAGGTTGGGGAGTCTCCATCCTTGGAGATACTCAAAACCCAACTGGACATGGTCCTGAGCAACCAGCTTTGGGTGACCCAGCTTTGAGCTGGTCCCATCCATCCTCACCAATTCCACAATTCTGTGATAAATCAGAGAGAATACTTTCCTAAATGCCTTTTTAGTAATTTGTTGACACCCTTATTTAGAAAGAAAGGAAGAAACAACAACAAAAACCCCTTTTTTATCTTGCCATCTGAACCTAAATAGCAGAAAAATGATAAAGCTCAAAAAGTAACATTTAATGCATGCCAGACCTTAAGGAAGAGAATCCTTTTCATTTCTATCTCTCTTTTATCTTTTGTCATTGACATTTTTATGCTATTGTCGTGCCCAGTGAGTGTAATCAAAAATCAGCCCCTCTATGCCAGACATAGTTTACTGTCAATACAAAAATGAGTCTTGTCCACTTGTTAAAGGCTGATGGAATAATTTAAGCACTTCTGAATTTTTAAACAAAGGGTGAGGCAAATTGCTTTAATTGTTACAGTGGGAACACCTAGGTAGTGTGGTACAAGGTAATAACTACTTAAACTAAATGTCGTAATACATTTTGTCAGACTGAAATGTATTGGCCTGTAGAATAGTCTTGAAATGGAAAAAATTTGAGCCTTTTTTTTTTTTTTTTTTTTTTTTTTTTTTTTTTTTTTTTTTTTTTAAGCTAGGCATTGCAGCAGCTAATACACTGTTCTCTTTACTGGGGACAGATGGGCCCGGTGACCAGAGCTGGCATCCCCCTGCGCTTTCTGTGGCAGACACAACACATACATCATATGTCAGGGCTATTTGGCACAATAAAGGAGTTTCACCCTGATGTCTGAATTTCTTTACTTTTGTGGGTTTGAATCAAATCCCTGAAGTTACTTGAACATAGTTTTTTTTGTAGCTCAGTATTAATAATAGGTCAATTGCAACTTTTCTTGTGGTCATGTTGCTGACAACATCTGTCTAATCTTACTCTCTGTGGCCTCTTGGAACATTCACTTTTAACACCCACACAGAGGAGATATTTCAAGAAATTTCCTCTGAAGTTTATACAAAGTAAACAGATTTATTTTTTTTTCCTCAGAAAAGTACTGCACAAAGCAGATCTTTCTCCATCAATTCATGCCGAAATTTCCTTGCATACATTTCAGAACTTCTATGCTAGTCCAGGGTCTTAACCCAGTAAAAGCTTTAAATTGCAGCTTCGTGTTTTATTAAAGGATTTGTTATTTTGTTTTATATTTAAAAAGTGACAAAATGGAATGTACACAAAGTGGTACAGGTTTGCATGGCTTCAAGTTATCTTAATAATTTATATGATCCATCCCTTTCACTTGCTTTCTCACTGCATGTGTAACACACCTAGCAAAGCCAAATTTGTGCAAATTGTCGTGTAAACGATGATCTAAATTGCAAAACCAGTGACACTGCTTAATTCTGCCTGAAGAGTTACACCTACCCAGATAATCTCTAAACTTTGGCCCATTGATCTCATTAAGAGCCAATAGTCCTCCTTTTGATTGGTATATTATCCTTTTTAATATGCATTTGTTTTTAGAAGAGAAACACAGAAATATCTACATAGGTTTTGCTCATACTCTTTTTATTCTCTGGGGTCTTCAGGTAGTCAAGCAGATAAATAAATTTACAGTAGCTTTAATCAGTCCTTTTCTCTTTCCCCAGTGATTCTAGTACCGTCATTTGTAGAGTATTTCTTATTACGTTAGTCTTACCCTATTAGTAGTTCTAAACCCCCCATTTTTTCCTAAATAACTGTGGTCTTAGTGTAGTTAAATGTTTTTCTACGGATGAGAGGCCTTGCAAACACACAAGTCTGAGCACTCAGGTAGTGTCTCCCTGAACTGCCTGTGTGCTGAAGTGGTTTTAGAATCAGACTGTATTATGCTGCTACGGCAGCTTAACCTTAAGCTTGAATATATACATTGAAGTCAGTGACTTTCCCATACGTTTAAACGCTTTGCTGGGTGATGACTTCTATGTCAGCACAAAATTCTGTAAATATGCCTGAAGGAGCAAGTTTAGTTATGTCTTTCCAGAGTGATAAAAAAGGTGAAGCAAGTACATTTCAACAAATGATGAATGAATGATGTAAAAGGTCTAGTTAAGGGTCCTGGACATCGAATCATGTCCCCGCTCTATTGCTAAGCAGAATATGCTCCTTTCAGCAGCTCAGAAATGTCACTATCCAGTTTAAATTTCAGTTCAGTATGTAAATTTGGGTTTCTTTCTTCTCGCAGTATCAAGCTCTAAAGTATCCTTCTAGAAAACTACCACCACCCTCACTATGTAGATTTGCAGGACTGGTTCCAGTGCAGTGGAAGACTGGAAACACGCTCTATTTTGACGATCACAGATGTGTTTTGTTCTCATGAGTAAATATTTTGGAATGTCATAGTAGAAAACCCTTCCAAATATTTTGTGTTCAGCAATTTTTGTCATTCGCAGCCCTACTATATTCCTTTTCCTGCGCGTGGAATTTCATGCTTGTTAGTGTGTAATATGTTAATTTAAAATATTTCGCTTGCACGGCAGAGTTTGCGAATGCCATGTTTGTACCGCGCATAAAAACATGCAAACTACATGCCTTTTACTGAAGAGAGATTTAGCATGCTGTTTTCTTTTTAGATCATAGCTGAACTTAAGACAACCATTTCCTCTCTGACAGAGGAGAACAGCCGGCAGCAGCTTGCCGCAGAGCAGCGGCTCCAGGAAGTTGTACAAAAGTTTGAAGATAAGAAGCAGCAGCTGATTACAGATAATGACAGAGTAATCAAGGTAATCTGGGGATTTTAGTCACTGATGCTACTGGCTGTTTGAGCGTAATTAAAAGTTCTGCAGTGGGCAGATGAAGGCAGGTATCGTTCCTGTTCACACAGCGCTCACTCATTCCATTCGCTGGACCTTGACTTTGATGTAGCTGATGACTCAGGCTCTCTTTCCTCTAGCTGGTCATATGCCTACATAAAACGTTTGTGTTTGGCGAGTCTAATCCATCCACTTCACTCAAATACTTCAAACTTTCCTGTTCTCTTTCTTTTAATGTTGACTCAGATATTTTAACATATTTTCAGCACTTTTAGACAGTGCTTTCAGTACCTGGGAAGAAAAAAAAGTGAAAAATAGGAGAGTCGAGTTGCACCACCCAAGAGCCAGCAGTATGGCACGGGCTTTAGCTTGGTTTTCACAAGGCGATCGCACCTTTCATGTTTAAGGCTGCGATGAAGGAAAGTATGTTCTGAGGTTCTACTGAAAACAAAGTCTGCTAAATACAAATGGAATAAAATATTTGTTGGTCATCACTTTTTTTCATTAGATTTCTACATATTTTGCATCAGAGTTGCATTCTTTGGTCTTTTTCAAAGAAGCTTTAAGAGACTAAGTGTTCCAAATATTCAGACTCTGTTCCTTGCTGCTTTGACACCCTGATTCAAAGCGGCTGCAGAGAATCCCACCTGCAGAAGCAAGTAGAATTATTTTTTAGACATTTTTCCTTTCAGAGTAGTAAAGAGCAATGAAAGGTTTTTGAAACTATGTAATCTGCTAGGGTTGGCAACTTAAACGCTTTAAAAGTTGTGTAGAAGAAGGAAACTCCTTTTTTCTTTGCAAAGACATTTACTAGTACCAAACAAAGAATTCTGTTGTTAAATCCAGAAACTCATGAAAAAATGAACTCCTACAGTTTTTCTAACTTTTTGTGCTGAAAAGAAGCCACGGGAGTTTTTACATGTGGGAATTATCTGATGTCCAGTTGCGGTGCAGTTAATGTCATCCTCTACATCTGAATGATTTGCGTAAGGAAATTAGGTGGACATTACTATCTCATCATCTTCAGAGGGTTCTTTTTGTTTAATGATATTTTTTTCTCCCTCAAGGCAAACGTCTGTCTGTGTGTGTTGAGGAATAGAATTTTCTTTCTGACGGATCTTTAGTCTCTTCTGTCACAGGTATAACCATGTAGATGTTAGCTACGATCTAAATCGTTAGAGGTAGCTTTTATTATCATGAGGATCTGCAACTAGTTAAATCACATTATTTTGTGGTACAGGTGGCTTTTTACCAAGTAGGAAAATGTGCTATTTGTAGTTCTCCGCTTTTCCAGTGGCCACCTAGATATACAGAAACCCTGTGACAGTGGAATAGTCGTCCATGTAGTCAGAAGTATGCTGTAATTCAACAGTTAGCATGCATTCTTGAGTTATATGTTTGAAACACGTATTTTAGACCATTTACCAGCTATTTTTCTTAGCACCTGGTGCAAGTGCTACTGTTGAATGTATGGATTCACCTAAACTAAATTTACATTCAGTGGAAATAATTCAGCTGTGGGTAACAACAGTTTTTAAACACTAATGATGATAGGTTGTATGAAGTCCTCCATGTAAATCTGTGTTTGGCTATTATAAACTTCTTTTTGACATTATTACCTCAAAATGTATTGAAATACATAAAAACCAAAGGGGAATTCTGCACAGGCTTTCTGAGCAGTGTCCCAGAGAGATTTTAGCACTGGTGCAGCAAGTATGTTTTGTAAGATTTGGTCAACTTGGGGAAGAAATTGCAGGAGCTGTTATGCTTGGAGTTCTTGAACTTTGCTTAGTATCGCTAATATTGTACTTTTAAAAAAATCTTCCTTTGAAACACTGATTTAATGGAAATTTACTGAAAGCCAGATACCCAAACAGAAAATTCTTGGGAAGGTAAACTGCTGTGTATGCTTCTGGAAGCAGAAAGAAGTGTTTTTAATATTCAATCACTTCATATTTTTAAGAACCACACATACTTCTAGACGAGCATATGCAGAAATACTTTGCTTTTTATTAGCCTGGGGCAAAAAAAAAAAATGGTTCTGGTGAAAGTGGAATCCTAGATGTCCTAGAGATGGGGAACAAATGTAACCTAGGGCAAGCTGAAGATCTTCAGGGATGATTAAAGAAGCATTCTAAAGACAAAGTAATTCTTAATATAGCAAAAGCCTTTGAGAAAGCTTAATATAGTATAAGCTATGGAAAAGACTATCGTTAAAAAATGGGCTTTTGCTAAATAAAACATTGATTTAAACTAACATTGAGGAACAGATTACAATTTCCTTTATATGGTATTGGGTTGACTTCCTGTAAGACCTTCTGATTATTATTTCCTTTCAAAGGGAGAAATACATTTTTACAGAAACCAACTGGCTCTCAGAGAAGTTTTGGATTTAGTCAGTAAAGTGATATCCAGATGTGGATGCCGTAATACATGATTTTGATGTTAATTCAAATTCCTGACTCTCTCTGCTAAAGATTTCTCAGTTGTTATTATTTCACAATTGTATCTCTCTCCTTAATTTTTTTTTTTTTTATAGTATCTTAAACACTAGTGAAAAATAATAAATTGAACATTTAAGAACATTTTGCTGCTTCTGACAACCTAAAAACTCTGAGCAACCCTTTTTGGCTTCAGATGGCCTCAGTTTGGGTCACATGCTTAAAGTACTTGGCATTCCGTATTACACCGCGATTTGTCTGGCCTGAGGGCAAGTCAAAGTTTGTGCCATCAGAGTCATAAAATCAAGATAAAATTTTGGCTCATTGCATTCCTTTCTTGTGGCTTATAAAGTAACCAATTTGGATGCCATCGCGTTGCAATGTCTGATAGCGAAGACCTAAGAAGCCGTGGTCTGACAAGGCATTGAACAACCGAGTGACTCCTGTCGCTGCCTTTTCGCTGCTGTTGAGTTTGAGCCTGTTGGGATTACCAGAGTGCTGGCACAGAGAACGATCCCAAAACCACCACTCTCCATGCCGTGCCGCGTAGCTATCTGTGCTTTGAACTTACCGGGGCTTGCATTCTTTGGAGCAGGCTCCAAGGACGCTGCAATTGGCCTGGCATGGGGCAAATCCAGCAAAGCTCACCTGGTCTCTGTGCCATGCCTCTCTGTAATGTGCTTACACTTCAAAGATCAGGAACCATTGGTTTAGACTGTAGGATTAGTTGAGAGCACAATTATATTAATGCCCTGCAGATGCTTGGAAAAGCTGCTTAAATTGCCATGTCTGTTAACCCATTTTTGATGGTTTAGACTGGGATTTCAGAAGGCACCCTCCAGTAAGGGTTTGGGTGCTGAACTCTTGAGAATGTAGCAGGAGCTACGTTGGTCACTGAAGTGTAGAGTAAACTTATTAAGGCTAAATTTAAACTAGCTTTCTTGCATCGCGATAGCAATCTCGCCACAACAAACCGAAGCTCAACGCAGTCAAACGGTCAGAGCGTTTACCTAACTTTGCTGCTTCTTTTGGTGGTGGTTACTGGCTGGACTCAGTACTAGCATAAACTTGATGGCATGGTAGAGATACCTTGAGGTTATTTATGAAATCCCAGCCTTAGTCGCTTTTTTTTTATTTATGAAATCCTTTTGGATCCTGGGATTGAAAGTGTAAAACAGCTCCTGGGACTGGAATGACAAAACATGTTCAGAGCGTTTTAATCTGGAAGTTGAGGGCCAAGTAGGGACTCCACATCAAAAAGTAGATTCTGGAAAGAAATGGATGATGGAGAGCACGCAGTGACAAACCCACAACAGAAAAGGGAGAAAATGATGCTTTTTTTGCCAGAGGAACCACATTTGTTGTATGGATTCTGTTATATCCCCTGAATTAACACCAAAATTTCATTAGCAAAACATGGCTTGAAGATGACATATTTCAACACTTTGTGTGTCAGCCAGCTTATGATCTGATTAATTCTGTTAATAAATAAGACTTAAAAGATTTCTAGGAAAGAATGTCATATAACAGTGTTTCCCTTAGTGTGAAAAATTTTGAAACAGTTGTTTTTCTTTGTTATGTTTAAAAATGTTGGGAGGGAAAAACATCAAAAGTGTGTTTTATAGCCACAGCAGAACAAAGGAGAAAACTTCTGGTTTAAAATTGTCTGAGCCTATGTGAGCATTGAGTGTTCTCAACACCATCAGACATTTGTTAGACGCTGTCGTATCTTGGAGCAAAAAGATAACGTCATTTATGCAAAGGCTGGGTCGAGGGCTTTATCAAAACAGTGAAATTTCTCAATGCAGCTATAACAAAATACTCTGCTATAGTTACGCTTGAGTCAGGCCTTGTGTGGGGTACTCTGGGATACTGTTTCCATGGGGGGAGTTACGTTGATATCACCCTGTTGTGGCATGTCATGATAAAGAGGGAACGTGGTCTCTTGGACTTGCTGCTCGGTGCGCCCGTCGGCCGCCCAGCCACCCCTCCGGTCTGCCCGTGTCCTGCTGCGCCAGGCCACATGCCTGGCCCCGTGTCCTCCTCCTTAGATTTGCATAATCCCCCCCTCCCTTTCATGTTTGCTTCCTGCTAAAAGTAAAACAAATGATTTTAAACCTTCAGATGTTTTAAAGCATTCAGAACATTTCTTTAAGGGCACCTGATATCTTTGTTTCCAGAAAGTAGTTGTCAAAATATACTGGTGGTATTTACAAACGCCTCTAAAATGCAGAGTATCAGAAGAACTGTGTTTTTAAAAATTTTGTGAACAAGCTAATTTTGTGCATAGTTATATTTCATTATCACCCATGTTTATTAGCAAATTCCACTTGTAATTACAAATAATATTTTGTATTAAAAGAACAAGCATGTCGAGCTAGGGCACCGTTAACTGAGCAACTGCAGTTCTGCAGAGGTATTTAGTCTATTGTCCTCAAAGTACCTCTTGGAATTCCACCATTGTACTCTGCAATAGCCAATGTTGGGTTTAGTAAGAAACAAATAATTCTGATTTGTTGGTTTAAAAGTCCTGAGCAAAGCTAACTCTCAGTGTTTTAGGTGTCCTTATTAGTGCTTATTAAGGGAGGAGAGGCATCGGAGAGCGTACAACCTAAATTGACCTGATCTAGAGAACAGAGAAGCAGCGGTTTTGGTCCTGTCTTACAAATGAGACACTGGAGGGTAGAGCCTTGACTTTGTCCGAGGTTTGTGGCAAAGATGGAAATTAACTCTGGATCCGTGCATCCGTCGGTGCCTCGGCCCTTCTGCGAGAACAGTTCCAGGGTCCAAACAGTAACAAAACTGTGGAGTGATTCTGGAAGTGAGATTGCCCAGCGTGAAAGCCACATCTAATGAGAACGCTTGCAGTCCCATCAGATGCTTTTGAGAAAGCCGGGCCAA
The DNA here is from genome assembly GCA_013400195.1 of Aramus guarauna. Lineage (NCBI taxonomy): Eukaryota > Metazoa > Chordata > Aves > Gruiformes > Aramidae > Aramus > Aramus guarauna. The sequence continues at coordinate 782,830 of VXBL01000958.1, read as the reverse complement.
TTCAGTCCTCTACCTTTTTGTTAAGGCTGCTGACAAGTTTCCAAGCCCTGGCAAATAAAGGGGAAATAATTAACATGTTTGGCATTTTCTTTGTGTTTACAGCAGAAAGACTGTAATGACTGGTTGTTCAGAAGGCTCTGACCTTTTGTAACTGATAGCACTGAGGACATTAATTAGGAAAAAAGAACCTGAAAGCTTGGTGTAAACTAAAAATTAAAATTTAAAATTTCAGGTAAGGTGAAAACATTTTTTCAAGGGCTTTTTCTTAAGTGAGTCTTGACTTGCTCTCTTGTCCAGCATACATTGATGCAGTAGGCTTAGCTATTGCAATCTAGACCACTGTTGAATAGCTGCGTAACAAACTTTTGCCAATAGCACCATTTTTCTTTTCTTTTTTTTTTTTATTTTATTGTATTTTTTTATGTTAACTTGGCTGAAGGTGTGGGAGTTTTTTTTAGCTAAGAGTGCCTGTTGAAAGGTCAGCATTTCACTGTTGAAGCTGACACCGACTCATGTCTTATAAGACTTCTGGTCAGAAGGTGGGTTACTGTTTGTGATGGTTCGATGGCCACAGACATGCCAAATTCTGTCAGTCATTGAAGATTTTCAGAGACATGTATGTCACAAGCTCTCCAGAGGGTTCTCAAATCCATCTAATTGCTTTTGTGGCTAAGCATTGCCATGATAAACTATTTGGCATGGTGAAATAAATAGTTTTAAGGGACCCTCTTGATGTTAAATACACGGAGTCATTTTTCATGGATCTCTATTTCTTTGTCACTGACTTTAGTCTATAATGCTACTAATAACTCTGCAGTGTCTTTTATTAGCTGGGAATTACAAGGCACCAGCATTTGTACCTTAGCATTGTAAAGCAGTCATTAAAATTCACCAGGCAAATAACATTATCTTGCTCATAATTTCCTCTATTCTGTTTGATCAGCAGAGGAAATTGTGTCTTCCAAAAGGATAGGTAAATGAAATCTGCAGGGCTTTTATGATTTTGCTTTCTCTTTTACACGGGCTCCAATCTTCTGAGGCACCTGTTTTTCACAGTCTTTGTTTATATGAATACTAGTTTCACCCGAATTCAGTCTGTTCGAGAAATGAGGGTTTAGCCCCGAGCTTATCGACTGTTGCTCATGCTCCGTCTCTTGATTCCATTCCATGGTTATCTTTGAAAGGCTGTATTGACACATACAGTATAAATAGTAACAAAAATAGGCTTGTTCTTGTGTTAAGGTTAAACAGTTGTTAATCACAACTGAAATTCTGATTTTTCGCTCCTTTTCATAATCATATCTCTTTTTCTGTTGCCACAGAAATTATTTCATTGTCTGGAGCATAGTACCTTCTCCTCGTAATTACAGGGTTTCAGATGTTTGGCCAATCAGGCAATCCGAGTGGCTGAGCATCTGTAAGTACTTTATAATATCTTTGACATGCTTTGTGAGGCAAAGAATTGAGTCATCTTTTTTTTCCTGCAGCAAGCTTTGCACTCTGGCATTTTTCTTGACTTTTCATGTCTCAACACATTGAAGAACTTACCATGGCCCACAGCAAAATCATACTTACAAGTTTTATAAAAGACTAGAACTAGTGCTCGCCTAGTCCTCTGAACTGCAGTCCAGTTTTATCTGGCAGGTTTAAAAGTTTGTATTTTTACTTTTTCCTACATTATCATTGTTGTCCTCGGTGTTTTGCTTTCCCTCCAAAAGGCACTTTGCTGCATGAAGTCATTTTTAATCTTTTTTTAGTCATAGAAGAGATGCCACCTGACATCTACCAGTCTCCAAATTATGGAATTAAAGATTCCATAAATGCATAACGAAATGTAAAGTCTTATATAGCTAAACTGTCAGCTTCTTTTAATGAGGTGGACTACACTAATTTTGCACTGGAAAAATGACGAAAAGGCATTCAAAACAAACCGTAAAATTCACTGCTTTTAACTGACAAGACAGGAGTAGTAACACTGAATGGGGTCCTAGGCGGTTAAAAAGGTACAGAGAAAAGACTCTTCTTAGTAAGTGTTAACTAATACTGACAGCAGCCTACACAGCTAATAAATAAGGGCAGACAATGTTTATAACTATGATGTAAGAAAGTGAAAATTAGCTTTTCTAAGGCCGCTGTGATGCTTACAGTTTACCGTTGTATTTCAAAGCTGTTTTATTCTCCGGAGAGCGCAGGGATTTTACGTAAGGGAGAAAGCGGTGCTGAGAAAGGCAGAGTTGGGGAGATACCCACAAGTTAGGAGGCAGACTGCCTGGGAGGAAGAGCCTGTGCTCAAAAGTCTGGGATTTTAATGGAGAGGGGGGGAAAAAAAATAAAAAGATAAAGATAAAAACAAGTGTCTAATGTCCTCCAAACACAGGGCATCTGTAAAACAGTCTGTGCATAGGACTGTGTAGACTTTCCAAGGGCTGTTCTTTGTTCCAGTTCCAGTGAGTTCCTGGAACGCAGCCTCCTTCCCTGCTCCTGGAACAGCCTTGTCTGCAGGGCTTCTCCAGCCGTGGAGGTGGAAACACAATATGTGTGAACTATATATTCAACCAACGAAAGATTGCTGGAGAAAATGACATCTTCAAAGCAAACCTTCCGTAGTCCACAAACGTTTATTACTGTGTAGTAAAGATTTTTAAAGCCTGGTCCAGTAACGCAAGTTGCAGGGTTTGGCAAACAGAGATTTGGGGATGTGGACCTGGTCTACTTATCAACATATATTTCCCTCAGATATCTTTCTTATGGCGTGGCTCATCCCAGGAGTGAGCCGGGACAGCACCAGATTGCACCGGCTGCTTCCAGTGTGCCCACACGATTTCCAGTATTTGTGTAAACATTTGTTTGCAAAACTATATGTTCCAATGTAGGTGGCTTTTGGTTTTGCACTAATCATGGTGCTGGCTGCTCCAGGGTTATCAGCAGGAGAGAGTCACCGAGGATTTCAGCTTTATGCATTAAAACGCTATTGCCAAAATTCCTGTTGACTTTAGAAATCTTCAGATTCCATTTAGAATTTTCTGCTGGCTCTCCAGCTTTACATGTAACTGAAACTCAAGCAGATCAAATATCAGAGGTGTTTTTTTTTTTTTAAATGACTGGCAAACACTTTTGAATGGCAGATCACAGTGAAATAGAAATATCTTTGTTAAACTTACCATTTTCATAATAGTTGGGCTTTACCTAAGCGTAACGAGAGAAACCTGGAGAATCCAATACCTGCACAGGGTAACTACTTACCAACATTTAAAGGCAGGGTAGCAGCAGAATCAAGTGGTCAGTAGCCCTCTTACAAGTTTTTGGAAGGCATTGCCTTTATTTTCCGCTATCTAGAGTGTTTTTTTCCCCTACAAAAAGAAAATACCTATTGTTTCCTTGGCATTAGAGGATTAGTTACAAAGAACTACTAAAGGAAAGCAGCCAAAGCTGCCATATTTCTGTCACTTTCTTGCATCAGTGGAGTTGAGAATAAAGGAACTTTCCAAGTTACAGTACTGTACTTGAAAAGGAAAAAAAGTATGCGGCGACTTTTATCTGTGTATTCAGTAGATCAGATGGCAAACTCACCCAGACAGCCTAGCAGGGGAGCAGCTTCTGCTTTTCTCAGTAAGCCCTGAGTGGTGTGAAGCAGCACCAAGTACGACATCAAAAGATACAAATATGCATCGAGTGTGAAGTTTGGGGCTTTTTTTTCCAAACATCTGTCTAATTAGCACAACTTGTATATTTGCGAGTCCTAGCTCTGACTTTCTCACAGTTTCATGCTCGGCGGAAGTGGCTTTTTCATCTCACAAATTTGTGTAAGAGGTTAAACCTACAAATACTGTCACCAAACCTGACCCTTCGGATCCTTGATATAAACCTATCTTGTTTCCTTCTAGCATCAATCGCCCTATTGTGCCCAGCTAGAAAATGTGAGGCCTAGCTGGTAGCCAATTTTTTTCTAGAAGAACGAGATCATTTTAATTGAATGTTAGTATCAGCCAGTTCTTGTGGTTTGACGTGGATTCAAAATGAAGCAGTTCATCTCCTTAAAGAACGCGTAGGCACTAATAATAACCTCCGTAAGTTTTCAGATGCCTCCATCCTAAGGGAAATTGGTTTGACTTGCCCTTCAGTGCAAATTTTGTGTACTATTGGCAGCCAAAATAGCACTAGAGTCCAGAAATGGGGGGGGATATCTATTCCTGTATATCATACTTTGCTCCTTTTCCATTGAAATGTATGTTGGAAACATTTTCAGTTAGGCCCAGTATACCTCGTTGCCTTGCAGTTCAAGGAAACACGTCTCTGTGTGTTCACATAGTACATGTGTATATAAAAAAGTGAAAAACTAGGTGAGTTTTATTGCAAATGTACATTATTCTTTGAGCCTTTTGCACGTGGATTCTGCAATTGATGTGCATACTCCGTCTTGCATTGGAGTTTGGGATGCCTTCCCTAGCAATGGTTTATTGTTGCTGATTCATGCATCATCTACATTGAGTTTATTCTCTTCCTTGATGAACAGGATTTGATATAGGATATATTTTATTTGTGACCCTTGAAAAGATGCATGAAGACAACTGGGGACTTGAGGCTGAAGTTTACAAGGAAGACTGGGAACCTCAGGGCTGAAGCTTTTTCTTAAGTTCTTCTGTGCAGGTATCAATAGTTTTGTGTATTTGGCCTCTTCAGAAAGCCTGAGGTCCTCCAGTGAGGAGGACCTTTGTGGAGCAAAAGGAGTTCACCTGTTTTCATCTTCAGGGGTCTGTCCATGAAATTTATTCTCAAGAAACTGAAATAAGTGTTGCCTAGAGGGTAAAATTTAGGACTTTAAATGAGCTTCTTGGCAACATCCCCTTCAAAACTGCCAGATAACAGAGGACTGGATGAGCAGTAAAGCAGAGATTAGTCAAGCACAACAAAAACCTTACTCCTCTGACACAACCACTTTTTAACTTCTGCTGTTACTAAAACTGTCTCTGCTTATTTTTAGTTCAAGCTTTCACAGCACTGAACTCAATAACTTCAATTAAGTCAATATGTTCATAATTATGAAACCAAATCCTTCAGCACTGATGCATGTTCGTGTATGAATCTAATCCCTGATACAACACAAATGGTTATCTGCAGAAGTGGTGAAGATACCTGTTGGAACTGCGTTCACCAGCTTGGCCAACCAACCAGGAGACCCAAAAATTTCTGTTTCTGATGTTGAATATGTCTTCAATGTTTGACACCCCAGGAGAGACATATTCTCAGTGAAAACCCTGGATTGCCAGTTATGAAGAATTCATTAAGATCTGCTGAAGTTCAAAGCAAAAAGGCCAGTTCCTCACAGGTCAGGGCAGCTCTTTTAATGGTTCCTGCTTTGCCTCCAGCAGCAGCTCACCTCCAGAACCTGTTTATTTTTCTGCCAGCACTGTTGGCAGGTGAATAGAGTCACATCAGATCACCTCATGAGTATTTTTACGCTGGAAACCTATGCTCTGAATATGCCATTTTCCTGGCCCAGCATGGCATGAGATCATGGGTTTCAAATCTGTCCGTGTTGGCCTTGGAAGACAAAACATGCAAAGCACCGTTCACTTCTCTCTTTGACATCTGCCATAAAGTCACAGCTCAGCTTTGCACTGGGATTTGCTCTTTTACAGTTTAGACCATGGCAAAGGACTAATGCTTGCTGTGTGGGGAGGAAGGAGAGCATCACTTGATCATGTCTTGAAAAGAAATCAGATCATTTATGAGACAAAAATGAATGAAGGCAAGTTCTTCTAGAACCAGATCAGGGGAAAACAAAACAATCCCTCTTCCTGGGAAATAATTAGTTAGGACATGTCAGCACCAAAGCTTTGTGCAGATATACTGTGGTTTAGGAAAGCACAGCATTTGTGCTCTTGCCAAATGGGCAGCAGTGCTAGCCCAGAGTTCATCCGGGCTCCTGAGAGTCACTGTCTCAGGAGTGCGACATTTTAATTTCAGTGAAAGGTTGTACTAGCTGTCTGTATTAGAACTGTGGAAAAGATGTTGAAGTGCTGTAATGTTTTCCTTTTTGTTTTCTACATGACTGCTTAGGGACTGCCATGGGTACCCATGTGTGGTACCATGGTCCAGCCTGACCCTTTTACTCCTGTTGCCAGCACGACTCCTTTCTCAACCAGCATCCACCCTTCCACCACCAGGATCTAAACTGGAGGAGACGTGGGAAGAGGATGTGCTTATTCGGGGAGGGATGATGCCTGCAGGCCAGTGTCCGATCCGTCGCGCCTACCCCAGGCGCTCTCTGTGCTGCTGTTCTCTTCCAAGTTCGTTATGTAAGAAAGGGTGAAAGTACAAACAAGAGAAAACTAAACATGAAAAGTGAGTTTTGTTTGCTTACTGAGAAGCTTGGGAGTGGCAGAATGAAACTGTATAAATAAAAATTCAGGCTACTGAATGTTAGATACCTGCAGGAACACCTGCACAGTTGGACCAAGCCAGAGCTCTGCAGATAGCTTGAAGGAGAAATCTAAGACGTGTATTGTCTCTCTCTGGCTTCAGAAAAAAGCAATGCTTTTCTTGATTTATATTTCAATTCCTTGTATTTTTGTTCCTAGTGTTACTATCATTTATATCCTCTACAGTTTTGCACTTGTAATTGGGCAAGGTAAAACAGCAATTACTGAAGACCATGTAACAATTTGAATCGTATCAGTGGATTTTAATTGTCTGCATACCTGGAAACACCTTTGACCACAGCTGTACTCTAAGCTCCAAGGAGCAACTCATACCTGATGTATTGTTTTCCTCCTTCTACCAGAATAACACATCAATTCTGCTTACATTTGTGTAAATCTGAAAAGCAAGGAGGACACAGGAAAATGTGGAATGACTGATGGGCAAAGAATACAGTGAGGTCTTTGTCGTCACTATTAACATTTATACTCGCCTCAAGTGTTTACAAGCTGCTTTTTCCTTTCTACTGTCCTCTACCAGGTCTCCCCTCCATCCTGAATCGTAAGTCCAGTTTGGCATTGCTGTGGACTCATTTGCCAGCACCTGTCTCTAATAATCCATCCTTCGTGGTGTGTGTGAGAGGGCTGATGTCCCTCCTCCCCCTCTAACTTGCTCTTTGCTAAACCTGCCTCTACAGAGGACAAGTTTGTTTATCCTTCCTTATCAGATCCTGAAACTAGATCAAGATTTATGCAGCTTTAACAATACTGGAATTCTTAGCTCTTTCACACTGCACCATATGTTGTTTTTCCTGCAGCTTAATTCTTAATTGTGGTAAGGAAACATTTATGAGGGTGCATGAAGCAGCTGGAAAGCTCTGCTCTTTGCGTTGTGCAGGTCTAATGAAAGACGCTAGTACGTAGCTGCACAAATGAGAAATTAGTCAAACTCTTTTAGCATTTTCAGTCTGTACAGAAACATCCTCACCAAGCATTTCTGAAACCAGAAGACGCTGATTGCATTATTTTTCTTGTTCAGAGCATCTTGGATGATGACTGAAGTGTATTGTGGATATCAAGATTTGACACTTGTGATTCAAAAGCCTGAAAATCTGGTAGAAGATAAATTGCAAAGATTGGTTTGGCTGAAGGAGAATAGAAGTGGCTGTGCTGGGTCAAACTGGAGTCCATCTGTCTCAGTCTCCTGGGACATGGTATCTGGTAACAGATGCCCAGGAAAGAGTAGAACAACAGGCTGAAGATTCAGGGACGTTTCCTCACTATACTTTCCCATTCTCCAGCAAGATGCAGTTAAGGGAGTTGCTGTCTGTATTTAATAGTCTTCAATGGCTTTTTGTTCTGTGGATCTGCATGGTTGGTCTTTGAGTCCTTGTGCCTTTAGCACTCATGATGGTCTGAGGGAAAACGTTCCCCACTGTATGGTTTCTGGGCTGGGAGTATCTTAAACACCATGTCATGGCCCCGTGGGAGTTCCTTGGAAGGAGAAGCACAGGGATATCTTGGGAAGGCTGGTTAGGTTCACAAGTAACTCAGCAAAAACTTCTGGGTGGAACTGAGGTCCTCTCCTGTCTGTGCATTTCCACGTAAGACACTTTTGCCACAGCAGAAAGATTTGCTAACTGAATTAGCACAGTCTTTCAGCCATCATTCAGCTCAAAACTGGGTCAAAAAGACTTAAAAAAAAGTAAAGTCAAAACTCCATTGAAATTACGTCTGCGTTGTCACAACTATGATAAGAGCTCTTGACATTCCACGAAGACTGTATCTGAGATGCAGCAATAGCTTTGGCAAATGTATTTCCCCCTCTATTTCCTCTGCCTAGTTTGCGTGTATATAAATTACACCTAATGTATTACCTGTATTAGTGAAATTATCGGTATCAAAAGCTCAAATGTAGGGTGTTTGTTTCAAGTGCAGCCAAGCAGTTGCCTGTCGCAGTGATGCTCGTGTCAGGGGTCTCTACCGGGGAATCCTCAGGCTGATCTCACCAGGGCTGGCCTGGAGGGGCACAGACCTGCTGGAAGTCTGCAGACCAAAGTCATCCAATATGCATCCGTCCTCAGAGGTGCAACAAGTGTGACCTGAATGTTTTATATGATTGCTTTTAAGGGAAACATAGACAATAAATTTAAACTAGACAAATTCTTAATTTTTTTATTGATGATTCTAGTTTAGCAAAAAAGATTGTGCTAGAGCTATAGTAGTAGGGTGGGGGGTACTCCCAGAAAGGAGTTATGCAGGAATTAGAGTAAAATGTTTTGAGCAAAAAGCTAGCAGAAACATTTAAATAGGTTGTGGAGCCTGAAGTTCTTTGTTATGTGTGTATATGACTGTCTATCGAAAATATTCTGTACTAGTATTCTAGAGCTCTAAAATGGAAGGAAAAACTTCTGAAGAAGCTGAAATAGATCTTACCCATATGTAATTTTGGAAGAAAAAAAAAACAACAACAACTTAAAGGATTTTAGAAATGTCTAGAAACATTGGCATTATGACAGCAAGTATCTCTGTCATAACGTCATATGATTAACTAGATCAGAAACATTCTGGGATGTTCTGATCAGTTATGTTAATGCATCTTTTAAAAAGTATAAAGCCAATGCTCTATAAAATAGATACTTGAAAAACAGTTTTCATTTTCCTCAGGCTAGTGAGATTAAAGTTTCATAATCTGTTTGACCAGCTGCAGAGGACGTTCTTTTTAATTTTTTTTCTTTTTAAGTAAATGAGCTTCATCTCAACATGATTAAAAAAAAAAAAAAAAAGAATCAAGCTTCAAAAATGCTCGGTTTTCACACGTACTTTTAAATAGGAGCAATTGCATTATCATGTCTTGTTGCAAATGTAATTGAGTTGGAGGTCATTAAAGACTTTGAATAAAAGAATTTCCAACTTTCCAAGTGTGCATCCTCCCCTGTCAAGAATCACCCCACTTTTGGCTCACAGATGTACTTTTAGAAGACTTGACTTTGCTGCCTCTCACATCTTACATGTATTGAGTGTGCAGGCACAGTTGAGTCAAGCTCGCTCTTGTTCAGTTCAAAAAGCAGTGGTTTGCCTTGTGAGTTAAAATTGTTGATTAAGGTTACTTTGAAAGGCATATATATTATTAGATTTTTTTATTTTTTTTTGCATGTGTGTGTAAGAGAATGTGTGTTGTTTTATGCAGTGGGGAGAATTCCAGCAATATTGGGCAGTCTCCTAGTTCATTGCACAAAACAAGTAGTTTTGTCCTGTTCTTACTGAGAATCAGATTAGCCTATTGATTAGAAATTTACTTTTAAAAAGAACATAGCAAAATAAGATCCTTTGTAAAGCCCGTTAGAAATGTTTATATTTCCAGGTCTTCATGGATCTGTGACGAGGAATGCACTTTGAGGAGACATTTGTAGAGCACCAGGGGTCTACTGAAACCTCTGGTCCGTCTCCAGGTGCAAAGTTTCCGAACACCCACTTAAAGTGGCAGTTTGGTGATAAACTTAGTTGGGACTGAAGCCCCCGGCGGTGAGAAGATTGCCTTGTTCAGCAAGCAATTGATAAATACGCTTTATCATGAGTCAGATGTTCTCTAAATCATTGCAGGAAATTCTGCTCAAACCCCTGATGTTTGTTTTTGCAAAGCTGATGGTAAGAATACAGCAAGCAGCAAAACCAGATGTTTTACTAGTTAATTTGTATTCACAATAGCAGTTTTTCACTAGCACAGCACATCCATTGATGCGACGTGTTAGACATTCTTACGACATAGCATCAAAAATTCAAGAAATTGTCTGAAAATGTTGGAGCCGACTTTGGGTCTTCACAGGAAACCTGCTCCGAGAATGGCAGACTCCTTGCCGTTCCCTTTGATTGCAAAATGTTCAATAAAAAGCAAATTAGGAAACGAAAATTGTCTCATGGATCAATCAAGCGCAGCCTGTTCAGCATTATCTGTCAGACATTAACCTGATTGGGAATGTTTTATTTTGTATAATAGTCTCAAAATCAGACTGAAAGGTTGACTTAAAAAATACCTGATGTATTTTGTGTGTGCTTTGAGGCTGATAACAAACTCTGCAGTTCAAGTTTTAATAACTAGGGGGGAGCTAAGAAACTTCAAAAGGTTCCTGATAAATGTTTTTGACAATGCGTCAGCTGAACGTTAGGCAGAATCTTGGTAAATCCTCTCATAAGTGGTTTAAAATGGAGTTTTGAACTTTTCCTTCATAAGTGTATGCTTAAGATGTCATAGTGTCTTTGGGTTTAAAAGATTCATTTTATCTGGTATATGTGAACACGGGTGTTTCTGTCTGCACCTCCCAGAGTGGAAGAGGGAAAAAGTTCAGCAGCTTTCTCCTTTTGGCAACCTCCGCCCCTGCTCTTGACCATGAAACTTGTGGGGGCTGGAAAAAAGGCAAAGCCAGTTTTAAAGCACACTAACAAAATACTGTAGGTAAATATTATAATAAATCTTCTGAGCTGCTTCATCATGACAACCCTAAAATGTTCTGGTAATAGACAAAGCAATGCTTGCACGCGGCAACTGCTTGTTGGCTTTTGTGGTTCATTGAGAAGAACAGATGAAAGCAAGTTTATTACTGCTCTTTGAACCTTGCCTCCCTCCCCCTCTCCTATCACCTGAGCCACTAAAAACAAAGCGAAAACAATTCCTTCCTTGGCTCCCCCTGAAAAAATGCCTAACTTTACCATTATCCCGCTGTTTTCTTTGAATTGTTATCTTTGCAGAGCTTGCTCTGCCTTATGACATCCTTTGTGTTTCAAAAGAATTGAGTTTATAGTGCCATGCAGTGAAGCTCTGACTCAGCAAAACACTTAGGCCCTTGCCTAATTTTAAGCCAATGAATAGTCCTGCTGGTGCTATCGAGGTGCTTTAGGGATGGATGGCTAAAGACTTTGCAGAAAATTGGTCCTAAAACTTTGGTCAGCTCAACTAGACATTTGCAGAAAATGCTGAAAAGCCACCAATGTTTTATAGGAACAAAGCAGAAAAAAACCTATGCATGTTGATAGCCCTATCAGTGCTCAGGGAATCTCCAAAAGACACCAGTGTAGATGAGGTCTGATGCGAAAGTGTCAAGGGGCTGCCTAGGAACTAATGCTGATGATCCACGCGAGAGCCAAACTATATCCCGTACTGCTGGTCAGTCTCTTGCCTATGAATTATGAAAAAAATGAAAATAGCATTAGAGCCTACCAAGCTGGAAAAATGCTTGCATATGTTTCTTTTACGTTAAGTGACCTACTTAAAAAAAAATTTCACTACAACTGGAGAAACTTGATTTTGTTCCTAGAGTCAAGTTATTCCCTTCCTTCCTGAACCCCTTTCTTTCTTCCCGCAGTCCCTCAAGGGAAGAAATTGTTATACTTCACAACGGCATCTCCTACTGGCAAATCTCAGAAGCAATATAGACTGGTGCAAAACAGAGCTGCTTGACTTGTGCGAATGGGCAAAGCCCACAGCTCGGGTGGTTTTGCAAGATCTCCACTCCTCTCTTGAAATGTCAGCAAAGTGGGCCAGACTTTCAAACGTGCCCGGTATATGGGGGTTCTCTGTATTCCAAGTGGGAATTGGTGAATTCTGTGCCTTTTGGAAATTACCCCTTTTATCTAATTCCCGACCAAAGAAACCTTTTTTTCATAATGGTAGCAGAAAACGGGCAACCAGCTCTTCTAGGGATGTATTTAAGAAGGTATTACCATTTGCATTTTCATTCCCTGTTGTAGTTCATGGTCGCTCCTCATGAAATAGTGTTTAGTGGTTAAAATTATGTATTAGGCATGAAGATTCCCGGATTTGCCGTTCTGTTGTTGCACAGTAGGACACTGCTCAGCTTGGTCTTTGCAGGACTTCTCCCCCCCCCATACGTAGTTCTTGGCAACCTCAGCCCAGGTAATGAAGTTGAACTGATGGTAAAAGCCTGGGAGGTCAGCGGAAGGAAAGTGTTAGAGAGATGTAAAATATCGCTTAAGATGTCTTAATTTCTGTTCCTGAGGAGCAGTAAAGCATAAATTTTCTGTACAGTCATAATAGTAATTGTAATGTTACTTATAGGGTGGAAGAATAATTTGTGTTGTTAAACACTGTAACTATTTTCAGTGTAAAATAATAGATTTTCTTTTCTGTTGCAGTAATGTTGGCCGCTGCATGTAGGTTGTGGAAAACTTTGTTTGCAAAAACAAAGCTATTGTTTTAACAAAAACCACAGAAATTTTGCCTTTCATATTGAATCAGTAGCATAATGAGTAGTGGAGCAATAGTTCAACATCAAAGGAGACTTCTTGGATATATAGTGTGTTGCAGCAACAGCAAAAAAGTTCCCACCAGAAAGGAATTTTGCCATATGTGAAGAGCAAACATATGTATTAGGTTAAAACCATAAGATTTCCTTTGCTTTACACCAAAAACGAGAGAGAACTTAAGTACAGAGGTTTTCAAACAGTCGAGCGCTGGAATGCAGCACGGAGAGTGAGCAGTGTCCAAGGTTTGGAGCAGCGTCAGTGGACAAAAGCTCTACGAAAACCCAAAAAGGATTCAGCAACAATTTAGCTCAAACATCAGTATTTGACTTGTTAAAAATACACTTGTCTTGCTCTGACTCGTGGTATGAGATCAGCGATCTTCATGGATATATTTTCCCAATTTATTTATAGTAGTAAAATTTACTTATCTCCATAAAATATTTTAGCAAATAATAGTGATTACTTTAAAACTCCTGGAATTAATTTTGATGGGATACTTTTGATGGGACCTGCTTTTCTTGAACATGAATTTTCTTGAATTTGTCTAGCATTTGACACTGTAAATTGTGAAACCACCTCGTATAAAGGAGGAGTTTTTGCCCAGACAGCCCATACTTACAGCTTCATGGCGAGATAAATGTACACAAGATTTAGTGTTTCCATGACAAAATTTTAAAGCATCTCCACATATATGTCTGGAACAAGATTTGCTTTAATTTTTGGTAGCATTCACATGGATTTTCTTTAAAGTTCCAGAGCTTGGTTTTCTTCTCATGAATGGGAGAGAACACATCAATGGATGTAATTTGAATTTAGAAGGCACTTAAAGAGGGGCCTGTATTCAGAATTATTGTTGGCACATGTTTTGAGGATGCAAAGTGGAAGCCTTCTTCTGTGGGCATTAGTAAGGAGATAATTAAAACTACAGTAGGTAATTATGGTAGCTTTTATTACTGCATCTTTCATTAACTAATTATCTTAATTTGGTAATGTTTGAAAATTTCTTTGAAGATGAAAAGTGCTAACTATTATTACCTTTAGCTGTAGTATTACTCTGCACTGGTCATAAATATTGAGGTCTTTTCTTGACGCAGATGCACATCCATGTGTGCGGAGTTGCTGGCACAGCTGCTCATAAGGATTACATTTTGTGTATCAAAAAAAGACTCTGCCATTATCTGGCATAATCTGATCGTGATGAGCAGTGACTTTCCTGATGATACTTTTGTGTTTCATAGTGAAAATACATTGGGATTTAACATTTTTTAGAAGACTTTCCTTTCCTTCTAAGTGTCACTTATTTATTCAGCCCTCAGTACCAGAGAGATAAATCAACGTGATCCCAGACTTGCAGCTGATGTGATGGGAGCAGGAATCAAGCCCTGAATACTCTCAGGAACGCACCGAAAGTAGGAAATTATTTCAGGTTCAAGAAACAAAACATCACACCTTTGTAAATACAGTATCTTCAGGGTAATAATACCAAGTAACTAAAAATAATAATGATTTATGTTTATGTAATTCTTCCAGAACTGAATTTTCTCTGAGGGAATCCAACACTTCTTTTTTAAAATATCCCGTGGTTAAAGGATAATCAAATCAGTTTTCATATATTAAAGACTAAATCCTTCATATATTCCCATTTCATACTTGTTCATGTGATTCTTAGAACTCTTTCTCTTACCAGCTTTTAGTTGATTTAGATTAAGCTCTGTAACTAATGCCAAAAATTTATTCCTGCCTTGAAAAGGGATTTTGTATTGCTGGCATCGTACCTTCTTGTCTCTCTGTGGGTCCTTGTCAAAACTATACGCTTTACAAGTTGTTGGGGGGTTTTTTTGTTGGTTTTGTTTTAAAATATCCTCTTTTGCAGCCTCGGTCTGGCACCCCAACGTCAGGCTGAATTCCTCCGGTCCCGTGCATCTTCCCAGCATCTCTGCGAGGTGCACAGGCCAAACTCCACGCTATCTCCACACGTGCTACTCTGTTGTCTCCAAAGTGCTCCGAGTTACCATGAGCAGAGTTGGGTTTGAAATAAACTCCATTCAACGTTTTGCTGGTGGTAATCAAGCCACAATAGTATAATAGCAAAAAAGCGCCTACCCAGAAATGCGGTTCAGTGGTTCCTTTCTCCTTTCCACTACCCAAACATTTCATGTCTCACAGTGACAATGACGGACTCGTCCACCAGCTCCACCCGAGGTCCCAAAAATCTGACCGTAATATTTCAGTGGAATATTCTCAAAGCCATTACTTTTCTCTTCCCTCTATCATCTTTCAATGTTGTATGTGACCAAAACATTTACAGGATGATTTTATTTTAGGATCCTTTCCATTTTTATAAATAAATCAAGTGAATGTTCCTTTTATACAGCTGCAATTCACGCACATTGTTGCAGTAGAGCTTATTATCTCATTTACATTTTTAAGTGCTTTTCAAAGTGTAGGATATCTGGGCTGGAAAGCAAAACATTTCATTTCTTTGTTCTCAGGCCAACACAAAGCACTTCCAAGGTCAGGTATGGTGTAGACTTTCAACAGCAAACATGTTTACATGGCATTTGAAAGCCAGTTTAACTGAAAAAAAAATACTGTCTTTATAACAGTGATGTAAGTCAACTTAGCAAAGCTGAGGGACGGGCATTAATCCTGTACCTGGAAAAATTTAACTAAATAAGTTAGGCTTTGTTTTCCGCTCAGGGAAAAAGCCTCTGACACTCAAACACTGGCCTGCTTTTTTATTATTTTTTTTATCCCTTTTTCTTCATCTCAACAGTTATTAAACATCAGCTCTGTTTCTCTTTGGGCAAAATCTGACACTTTGAAGCTGTAGAATAAAAACTGCATTTCTAAACAAAACAAACCCCATTGTTTAATTTTACAAAAGAGATGTTCTGTGCTGTACCTGGGGTAAGTCCTCTGCTGTTTTTAAGAGTATTCCACGTGACAAAAGCTTCTGTCAGATACGGAAAAAAGATTGGAGGGTAGTGGGTAGCTTCAGAAACAGTGATCAGCGTTCAGGATCTGGCCACTGCCTATGGAGCTTTTTGACAATAGAGAGAATTTTCAGTGTGATCTTCAAAAAGGCGCATTATTCATGACATCCATCGTGATTCCTCCTAGAAAATTAAAATCACGGGCAACAAACTTGCTCACTTCTAATTACTATTTTAGAGCTAATCGTATGCAGGAATCTACAGCAACCATGAGATTTTGATGTTACTTTTTTTTCTTTTTTTTTTTTTTTTTTTTTTTTTTTGGCATGGCTTTGATCAAATACTGATCTTTTGGGTTTACTTTTTTGTCCTTGTGCTGATAGAAAAGCTGAAATACCCAAATGAGCACTGAATTACTCCCGGGACAGCCTTATACGCAAAACTAGATTCTACAAAGTGGCCGGTAGGAGAGCTGGTTTGCAACACAGCAATAGCCCCAAAATGGTCAAGTTAGAGGTATTTGAGGTTGATTGGAGGAGTTAGTCTTTTTTTCTGCCACCCCAATACAAAATGTGCCAACAGCCAGTTATGATGTGATTGGAAAAGTCTGTAAACTCACCCAGTGTGTTCTGGTTCAGACAGCTGATGAACGGATAGTTGTAAGACATGATTGTTTGCTATACCTATACGCTGTAGTAAAAATAGCTTATTTCTAAATTGTGCTAAATTGTTTAAAACATTGTCTGCTTACATAATGAAACATGCTGGCAAACGCTATCTGGAGTAGGTGGACCTAGCAAAGGCTGTCTCTCGTCTGAATTTCCCAAATTAAATTAGTTTAAGATGCATTGCAAACCCTCAGATTTAAAGGAACCTCTCTTTTGCTGCTTTGCAAAATACGTTTGTCTGTTGTAAATAAGAAAACTGAAAATGGGGAAATTAAGGACGGAAAGAGCAGTGCACCAGTTTTCCTCTTTGCCACCGTGTAGTTGCTGTCTTTACCAGGAACAATCTGGGATCCTGTTTTATATCCAGTACTTGCAGGTTTTTGTGATGGAGTGTGACAAAAATCTGTTCTCTGAGACAAATATTTTTTTGTATATATACATCGGTACGTATACATGTATGCATGCTATCTCTTGACCATCTTCAAAGTCCTGCGAAAGAGTGATACTTGCTCTTGAGCACAAGGAGGGAGCCCAGGTAGGACGACTGACGTGTCACGAGGTTTTCTCCCTCCTTATTTTGCACCACGCCGAGCTCTTTGGGCTGTATAAGCCGATGCTGCGGCCGTAGCGGAGGAAGACGAGTCATGCTTTGTAGTTTATCCAAACCGTGCTCTGTGAATGTTCCTGAGAGTCCTGAACTGGTTACGTCTGGACACTTTGGAGTTATGGCGGGACCTTTGTCAAATTATTTCTGCATTGCGTGACCTGATCATTTTAGGTTTTAAAGTTTGTGTTTTACCTTACAAAATTAGATGTGCAAAAGGAAAACAAAAAGCCTCCAATTCACACATATATTTCATTACATTAATGCAAATTCCTAGTACTGCAAGACTTGTTGAGTGTTGAAGATGGGTTATGTATTCAAAGCCTGGATTTCAACATTTCTCAGAAGCGGTGATAGCATGAAAGTCCCTGGGCAGATTTGAAGTTCATGCTTGGGTCTGGTTAAATTTTTTGGCATCAGAACATGTAATAGTCTTATAGCTAGAAGACTTTAAAGTTAATGCCTGGCATCACTTCAAAACACTGTGCAAGATCTATCATAAGTAGTCCTCTTATCTTATCTCAATAGCAATTTTATCCTGTAAATGATTTGAGAGTACAGTATTTCAGTGCTGTGGAAAAGAGCAAGGCGTTTTTCTGTTAAATCTTTGTATTGCGAGTACTTTTAACGATCCTGGTTTACGTACAGGTTTTCTCCTTGGAGGAAGCAAATGTTAACCGTACCACACGTTCTGCAAAGCGCACTAAGAGTCCATGGAGTCCTTGGTCTCCCCTTTCCACTGCGCTCTGCAGGAGGTTTCGGTGAGCTCAGCTTTTAAAAAAGCGACACTGGAGGCACCTTCGGTGTCATTTCTAGCGTATCTCCAGCACGAGTCCCTTCCCAGGTCCGGTCCTGACTGCACCGCGCTTTCTGGCTGCCGGGTAGCGATGCCCTGATTTCCTGGCATACAAAAGATAACTCCAAATATTCCCTTTCTGCTGCCACAGCCGCCGCTGTGTTGATGTCAATCTAACATCCACATTGTGCACTTTGCTTCAAGTCAGCACTTGCAGTTAACAATGCCTTTATTCAAGCTGACAACATAACTAAGCTTTTAGCAAATGTGTAAGTAAATGTCAAGTGTGTATTCAAACGTTCAACAATGACTAGGAAACTTTAAAAAAAAATAATCTTTGAAACTTTGTATTGTTTGTTTGGTGTGTATCTGTTAGAAATAACATAGACTATCAGTTCCTTGGGGCATGACTGTTCTTTTGTTAAGCATATAACAAAAAGATCAAGGCTCTGAGGGACTGCCGTAATAAAAATAAATATATACGAAGAACAATAATGACAAAATAAATTTGTCAATGCATTTTATGAGCTTGGTTTAGACGTTATTATTTCTGAACTAAAGAAAGACTGGATAGTTGTGGTAAAGTGACACGATCATGATACTCCTTTTATTTATTGCCATTTATACTTCATTTGTAGATCATGTGCTAGACTTTGCTGCAGGGCGGGAGGGGAGCCCTTCATTGCGGTGAGCATCCCGGTTCAGTAATATGGAATACATTTTCACTGCAAATTCCAGACATGGTTTTCCAGAGAGAGCCTTATTCTTCTGGCTTAAAAGCAAAGTTATTGGTGCACTGTAAAAGGATTCCTAGGAAGCACAGGTTGTACAAACAGGATGAGAACAAAATGCTGAGACATTTGAAATGGCAAATTTAAATGCAGTTGTTGCAACGTTTCCGTTTCCCTTTCAATCTTTGAGGATAGTTCTTGCATTTTTAGTATGACCACTCGGAGCCTATAACAAGACAGAAGCACTAAGCTTTAACTCTTCCTGTTCAATCAGTGGTCCTACCTGTGCAGCAAAACGTTACTCCGTCAGGGCGGCCAGGCTGGGTCCGTCACGCCTGGGCAGCTATCGTGTGTGGCCGGGAGCAACTGTAGCTGAAGAGCTGCACTGATACTGCGCTGTTTTCTTAATCAGCTCATTGACCGACATTACCTATAAGTTTTTCTGCCATCCCCTGTTTCTCACGCATGTTTCCCACCCGTTGGTATTGTTTCAGGCCTTACAAGATGAAGTGGAAAGTTACCGCATTCAGGCGCGGGCTGCGGAGAAGAAGCTGCAACGCAGGGAGCTGGAGAGCCACGAGCAGGTACTGGGCGCTGTCACCCCCCACCAGTCCTCTTCCCTTGGGCAAGGAGGTTCGATGTTTAAAAATAATATCTTGCTTCAAAGCAAAGGCACATATTTTCCTGCAAAATTTTCAGCTAGCTTGCTTTTCTGTTTTTTCAGTAATAAAAGAGAATTAAACTGTCTGAACCCTACAGGCAAATACTTATCTCATGCTCTCTGTTTCGAGTTGGTATTTCAACTATTCTAGCTGTTAAATGATGCATTTTTTTCAAACTGTTTTAATAGAGGTTTCTGAGACTATTCTAACCTGTTGTTTAATGGCTTGTATGAAGAGAATTATAATTGGACAATAACTGAGCTAAAAATAATCTTTATTCCTGATCTTACGCATTCATTGTCCTAGCATGTTGCCTGTAAACAGTTCCATATGATTAATAGCGCTAAAATTATTCTGGACACTTTCAGTGAAATCAGAGATTCAGTGTAGCAGATTCTGCAGCATTTGAGAACTTTATTTGGTGCTGAGTAAACAGTACCCGTAACATATATCCTATATAAAGTATTTCTAAATCTATACCTGCAGGAATAGTAAGCTGGGGTGGTTGTAGAAGGGTAATAATCATTAATTTCAAATATTTTCCCCCAGTTGTTGTCATCCTATTGCACATGGGAACCCTCATTCACCCTTGGTGTTTATGTTGACGTGCTTCCTCTCAGGAGTCGGTGATTAGCTGTTCTGCTCTCTTCCTCCTCTGCCTCCCAAATCTAGATGTTGGGCCAGGTTCACCCTTAGCTGCAATTCTTGCAGCATTGGAGGAGTTTGGTGTAATGAGTGAGTTGGCCTACAAGGATTGTATTTTGGCTTCAAAGAGTCTCCTGGAAAAGAAGGAAAATTAGCTCCTTGGTGCATGGTTGTCCCTCCCACGGACGAGCACTGGCCTGCATGCTATGAGAGTCTTCTTCCAAATCTCTTTTTTTTTTTTTTTTTGTCTTTAATCTTTACCATTTGCCATTTTGCTTTTTTTTCTGACCCATTTTGAGAGGAGATCCAGAAGAAGAAACAAAAAATGACTTGTGAAATACAGAGGTAGAAGGCTAGACATGCAGACTCATGGGATGGTTCCCCTTTTCTGCCTTCAAAGTTTTCTTTTACATGAGCACCTGGTCCAAACCTACCTACAGTACGATCCTGTCCAAATTCATGAAGGACTAGCTCAGCTGGTCATGCCCCATTCCCCAGTGTAAATGGAGCAGAAATGTTATTGAAGTGACACTGCATCATCCAGCTTAGAACAAGGTGGTAATACATTAGCAAACTTATGGTAACGCTCATATCTGAGTTCGTCAACGGTCTTGTCTCTGCCACTCGTCTGCCAGGACTTTCTGAAGAAGCTGGAGCCATTGAGGATGGTTTTGTTTAGGTGACTTTGGTCTATTTTGGAGACAAACATTTTGAAAGTTGGTAGTGCGTCTTCTCGGTGACTGGTTAATCCATTAGTTATGCTTATCTCTCCAGAAGAAAAACGCAAAAATGACAGCTCTGACATGTTTCCAGTTATTACGTCTTGGCCAGGTGACCTGTAAAAATGTTCATCAAGTATTAACAGTAGCTAACGACTCATCAGCCAATCAGGGAGTTGAAATATTTAAGGCAGAAACTTAGAACTTGCTTTCTGCTTTTACCAAGTATTGTCTGAATCAGAATTGCATAAAACATCAAAATTTGCGCTGGCGCTATTACAAAGGCCACTTTTCCGAGCTTTTACATGTCTATAAATAAGGAAGAGAGAGGGTTAAACAGCTTCTGTTTTTCATTAAAAGGAAAAATCTTGTGTTTTGATTCTATAACAACAACAAACAAATGAATGAGACATGAAAAAAACATTTTGTTGTGCTTTTAATTAAAAATAAAAAGCTGTTTCTCGTTATGGCTTGTTGGGTGGTATCTTAGTGCTCCATGTTTGTCTTTTTTTCAGTGCAATGTCCTTATAACTCTTCAGTCTCTAAAGTGACTGACAGATCCACAAAGCTTAACTCTTTGTTACAATAACCCTCTGCTGATCGCACGGAGTTAACCTTTCTTAATTATAATTATCCAGAGAGACGGAGACAGACCATCCTATAAATAAGGGGGGGAAATATGTCAGGAGGACTCTGATGCAAGCCCTGAGCTGTCTAGAGGCGAGCGTGGCGCTGCAGTTGAAGATGAGCTGTTGTTTTTATGGAGCGTTTTCATTCCAGTACTTCATGTTCTTGTATGAACTTGTGGTTACTCCTGTTTACTTTGTCAATCCTCTTTACAGTGTGAGTAGATGCAATCACGTTCTATCCATGTTGTTTCATCAGTGGTGCAGTACGGCAACGTTATCTGAATGATGAGTTCCAATCCAGATGAATGTACGTTTGTCAAAAGTGCCTGGGAACTTCTCCCACTTTGAGTAACCTGAATAATTTTATCTTTTCCATAAAAGTTGTCCTGTCTCTGCTAAGCATGGTTTTCTAGGACAGCGGTCCACGTGTTCAGTAACACTGCACTTCTAGATTGGAGTCTCAGAACTGTGTCATCTTTCTTCATGTCAAAATGCTGGATGTTTCCTTCAAAAACTAGATGTCCACCTTCTTGAGACATATGTAATAGCATTCATGGAAAGCGCCAAACTGGCAGTAAATGAGGTGTAACTCACACTTAAGGTACAGGGGTTTATATATAGGTTTTCTGATACATAGTCCCAAGACAGTTAAAGCAGTCGGGGAAGGTTGCTAGGAAATTTGGGGGTGTCCAAACCTTTTCCTTGCAAAGCATCGCTGAAGTTTCTTATATCTCAGTACTATGTAACTGTGGGAACCAGCTTCCCGTCAACTAATCCCATTTAGGTGATATTCCTGTATCGTATACTCTTGTAGTGTATCACTTGGTTGTCTCTGATACCTGCCTAGATCTAAGGTACGACAAGATTTCTGAGAGAAAGATCTTTCATTCTACTAAAAGTGTTTCTCTTTCTTGAGTCATATGGCTTTTGCAGTTGTCAGTCATAGTTAAAAAATCTGAATTGTTCATACAGCAGACTTTACATCCTGTGAATGTGTAATTAAAAATGACACATATCGCTGAGAGCTTAAGCGTGTGCCTTAATGAATCCAGGAATGTTCATCAAGTTCATCAAGCATGTGTAACAAATTTTGCTGAATTGGGGCCTGTATAAAAATTAATGGTAGCGATCTTCTTGCTTTATTGCCTCGGTTTCTTTAGAATACCTCATTTAATTTCAGATTCCTTTTTGTAAGGGTAATCACCCCAACTCAGTATACTAAAAAGCTCCAAGAATCTCTCTTTTGAGAATTACAAGTAATATTTTTTTTCAGGAAAAAAACGCTATTCTTTTCATTCCTTGTTGTAATGTTTGTAACTGTGGGGTGGATGTAGTATGATGTAAAATTTTTAATTGAGCATAACAGAGGGGAAAAAAGTTCCTCATGTTCGCAAGCAACTGAAGTAGCAACGCTATAGATACTCAAACCATAGGAATACTCCTCCAAGCAGTCAAGTCACAAATAGAGTCTTAAAGGAGAGAGATTCTCTGAAGACAGGAAATCAATTATGTTCAATTCATGAATATCACTGAGGAAATGAAGGAGAATACCAATGTAGATTTCCAGCCCTTTAATTTCTTTTTTCTCAAATAGATTATAAAAAAAGGGAGAAAGGAGTTATCTGAATAAGGATGTTGTAGAAGTATTTGGAATAAAATGGAGCAGCTTAGTTTGTTAAGTGGATTTCACTCATGTTCAAATGAAAACGGGAGTGATAATTGTAAAAGAGCTATGATTCAAAAGCATTCAGCGAGTTTTCATTTTTAATGTTTATTATTCTGACTTGCTCAATTTTTTATGACTGCTGGATATTTACCACATTCAGCCTAACTTACTGTTTCCATGCCAACTAAATATATTTGTTCTCAGATGAATGCTGTGATGCATTGTTCTGAAATTTTAGTTGCTGTGTAGCACAGAGAACTTCTAACATTTGCCACACCTTCTCCTTGCTGGGAATAGTGCTCCTGCCTGCAGATTTGTGTGAGCAAAGAATCAGTGAGGCAGAGATGAGCACCGTGTGCCTGTGTCCGGGGTATGGGTCCCAAGCAGTTCTTAATACAACGATGGCTGGGAGACTTGAGTCATATTATCTCTTTACTTTAGGGCTTTTGGTCCATATTTCTTTTCAGATTCATTTTGAAAGGTATCACAGAGTTTTACATGCCATCAGATAAATTCACAGAAAATCTTTGCGCTCGCTTCCATCATCCTGCCCTGCTATATATCCTCAGGAAAAAAAAATCACGTGGAAACAGCGGAGTTTCCTCCATGGAGGTGGGTGAACCACTGCAAGAAGCTTGGTACAAACCCAGCCTCTCGCCTGCAGCAGGACTTTTAGCTCAGGTGCCCCAGATAACTGCAAAAGCCAGGAGATGCTTTTGGGGCCCCTGCCTTGAATTTCCAGACTTTCTCAAAGGGCAGTCTGTCTCAGAACATGTTAGAGTCATCTGAAATCAGGCTAATGAGCTCTAGCTTAGGTATTTAAAAATAAAAGTTTGCTTTGTGGCCAGCTGCAGATGAGGAGGATTTAGGCAGCCTTTGTTTTGCAGAGCCGATGAGCACATTGGAAACTGAGAAACAAACAGTCAGCACGCACTGGAGGTAGTGATGAAATTCTGCCATTTGCTCTGGTTGCTTCAACCCACGTCACTGAAACGCTTCCAAAATTCCCCCCCTCCCCCCGCCCCCATCCCTAGAGACCCATTTCTGCTCCCACAGAAATGGGAAGCTTTGCCTAGATTTGAATGATCCTGGCCACAGCCGTGATTCACGGCGAGCAGCCCTTGCACCGTCACTGCCTGCGGGGCGGGCGGTTTAACCCTTGGGCAGGCAGTGCCGGCCCCAGGGCTCCGGCGTGATGGGGAGGAAAGTGAGAATCTGAAAGAGGTTTCCACCGTGACTTTCAAGAACAGTGACACCAAATGTTGTCACTTTATAACAGGTCCCGCAGTCTCTGTGTGCGACCAGCACAGACTGGAGAGGCTGTACCTGAAGAGCGCTTGTTTTTCTGCGGGTCCGCAAGGCTGAGGAGGGTCCTTCCCTCCTCGCCCGTTCACTTCTGTCCGTCCGTTGCTCTGCCGACACCTCAAGCACCGGGGTCAGGAGGGTACTGCGCACTTCAGCTGGTTTCCTCCCAGAAAGCATCTCATGTATGTATATATATTGTGAAAAATGGAGGAAAAATGTGTGGATCCCCACGGGCTGGCACCTGAAAATCTGCTGGTTCGAGATCTGCAGACAGCACAATAGATTTCTTTTCTAACTACTTGTGGGGAACAAATGTCAAGCTTGAAACCTTTTTATTGAAAAGAAGATGCTGGAGAGCCGCGAACAAGCAGTGAAGAATCTGATGTAAGCGAGAGCTCGCTGGTCAGGCAGTTTGGTGCACACGGACCAAGACATCCATCTCAGTATGTTGTTCTCTTCTCAGACTTCCCGACAGAGGCTGTTGGGGAAGAATCAGACTGATTGTGGTTCTATCTCTATAAGGCACCTTTCAGGGATATAGGTGCCCCTATAGGTGCATGGCAATGTTGACTAAAGTACCATGAAATGACTAGCGACATTATTTGGAGCCCAATTCTACCACTTTTACATTGGTTAGTGTCTACCATACGTGCAATTCCATTGATACATTCATTACTGCCTTTGATACAAAAGTGCTCCCCAATTTTTAATGAAGACTGAGATTGTTAGAATAAATCTTAACTTTGCATTTGACGTATTTTATATTTTGTATAGCATTTTCTTTATCGGCTTACTATGAAAGGAATGCAAAATTAAATGGACTATAGTAAATTATACTGTACAGCATGAAGTTTCAGATTAGCAGAAGGAGATAGAAGCTGAAATTCAAGCACAGAAAAACAGATTTGCAGGTGGGATTTGAAAGGAGCTGGAAATCAATGGAGTTGAAAGTTCCCGGGAGCTCCATATGGCAGGAACTGCGGGAGAGAAGGCTCTCACCAACTGTGCAACTGTCAAAGGGAAAAGAGGTAGATGATGATGATGATGATGTACGTGTGGAAGCCAATGATCAAATGTTAGCTTTGGTAATCAGACACAACTGGAAAATACACAAATATACACCTACTTCATGGAACCGAATGAATTATTGGAACGAAGTGGCCAGCTGGAGAAAGACAGTAAAATGGAAACTACAGAACAAAAGTTAAAAGGAAAAAGAGAAATTTTACCAAAAAGCAATAGAAGCATATGCCGGCATGCAGGAATTAGAGAGTATTTTAAAATGTCAGTTTTCTAGCTCTTCGTCTTAAGTAGTAGTGACTGAGAAAGATCTTTCCTGTAAGAGAGCAGTACATCATTTTAGAGCGTCTGTGGTTTCCTTGCATATCATCAATTAAGGGAATTTTGTTCTTTCAGAAGTGTTTAAAGTAGGACTACAAGGGACAATGGTGCGGGAATTTAATGCAGGGAATTAAAAAAGAAGAAGAAATGTCTTGGGGGAGTCGCTCGGATGGCAGAAGAGAAGAGCAGACACCTGATCCGCGGCGCAGGCTCCCAGCGATGCGTGCTCAGTTAGTGAACTGCCCGTTCATTTTCTCTAGGTGATGAGGCGTCTGGATGAAGCTGAGAAGGACTGAAAAAGGCCAGCTTTATGCTGATCTTTAACATAATTTAATTTCTAAAGTACTATTTTGTCTGCAGTTTAATCAGCACAAAGTGCCTTCGACCAGGCATCCATGCGGGAAGCGCAGCAGTTGCTGTCTCCCGCTCTGCCCATCCTCACCCACGCCTGAAGCCGAGCGGACTCTTACCAACCGCGATGCTTTGGCAACCTGGCAGCTTCTGGTCCAGTTGAGATTCTGATTAGATTTTTCTTCTTGAAAGAGGGGAAATAGTGATAGTAAAAGCAGCTTCTGATTATTATCTACAAAGATTTGCTTGTTCACACAGTCAGTGTGGAAATACTGAGCCCAATCCTGCACGCTGCTGAGCTTTGTCCTCTCTCCCTGTCCTCAGCGAGCACGCGGCACCTCCGCGTATCAGACACTGAGACCTTGACTTGCTGAGCACCCCGGGATGGAAAGGATTATATAGAAGGTAACACATGCTGGAATGTAAAACTGAAATACATAAATACATTCCAGTGGTGGTGTCAAAGATGCTTATGTCTTTATTTCAGACTTAATTATCCTGATAGAGTATTAGGAGTCGACAGAGCTAGAAATGAACTCCGTGTGTTTTCAGCTTCGGAGAGTGGCCAGGCTGGTTTAGGTTTTGTTGCTCCGGGTCTGGGGGTGAGCCGAGCCCGAGCCCCCCCTGCCCGCGGAGGGGAGGACCGCTCCTGCTGCAGTAAGGACCTCTCCGGCCCATGGCAGGCCGGCAGGGACAAGAGCTGAAGGAAACAGTGCTCGGGGACAAAGATGGCATCTGCGATGAGTCATTTGGAAGGAGGGGAGAAGAAGTCGGGGATCCTCCAGATCCCAGCTGGAACAATAGCGGAGCCCTGGTGAGGGGGAGGTTGAGAGAACAGCGCGAATTTTCTAGCCACAACATTCCTGGTTGTTCTGTGGTGTTGACAGTGAAAGCTTTTATTCCTCTCCAACTCGCGTAATCCCAAGAATGCTGTTCTTGCCATATGCAGCCCACTGGTGTTTTTTGTGTTTTGGGGTTTTTTTTAAAGCTTTGCCTGCCTTCCCTTCCTTTGCAGCTATGAATTATATAGACTCAGATCACTCAACTACAAAGAGAGGATTTTCCAGGTGGGAGATCTTGGTTAAGAAAAGAAAGAGATTGAAATAGAAGCCACCAAAGTAATAAGGCCTCTTGGATGCAGGTTGGGGAAAAAAAACCAAACCAAAACAAAAAAAAAAAACTGCCCAAAAAAACTCAACAAACCCAAAACGACTTAGAGCAGAAAGCTCAGTGTGCAGCAAGCAGCTCGGCATAACTGGAGGTCCCCGTGGGTTAGTAAAACAACAAGGCAAAAATGTCTTGGATGCTCAGATGGCTTACTAGCTAAAGACAGAAAAACAAAGAGAACAGCTATGCCACCAATTTATCTTTTATTGAAACTGTCAGAACAGAAGAGGTTCTCCGGCAGTGTTTTCTCAGTGGAGAACAACATGGTGTACACTTGACAAAATACCTTGCTCAGCTGATCTTACTTGGTTACTGTTTTCAGCTCAGCCAAATTCACGCGATTTATAGTGTTCATTACTTTTCTTAAGAACTTGAGAACATTTGTATCAAATTGCATTCTATTTCTCTAAGTCTGGAAGAACCATATTTCAGTGTACGTTGCACAGTAAGAACAGAAATTCCCACTGCCTGAAATAAGAGAGGATGTGGACTGAAAAGCAGTGGCTATTCGTATTTGATAATACTGTGAAAAGACAAACGCTCAGACCTTGTTCTTCACTGAAAAAATGGATACATCATTTGACTCTTCTTTCTGGAAAACTTGTTGGAGAAGATTTCAAGCTCTAATTAAATATTCTCCTACAGCAGAACCCTGAGAGAGCTGAAATATAAGGAGGTTGGAGATGTTGGTAGATTTGGTTCCTGGGTTATAGACGTTCCCCAGGTCCCCCAGCCAGCTGGTGGAGGAAGGGGCCCACGTAGACGCGTGGCGGTTTGGTGGGAGCAGAGCTGTGCTCACTTAGAGTTTAGGAGCGCTGAGAAGCAGAGGAGGAGTCACTGCAATTAAGGAGAACACGAATGAGCTGCGATTAATCATTACTTTGACATTCTTTAGGTGGTGGTTCGGTTTTTGGGTTGTTGGGGTTTTTATATTATTTTTTTTTAAATTGAGATGGCATTGTAGTAATTTCCCCTTCGCTCGCCCTTTTCAGAGTTGCTTTCAGAAAAGTACTTCAGCGATCTTCACATCACCGGAATGAGGTTGACCTATGCAATATTGTTGTTGTTATTATTGTTATCATCCTCATTTAGAGGGATGAGACTTTAGTCTGAGATTAAATGATTTGCCTAAGGCTGAAGGAGTTATTTTTACCTTTTTGGTACCCTAACCTGTTTTCAGATTTATTACAGCAGATCTTTCATGTCTTCTTTCAGAGAAGCGTATTGCAGAGCAGATGCATAATCTTTTAAAAGAGATTTCTCTTTTAAACAACATTATAACATGCCATTGTTTAAATAATGCAGGCAAGGATTTGAGAGAGACAGGAAATTACTTTTATCATCTTACTCCCCTGAAACGTGGAGAAAATTTGATAATAATTAGATGGTCCTAATTAGGCCTTTTGGTCATTATGTTAGTATTTCCTGGCACACGTGGAATTGTGATCCTTCACAAATATTGTAAACAGGCAGAAATTAAGATACTAAAAAACCACAGCACCTTAGTTAAGTGAGCTGCCTTTTGATTCTTATCTGACATAAATAAAATGTTAACTCTATGCCCTTCGAGACAAGATTTATTTTTTTAAAGGAACTTGCACAACGCTTCTGCGGTGCCTTCATTTGCTTTGGCAATGAATACGTCAGGGTTTCATTTGCATTTTCCTTATGCCTCTCTGGTTCAAATCACGTACTTTACAAGTGGGTGATCTGGAGAAGATTGCGTTTGGGTTTGGCTTTTTAATTTTTTTAATTTTTTTTTAATGAGATGAGGATTTTTGCACCAGGGCCAGTGAGTTCTGGATTATAAGCTCAGCATCACGGACGTCTCTGAAGTAAGAAATGGAGAGCTGGCTGTCTCGAACCTGAAGAAGCTCTGGCGTGGTTGTGGCCGTATAGCAGAGCATGGAAGAGAAGCAGAATATCCTCTGCTTTCCAGACTATTCTTAGCACAGGGACTAAAATGCATCTGGTCATCCTGAAGGTGCTGTATTTCTCTTGGATCTGCTTGTTTCTTTCAAAAAGGAAGGAGAATGACTACAGTGCCAATGGGACTTGCTCACAATCGGTCCTGTCCTCCCTTCTGGTTCTGACCCAGCCCCACAAACATCATTCTGAAGCTTTTAGAAGTGAGGAGTAGCTGTAAAACTGAACTGTGCCACCTGAAGACTCCTTGAAGTAGTAAAATTGAAACTCATCTTTTGCTGCTGAAAAGCGTTGGGCCAGGCCTGAGTCCTTGGTTTGGAAAGCTCCAGTTTGGGTATTTCTCTTCTGGGAATCAAACCCAACTTTTATCTCTTTTGAGAATGGTCAGTGATTGACTATGACCAGATCTCATTGCAGTCTGTGAAATTACAACTTCCCTGCTTCGTGCATCACTTTGTATAATTGTGTGAATATTTGTGTCTTCTTTTTTTCTAATTTATCCTGTGACTAAGCATACATGAGCTATGTGTGGCAACTTCAGCTTGCAGTTGTTCCTACTGACACCAAAGATGATTGATGGTAAAACTTTAAACCTCATATGTTAGCCACCAACCTGAATAAACAAAGACCAATGTGGCAGCTTAATATTAAAAGCTATAAAACCTTCCTGGGGGTTCATGGATTAAATCAACTCACCAAAATGAATTTTAAAAAAAAGCTTTCTCAGGACTGAAGAAAAGCGAACGCAACAGTGAATGAAATAGAGCTATCCTCATCCAGCAGACTAAAGCCCTCCTGAGGGCTGAAGAATTGCAATTCTAAACATCTCTCAAGAGTGCAAGAGGAGACACAGTATTTGTGGATCCTAGGGAGGCAGCTTGAGGCTATAAAAGAACAAAAAAGCCTTTAAGGCACAAAAAGAAAAGTAAAAAAAAAATCCCTGCAGACATAGCTTTCATTGGTCAAAAATAAGCGTTATAAAATAAAAACCTTCCCACATTAAAATTTGTATACATTAGCCTGCTATATGTTATTTTTCAGTTGTAAGAAGTGATTCAGATTTTTGCCATGCACTATTTTAATCTCTTGGGTCAATAAACCTTGATAGTAACTTCAGCCAAAAATATCAGCATGTTGTTTATCATAATATGACAGGAAACAGCTGGGATCTTATTTTCATCTTATTGTGATGCAATTATTAGTGAGCACAGTTGAAAGTAACATATTTTGTCTTAGCAAACAAACAAATTGCAGTTGTATGCCAAAGAACAGTTTTCACTGCAAAAAAAGTGCGTGCCTTCTCTCTGAAATAAGGAAATCAGCCCCAAGCGATACTGCAGCTATCAGGGCTTATTTCTCATTTTCTTTCTCCATTTTCAGCCGACCCAGTAATATATATCTGTACTGTAAAGCACAATAGGTATTTCTTCCTGATTTTCAAAAAAACACCTGCGTCAAAAGGGAACAATCCCCTTGCTCCTTTGCAGAGTTAATAGCAAACGTTAACAGCCTTGTGAAAGCATCTGTTTAGAGGACACTTGCAGATTAAACTATTAAAACCTGTGACCTGGTTGCAAGAAGACTGTTGCACAATTACAACATTATTCTTTCACTCGCAGAGCGGTATTAAAATTTTTGCTGCATCTACTCAGAATGAAACTTTCTTGACTTTCCTCTAGGAAAAATCCCAATAAGGGGCTGTTGCTGCGTGCCTGGCACCTGCGGAAGCTGCTGCGAGTCCCAGATGCTCTGGAGGCATGGCTAGGTCGTGGCGTAGTGAGTTTTATCGGAGTCCAGGCTCAGCTCCTGACCTCTGCATCGCCTGTACGCGGAGAGATTGAGTGCGAGTCAGGCCTGTGAGGGACTTTCTGGGCTGGTTGGGTCACTCCAATGTATCGGCAAGGTGATCGATCCTCCAGATCCTCTTAATCGTGAAATAGATCTTCATTCTTCAGAATTTAGGAAATAAAAGCATTTTGGTGTTCTAGCTGCCTGTTTCTGCTCCCATTTCAGCACAACCAAACGTAACACGTTGAATTAACTGAAATATATGTTTCTGCTCTATCAAGGTCCCCACCCAAATGAGCTGTTGGCTCAGAAAATATTTATCCTGGCAAAGCACCTATGCATAGCTTTGTAAGCCTTTATAGAAGTAGTAGCATAAATTTATCGGAGTAACTTTCAAAAACATAAATTTTGATCACTGGCTTATACACAAGCAGAGTTCAGACAAGGTTTCCTGTCTCACCATTTTTTTTTTCCTTTAGATTTGCATAGTGGCATCACTTGCAGCTCACAAGGAAAGCCTCTAATTGCCTATTTGCATAGAGATTTGGAGATTTCTTCTGCCTGTTGGAATGACTCATAGATAGAATTTTCCTAAAGTTTCATCAGATTGTTTTATTCCTTTTGTATTGATAATTGTATTATGCATAACGCATATTTTGGCATGACCTGTTTTTTCCGAAAGATGGTAATTGGTGCATCTTGCAGTGAACTTCGGGGCTGGTTCTCACGTGTTTAAGCGTGTGTGCTCCCTGCGAGCCGGGAGCTGGAAGTTACAACTCGTGGCTTCTTCAGATGTAAGAGTGAGGTTTTGATTTGTGGTCACAATGGTACATTTAAGCAATTTGGTAACTAAAACAAAATTAACACAAAATGGCATTGGTGTGTAAATCATTGGAAACAAGAATCAATTGGAACATTTAAAGATATAAGTTAATCTGATATTGAATCCCTTTTATCCTTTATTTACATATTCAGCTGCTAATCCAGAAAACACCTAAGTACTTGCTTAATTTGAATTAAGCAGTTAATCCTATTGGAAGTTAAGTACAGATGTGAGGCCCTGATTCAGCCAAGTAAAAAAGTGTGCGAGCAGTCCTGTGCCACTCGATGGACAGAGCTGGACCGGACTCTCCATGCTTTTCCTGGGTCAAGATTCAGCAAATACAACCCCACCAGAGAGATGTGAAGCACAATCCTTCCAGCTGATCTGTCTTTATTTAACATCGCTTTGTAACTGTACTGTTTGCTCAGCATCTGTTGAATAAGTTAGGGACTAAAATGTCCTCCTTCAGAAGTAATCATTTTGGTGTCATCATCTGATTTTGTAACGTTTTAAAATACTCGAACCTATTTGTTGAAAGTCCCATAGCATTGATGAAGTTGAGGAAGACACAAAGTGTAATGAAAAATAGTTGCACGATAAATAAAAAAAGGCTTTAAAAGCACCTAGAAGTTGAGAAATTTTGTAAAAAAAAATCTTGGGAAATAGTAATTCACCTTGTCTAAGGGAGTAAGGGGCAAATATCACTCTACTGACCTGGTTCAGATCCCACCAAAGACAAAAAGAAACCTTCTGACTATCCATTTGCGAAGTGTACGTCTGTATAAATGGTCTAATGAGATAGATTTGGGAACGGTTATTGCTTCTTCAGACATGTCCCAGCAAATGCCTTACTGGTTCCTTTTCATTATGTTTTTCCTCCTCTCCATATATTCTTTATTCTTAGGTTTTCTTTTTCCTTTCTTCCTCTTTTTTACCTCTTTTGCTCTTTACAGGTCTTTGCTGATTTTCTTCTCTCTTTTTCCCTTTCCCTTGATATTCCAATTCTACATTTACTTAGACTCCAATTTGGGCAAAAGAAGCAAAAAAGTTACTCTCCAGCTTCCAAGAGTAGCCGTCTATATATAAATTTCTTTTTGTTCTGTTACAGATGACCCATATACGACAAGAATATGAAAGCACACTTAAAGGTCTGATGCCAGCATCTTTGAGACAGGAACTTGAAGACACCATTGTATCTTTAAAATCTCAGGTAAATTCTTATTATTCATCTTTTTGGACCAGAAAAAAACCATCTTTTCTAGAAAGAAGTTATGACCATCTAAAATTTGGCCTAAAATCTAAAAATACTGAATTAGTCTCAAAACCAAATTATGGCAGCATTCACCTGCTTCTCAGTCATCTTTCACAAGGCTTTCCTCCCCCAGTTTCCTCACCTTGAGAGCTACCATATTGTATCTTTTGATCCCAGGTTTTGCTTCAGTTCACCACTGAAAGTAGAAATTATGCTGTATTCAGTACTGGGGTTTTTTTTCCTCAACCCTTCGAATATAGCACACAGTTATCTCTCATCTTCCCTACCCTGTTTCTCCTGAAGGAACCATTTAAAGGATGCATGTAAAGAGTGCAGAAGAGAACAAGAAAT
Source organism: Aramus guarauna (assembly GCA_013400195.1). NCBI lineage: Eukaryota > Metazoa > Chordata > Aves > Gruiformes > Aramidae > Aramus > Aramus guarauna. The sequence continues at coordinate 749,790 of VXBL01000958.1, read as the reverse complement.
CATTTTGTTTTCTTTCAGCCTACATAATAAAGCAAATGGGATATTTCTTTTAAGATAGTGCTCCAAATGATCATGATGTTATTTCTACATTTTCCAGTATAAAGAGGCTCTACTAGACTTCTGTAACTCCTCTGTAATATTGCAAAATGCTAGCTCATCTAGAATAATATAGAATCAATATTATTTATATGAAGTAGTCTATAAAACAGGAAATATCAGAGTGTCAATGTAAGTAGGGAATTACTACTGAAATGGGTGGTTCTTGTACATGGCTCCCACAGAAGTTATTTGATGCTGTCCTAGTCAGTATATCAGGAGCTGGAAAAAAACAAAATGTCATCGTTGCCTGAACTCACATGAGGAAGGATAAATAGCAATAACGAAGAGTGATCACAGATGTGGAATAATGGTAATCCGAAGACAAGGCTGTCACAGTTTGCGTACAGCCCAGTGCAGGACTGCGCACTGAATGGTGTTGGAAGGGCTGGGAGCTCCCCTGGGCTGGAGGGAAGAAATGAAAGACAAGGCAGTGCTGGTGACTCAGAGCTGCCACCGGGCTCTGGAAGAGCAGAAGCCCTGAGGACGCGGTGTGCAAGGTTAGGCTTGATACCCGCACACTCCTACCAATTTTCAGGACCATTTTCCAAGCAATTCTAGATCTACAAACTCTCCATTTCTCTTGCTTATGCAATCTCTGGAGATGGTTGATAATTTAATGTATTTGCTTTTTTTCCCTTTTTTTTCCCCCTTCTTTACAACGCATCAGCATTTTTTGCTATGCATGAGACACTTCTCCTGGCAAAGTGTGCCTTTAATAGAATTAGGTAATTTTCATATTCCTGTCTGCTAGTAGTGACACAACTTCAACACTGTGGTTGTAAACACTCTGCTTACATGTCAAGGGATTCCTGTTGGAAGTGATGCTCTTTCTCATTCAAATATTGTGGGAAATAAAGAGTTAAGGATCACTGGGCAAATCTATTTCCAGTCGATAGTAAAGAGCTATTTTTAAAGTGCGGTTGACTATTAGCACTGTCTGGTAGGAAGCGTTACTCTGGAGCTAATATACGAATACCACAGCTTTTAATAAGTTCAAAAAAAAATAGAAGCTGATATCCACCTGCAGGGCTTCTGTAAGCAGCAGCAGCATTTCAAAAGAGCAAAAGTAACTACACGCAGTAAAACCTGGGTGCTCTCCCAGAAACAGGTAGCTGCCGGCTGTATTTCCAGCAGTACGCTGTCGTCGCAGACCACTCGGTAAGCGGGGCTCTTTCTGAAGCACAGGTGTCCTGGTCTTTGAAAATTGTTGAAATTCCTGTTTGAAAACATCAGACAAGAAGGGCAGTGGAATCTCTGCACCTGTCAGGATTATTTATTGTTGGAGGAGGATGAAGAGGGTAGGCTGGGTAAAAGCACCAAGCAGTGATAAAAATAAAAGAAAAAAGAAAATACTTGAGGTTTGGGCAAAGTTTACTAAAAATGTTGCTAAACATACAGCGCGCTGCCCGATTGTATGCTCTTGGTGAGTCATCCAAAGGTGGCCGCGGTGTATTAATAAACATTAAGTGTCATACCCTTCATCACCAGAGCACAAGTGCGGGGATCGGAGCGCAGGCTTCGCGTGGGAGAGTGGAAGTGGAGCTCCCAAAGCCTTGCACAACCCGTGCGGTTCCGCCAGCTGAGTTTAACAGCAGGAGTGTGCGGCTGGAGCGGGGCCGGGGATGCCGTGCTAACAGTCCTCTGTCAAGTGTTAGCTCCAGTGTGCAGCTCAAGTGATATTGCATTTTGTTTAGGCAGGAGAAACGAGAAAAACACCCTTTATGAAATGAGCGCAAATGTATTAATTAGAATTTTGTACACCTTTTTCATGTGAGATGTATTTTACAGGTAAATATTCTGCAGAAAAGAGTCTCAGTCCTCCAGGAAGAGCTGAACGCCTACCACGCCAGAAGGTACGTGATTATCTTTGATCAATTTGTACCATTTCACACCTGTGGATCCCAGTTATTGAAGTTTCACGGCTTAATTAAAACACTCAAATATGGTTGCAGTTTTAAAAGATCCTTATTTTCAGTAAACAAGCGTCTGAGAATTTTCCCAGTGCTTAGTCAGTACTATTAGAGCAAGATTAGAGAACTCGCAGGTGCATTACAAGTCTGGGCTTTGCCTCGACGTTCATGATGAGACGCTGGCTCGGCACACAGCTGCAGCTCTGCGGTGATGCCACCTCCTTTTAAGATAGAAAACAATGATGCAATGCGGAATATTACAGATCCCATCTTCAAAGTACCGGATCTTCGTGAGCCTGAGCTTTTTTCAGACGTTTACACCCTCCAATATAAATTATGGCAAGTGCTGCAGCAATAAAAAGCCTTGCTGTGCCTTTAGAGTAAGTGATTCACATGGAGAGGTGAGTAAAAGGAAACTTCCTAGGAAAGCCACTCCATCTTTTTTACATTTATAGACTTTGATGATCCTTTCTTATCTCACATGAGGATTTCTGCAAATAAGAATGCGTGCTTGTAAAAATAGCGTAAAAATTTGTAAGCTATTTAAACTTTTCTAAAATTGTTAGGAGTATGAAAGCTGTCTGAAAATATTCATCCTAAATTTTTGTTAATGAGAGGTAGCTAATGCTAATTGGAAACTGAAAATGTCGTAGATTCTTGGTAATATGTCCAGCGTAGGTAACTTTGTTAGATAAATATCAAGCTGAAACGCAGTCTCTAGGCTCTCTCCAATAGCAGCAGGAGCAGTAGAAAGGGATGCATTTTGTCTCAAGCTTATTCTGAATTAGTGCCTTCACAGTCAGGAGAATTACTATTTAAAAAGATGAATAATCACGTACCACTAGATCAGGCCAGGCCACAAAAGACCGAAGTGCTGGGGGCGGGAGGGCCCCAGCCACGTCCTGACGGAGAGGAAGGGCCGGGACAGCCAGCACGGCACACACAGCTCCTCTCCCGGGGCGGCTGCCGCGACGTTGGCTCGGCGTCTCTAGCAGCTTTTGTGCTGCTCCCGTTCAGGGACGTTATCTTCCCGCCCAGATCTCTTTTTCCAAGACTACATTCACTCTAAATTTTGTACTAGCGTTTACCTGACCTTCATTCACTGGAGTACTTCATTCACTGCCTTTTGCTGCTTTAACACACGTGTGTGCCCGTGGCTGCAGATGTAACGTGGCTCCGCCGCGGCACGCTCCCCTGCGTGCTCCAGCACCCGACACAGCAGCCATCGCGGCCGCATCCAGACCCGCTGCCGGCCGGACCCGGTCCTGGCTTCAGCCTCTTGTGGTTTTGTTGTGAGAATAATAAGATATAACTAATGAGATTCTCTTCTTTTTCAGGTAGCTGCTGGAGCTGTTGGATTTCTTCGATTGCCAAAGGGACTGCTTTGAATAGGTTTGAAGATTTGGCTCTTGTAAATTAAAATGCAAAGATCAGTGGCTGTTTTGTTAGCACATAAAATGTAATGAAGTTCATGAAAACACATCCATTGCTTGTGCCAGCATGTTTTTAGTTGTATCTTCCTTCCATTATTTTTTTATCATTATCTTATTACAGACTTATCCTTTCAATATACTGTGTTTGACTCCGTGCTGAGCTTGCTTACTGAGCGAGTAGAGTTTCTTCTACTAATATTTTTGTTACCATTCTCTTCACTTTTATACATGAAGGAAATCCCATTTTCTATTATTATTGTCCAAGGTATTTTAACATATTTTGACATTGTTTTGTGTCCATGTGTTTACATAATATTAAAATATTATTATTTTGTACAATTTTGTTTTGACATTATTGTCCTGCTTGGGCATCTCACTCACCTAAGTAGCCACAGTGCATATGAGAGTTTTGTATGGCTTTGTTAACTGGGAAAATATTTCATGCTGTGTTTCAAGGAAAAATCTTGTAGCGAGAATGAAAACACCGTGATGACAAATGCAGCCGCCGTTGCCAGTTATATCTGTCGCTGGGGTTGCATACAGTGGTCACGGGAAGGTCCTTCCTCGTTTACTGATAACGCAGTTTATGGGGCGTTATTGAAAAAGAGTTGTAACCGGCGCAGCCGTGATTCTGCACGGGCGCGTGCAGGCTCTCTTGGATGATCCTGGCACGTGTGAGCGGGGTCCCGAGGGTTTGCAGGGATGGGGTTTGAGCAGCACTGGAAAGCTGTAGGACCCAGACTGGGGGTCGTCCTCAGAGCTGGCTCTGCCTCCCAGGCATAGGAAGGCTTCCTTATCTCTTGGCCATCCGTGAGCCAGAGTGTACATGAGTACATTTGTAATCTGTAAATTTAGATATGCCGAATACAAGAATAGCTTTTTTTTTCCCTAGGCACCATCCTGCCAGCAGCGTTCCTATCAAGGCACAGTTAACGGTCTGAGTGTTTGAGAGGGGGCCAGAAATTCCTGTCTTCTAAGTCCAGCTGTGGCACTGGCAGCAAGACCCTCCGTATCGCTGCTGACGGGGATGGCCACCTCTCCTCCCTGGCCCCGGCGGCTCGCGCGCCGCGGTGCGGGCAGGATTCGGAGGGTCCTGGACCACTTGAGTGCCCGCGGCTGGAGGCGGCTGTCCCACCGAGTCCCAGCTCACCAGCTGCGCTCTTATCTCCGCCTGGCATGGAGATCAATGAGGAGAGGCTTTGGCAGGCTGGGCTCCATCCACCCCCACCTCCTGGCAGCGCCGGCGGGGGGCTCCTTGCCAAATACAGGCTCCAACTTTGCTGATTGTCAGTCTGGTCTGGGCCTGGGCAGGTTTTCCACCTTCCTTGAATCAACAAGTGATTCTTCTAATTATAGATAAGGGGTTGTCACGGCTCTGATAAGTGAGGAGGTGCTGCGGCAGGTGCCACAAAGCCTCACCTGGGGCAACGGTGAGTTTTAGTAGGAGGAATTTGTTAGGATGCATTTAGTTAATTGTGGGCAGTAAAATGAAATGTATTTACTCAGAGAGGCCCATGGCAGCGATGGTTGGGCTCTTCAGGAGAAGCACCCGGAGCTCAGAGGGCTGCAGGCTGCGCGCGCTGGGATTGACCCGCTGGATATGGCCCTGCGTCCAAACGGCAGATGTTGGGACAGTGAAACCTCTCTTCTCGTGCATGAAGGGAACGAGGCATTTTTGATTCTGCTGTTCTGCTTGTGTTTTTGCGTGGTATCTGGGTGGCCATAGGGCTTTTGAAACCCGTAAAGGGAGGTACATCCATAAGGAAACACATGGACCCTCTTCTAGCTAGCTGAATTCAGGCCTCAGTTTCCTTCTTTTTGATGGAATTGGGTTGCTGATGTCATTGATGATCAAAAAGCAGCTTGTGAAAAGTAGGTCTTGGTCAGTCTGGGAGTGTTAAAACTCTGGGAAACTCTCTCCAGCATCAGTGTGAGGATCATTTTGAAGGTGCTTATAAACCTGATAAGAAACTAAATTCAAGGTTGGTTGGAGTTCTCTTGTAGTTATTGTTAACATTCCTTTGATCATTTTTGTAACGAGTGGGAGTTAGAGTCGGAATTGCAGGATGTGAAGTGTTTTCATAGATATTACGGCTCTCTGCCTCTCTTTCCACCTGCTAGGTAAGGAATTGCCAGCTGCCAGTAGTTGACTTCATTGCCCATAAAACAAGCTCTGGTGAAACCAGCTTGAGTACGGTTAGAGCTTTATTTGTACTTTTTATTTATTTAATTTTACTGATTTTTGCTGCGGGAGAGAGGATTGTTTCACTCTGTATAAAACCCCACAAGAAAAAGGCATCATAACATTTTTCACCAGCGTCAAGGGAGGTGACCCTTATCAAGGTGACACTTTATTTCAGTGCCACTCGCAGTTCTTGTGTTACACGTAACAAATCTGCTCGTTTCTGGTGCAGTTGGAAGAAAATGGATACAACCTCCCTCCTTCTCCCACCCTCTGCTTTCTTTTCCAACAGTGCTTTAATTGTCCTGGTGACAGCAGATACACCCGTTACTTGCCCAAATCCCTACCGACTGTGGTTTCAAACTGAGAAATGATTTTGCTGCAAGGAAAAAGATTTTATTGTGACTAGAAGAAAATATTTGTGATCACTAGAATATCTTACAGTGTTTTATTGAATTTTCTGAAAAGCGTGCACAGCTTTGATTCTAACGATGAGCAGTCTTGATAGTGTATGTGAGATCTGATTTATTATTTTTTTTTAATTATCTTAACGCACTGCAAGTCCTTCCCAAATCACAAAATGTACTGGAGGCACCACACTACTAAATTATACTTGGTCGCGTTCTGAGGGTACAAAGGAAAAGTAAAACGTCAGATATTGTGTGAAAAAGTTTCAGAGCACAAGGTCATTTTAATTCAGACTTTTTTTTTCAAGGAACTATCTTTTCTAAGCTTTGATATTTTGTTCAGAAAGGTCATTTCTTTTAAGCCTTTGTCATTAAAGAAGACTTGTTCTTTAAAGTGCGCTATCAAAGAGTGCAGAAATTGCAAGTTACTGAAACTAAAATGCATGATCAATTTTAAGTCTGCCAACTAAAGCCCACTTAAAATTAGATGTGCTCTAGTACTGGTGGCTTCTTTGATAAAGCCTGTGGAAGATACGCAGTTGGTCAATTCAAACAAAAAAAAAATGAAGATAATTAAATAAAACTTTTCCTCCTTAAACTAGAAATTATTTTTTTGGAAAAAGCATTGAAAGAACTGAAGAAGGATCTGATCCTGCCAAAATATGGGAGACAAAGAGTGTGCGCGTGCTGCATTTGGGAGTAGTTTGTAACACTTCTACATAGCAATTATGCACATAGCAATTATGCAGCGCTCTTTCATGTTATCCGACATTTGTAATAACGTAAAAAAAAGCCAAGCCCCTGGACAAAATATGGTTTATTTACCATTTGCTACCATGAGATGATCTCTCCTTCACTGACAGACAAACACGGTAACAGAAAAGCGTGAAGACCTTGTGTCATGCCCTTGCTTTGCAGTCCCTGATGCTGATCCCCGCCGATCCAGCCCTCATCCCATGACCCTGACCGCTGGCTACTGGCCGTTACGTCCTGCGCTTGCTTCAGGGCCTCCTTCGGAGAAGAGACCTTTGCTTTCCTGATGGTTCTCCTAATGCTGTTGCTAGCAATGGTGAACTTAATGTTCATTTTAACCCAGGTATATCCAATACTCAAGGTAGCATTTTCAGAAGAGCCTTGGGAAGCTGGGCACACGGCTTACCTTCACACAAGGAGAATTTAGAGCCGCAACCTCCTTTGAGCAGCTCTCTAAAACAAGTTTATCTGCACAGCTGGGTCCCAACAGCCTGTTTTGTCTCGCATGCTGCATAAGCATATAGCTTAGTGGAAAGGGAGATGTGCATTATATATGTCAGCACGTGTATCGGACTTACTCTCAGGACTGAAAACAAGAAAGCGTGTGTTTGTAAAATGAGCAAAGTAAAGGAATACCTTTATATCAGCTGGGCAGTTGAGTTAGAACACAATACTTCCAACTTCATTTCACCAGATTTATACTTTAGGAATCTTGTTCTCCCATTTGAAGCCTGATATCAAAGTTTAACAACAGGCAGATTTGGCCATCATTTCAAAAGCAGGTTGTGGGTCCTAATTCTGCGGTTGTCTTATCCCAGCCAAACTAATGCCGAAGTTAACTTTGCCCAGTTTTGCCCAAAGAAAGGCTTCAAGGAATTTATTAAAATTCTGGACCTAGAATTCATAAGAAATCTGTCAGTCAAAGTGATCCTGAGCTGAAATCGAAGACTCTACCAAACCACCCTTGTCTCTTCACTGAGGACCAATGCAATAGTGCTGAGAACTCCTGGAGGGCACAGGACGTGTTTAATGAGGTTTAGCTGACAGTCTATGACCTGAGAGGTACCACCTACCCCGTAACACACAATACTGATGCAGTTGTGGACCAGCTGGTTTCCGCCCTGCTGAACTCCACCGCTAGCTGTAGCACAGACTCAGCCATCTCACACGGCACTGAAGATGCGGCTGGTCGATCGCAGGAGTTTGTCTGCCATGGCCTGTGGATGCACAGTTGACCGCTCTTCTTCCAGAGCAAGCATATTTAGAAAGGGCTTCCTCAGAAATGGCTCTTTCTCTTTAAATTCAGAGTGTACCTAAATCTCAGTAAGTTTTTATACAGTCAGGCTCTCATTCTGCATCTAAGGGTGGTGGAAAAACAGACCTAAGAAGGCTAATGACTCCATATGGATTTCATGAACAGTCAGAGCCTGGATGTTTGTAAGGCTGTGTTTAATTGTGCTCAGGAATGATGTTACGTCTTCTGAGACTTATCGACACTTGCTTGTCATCTTCTTGTTTGTTCATCGCTGTTGGATGAGGTCACTGGCTGACTAATTTCAGTATAGATTTGAATCTAGAATGAAAACTCTGAATGAAAACTCTGATTTTAATCAGCTCTTCCTCCCCTCCCCCTCCTCTTCCCTGGGCTGCAATAGGTGAAATGTCACTTGTCCCGGGTTCCTGCTGGAGGACAGCGCAGCGAAGGGATGGGGACCTGGCACTGGGAGACAGGAGCTGCTCCTGGCGATGCTGCACACTGCCGCTGTGCCCGCGCACGTTGTGTAGCCCGCTAGCAGAAGGTGCTCACAGCCTCTTCTCTGAAGAGCTGCTGAAGCTCATGTTTGTAAAGCTCGGTTGGATGAAACCTCAAAGTGTCAACTCAGCTGCGTATGTAATTGATGCTCACAGGATATCTTGGTACAGGATATCTTGAATGCCGTATTTAGTATTTCCATTTGACCTCACCAGCAGCCTGAGAACACCTCCAGCCCGCGAAGCCGTGTTTTCCTTTCCCCGAGGAAGGCGCAGATGCCCCATGGCACTGGCAGCCAGCACTGATGGCACTCAGTGCCTGCCAGGCCTCCACCAAAAACACCCGGCCCGTGGCTCACCCTGCCTGAGCGAGCTCAGCGTCCTGTGCGTATCAGCAATCAAGGTATTTGAATCAAAACCGCTGTGCAGGAGCTTTCAGGCAGAGGAAGAGAAGACAATTCCCCTATTCCTTTCCCTCATTTGCTTCCTTCGAGAGAAATTCAGAGCTCAAATAGCAGAGAGGAGCAGCAGCTGCATCTGCGTGAAGATGCTTTGGCAAAAGGGAGTGAGGAAACTTGAGTCATATTTCTTCAGTCCTCTGCTTGACCCAGATTTTTAGCCTACTAGTGTGAGATTTAGGATCGGTCAGGGTGCCAGCCTTGGACTTAGGCGTGCAAAGGTGTTTTTAATGCAGGCGTCTCATAGCTGAAGTGACGGTGAAGCTGCAGAGCAGGCAGGGGTAGGCAGAGGCGGCAGGCATGTCGCAAAGCTAGCCGTGGTCCAGCCACCTGCTTTGCCTCTTTCTGAAGGTTTTGAGTAACACACCAAAAGTGACAGTCGCCATTTTCTCCCCTGACTTCATAACAGAGACCAAATTTTATTGCAGTATTTGCTATTCTCATATTTAAACCTTTCCTGCCTTTACAGCCACAAAGCTGGGCCTAATCCAAACCCTTTAAACTCAATGAGTAACTTTCAGGAGACTGCAGCTGGCTTTAGATCAACCCCGTAGATTTGATATCCATCAGGTTCACTGTGGAGGACCACCTGTATTACCAGCATCTCCTGTGGAGGGTACAGCAAGCTGGGCAGTTCTCTGCTGCTCCACTCGGGAAATGCCGAGAGCAGCAGGATCCAGCTGGTGTGGGTTTGGAGGCTTGGAGTTGCTCTCTTGGCTTCTCCTCACTTGGCACATGAGCATCAAGTGGTTTTGTAAGACGTGGCTGCCACATCTATGAGGTGGACACGTCCTTCTGCTGGAAGCAGACATGGAAATGCATGTACCTGTTGTGCTGCCCTGGGCACGGCTGGAAGGACACCTGTTTGTGGCTGCATCTGAACACATGCAGAGCAGTAAGACCTGCCATGAAACAATGATCAACAGGCCCTCTGGGCTGTCATCTGCATGTCTGGCTGGTTGGCCCAGCTCCTGGGGCTTGTGTCACAAAACGGATCCAAGCTCACCCTCCTGTTGCTGGAGCATTTAGCATAGAGAAGGGGGATTTGAGCCTCCCACGGGCACAGAGATGGGAGGCTCGCTCCTGAGCAGGGAGCAGTGAGACCCACAACTTCTCACCTAGAGCCAAGTTGAATCTCCTGAAAATCTCTCTTAGAGCTTACAGGGTTTGAACAAGGCCCAGCATCCCAGCTGTAAAGGCAGAAGTTAAACAAGAGGACAGCAAACACATGGATCCCTCTTTCTGCAGCAGCACACGCACAGAGCAGCTGACCAGAGGAGCATCTCCTGCCAACCCTGGCCCCACATGGTGGCCCAAGCAATGTTTCAGTGCCTTTTTTTTTTTTCTCTCCAGACCTTTGCCATGGTTCTTCCTGCCAGCTCTATGGGTGCCATAAACCACTGGGCTCCTATGCTACGGTTTGAAATATAAATATTGGGTGTAATAAAAAAGGAACCAGGCACCTGCAGACAAGCTCCAGTTACAGCAATGGGATCCAGCTGCCACCCCACACCCTGCCCCAACAACAACAGGGCCAGAGCCTTGCAGATCAGGGAGAAACTGGCCAGTTCCCAGCAGGACACTTCCCACCTGAACCCTTGGCCCTAATTCAATAAAGCACATGTGCAAACACTTAACCTTAGGCCTGCACTTAAGTCCAGGCCTATCCCCATGCTTGGATGTGCTGATGACTAGGGACCTTCTGGGGGCTTCAGACCTACAGCCAGGTTTGGTGGTTGGCCTTTCCCTTTAGTGCAGATGATACCTGAGCTGGTTTATGCCCCCAAGTGTCTTCCTCAAAGCTGAGGCAGTCCTTCTCTAAACAGCATTATTGTACATATCTCTACCTTCTTCCTGCCCAAAAACTCCTTTGGCACCCCACAAGCTGCATGCACAGCCCTCTGCGTCAGCAGCTCCAGCTTTGCTGTTGGGTGACTGTAGAAGGTCTCATAGGAACATCTTACCTGCAAAGGACAACTGAAGGTTTTGCCTCGCAGTAAGTTGGTGGGGTTTCATACCAGTAGAAGGGGCTTCCCACATGGAGTGGATTTGTGCATCAGTAGTGCTGTGATGTGTTGGTGGAATTAAGTTATTTAACCTTTCTGATGGATCTAATAAGGGCTGGGGGCTGCTTTCTTTCGCGTATTTCTGGTGGGGGTTGATCCCTTCTTTCCAGGCAATGCTTGACCGTTGCTCTTGGCGCCAGAGCTTTGCTCTCAGGAGCGAGCCCGCACCGTTGTGAGGAGTGGTACTGAGTTGGCCTGTGATGCTGACCGTCGTGCGGGATCCAGCCCCTCGTGGCTTGGCCTGATGCCACCTCGACAGATGGGCCTGAGCATCCAGAGACGTGTTGTGAGCGTCGAGTGCTGGACCACCTCGGGTCCCCCCATGTGGAATCCCACTGCTGGGAGTGGGGGTGAGCGCTCGCCAATTCATCGCTCTGCCTCCCTTTTATCCTTGCAGAGGAAGAGGAGTGCTTTGCTCAGGTTGAGCCTCTGCAACCTGCATGTGTGTTTTGAAAGTTATGGCTGGTGTTACATTAATCTATAGGATGTCGGATCCTTGGTGGAGGAAGGACTGATGGCCTTCGCCTCCAAGTGCTGCTGTTACAGGAGATGCTGGGTTTTGGCCAGGGAGTCATTGTCAGGTACATAGTCATTGTAAGGAAGAGGGTGAGAAGTGCGAAGCTTAAACTGAAATATTTTGAAATTCATGTGACTACTAGAAGCTTTCTAGTTGGTATGTGCAGATCTCTCTAGATCTACAGACCTTTATTTCTCTTTTTTTTTTTTCATGTGACCACTGTTTCCAAGTAAATGTACATATACTCATATGAGCGCTAAGCTGTGACATAGCTGCATGCGTGCTTAGAAACTTGTATTTAGAGATCTAAAGACCAAAAGAGGCTCAGGAATGGCCGAGGGAAACCATTCCTAAAACTTCCCTGATTTAATGTTCTGCTTCAAATCCAGTGGGTTTGGCTGAAATAGAACATCTCTGTCAGAAGAAGAACTACTACCCAAGTATTATCGAAATCCTGTTCTACGTTCTCACTGACTGTGATCAGATCCTCGCTGATTAAACCTTTTTAAGCAGAACAGAGCAAGTTCCCTCAATCTCACAACAGGTTGTAATTTCCTCTCTTTCAGGTATCATCATGTTTCTTCTCTAAAATCCCATGAAAAATAGTACCAAGTTAATTTAATAGGACATTATTAAATAGACTGGCATTAATTATAATGCAGTCTTTTCTAACTTTATTGAGCATCAGTCTTTTATCCCACTTGGAATTAAACTCAGGACAGTAATAATGTGGACCATCCCCCATGTCTTTAAATATTGACCAAACACAGCCGTCTTCTGTGGTCCCCTGGACCTTCCCCTCCGAGCAGGACGTTTTATGGAGCGTGGCAGTGGCCTGCCAAGCTGCGAGACCAGCTTCTGAAACAGTCTTAGGCAGCTTTGCTGATAGTCGTGTTCCACTGTAAGCTGTGTCATATATTCTTATGTTATCTTTTGCAATAGGAAGGTTTCGTCTCCATTCTAGTAGCCTGCCTGGCTTTTTTCCAAATACAGAACACTTTTGCCTTTTGACTATTAGTCTTTCATTTTGATGAATACCGGACACATATCATGCACATCATCTTTGGCTGTAACATTTTTCTTAAAAATAACTGTCCTTTGAACCGTCTTTAGTTCTGCTAGTTAGAGATTTTACCATGTCCTTTTTCTTGATTTGTAATTTCTTCCCTGAATTTGGTGTACATTAATTACCTCCTCTTTTTCATTTGTGATTTTTTTATCTTACTTTTTGCTGCTTTCACTTCCTCTTTGCACACTTTACTTGCCTGCAATACTGTTCCGTCATTATAGAAACATTAATTACATATTATACATTGGTTTGGTCTAGCTAAAAATATTTTCAGGGATGGCAATTATCAGTCACATTTTTTTTACAAAAGTTTCTTCCTAAGTTGACTTTTCTTCTAATTGTTTCCAAGCTGGTGAAGAGCAATGCTGTAAAACACATCTCTTGCAAGTGCCGCCTCGGAGCTACGTCGCGTGGGCATGAAAAGATTGGGCTGGGGAGAACAACAGAGGAGACAGTAGAGGAAACACCTCCCTCGCTTGCCAGCAGCATGATGGCTACTTCCAGGGTTTGGGTGAAGGCTGTGGTTAAAGCCTGGCTGAAATCACCCTCCGTTGAGTCCTGGGACTCCCTGGAGGCTCCTGCAGATGTTTGTACCCCGAGGTCGCAGCCTTTGCCCTTGCTCGCAGCCAGCTTTGTAGCAGGGAGCCCTTCCAGGGTGTGTTATTTACTGGGCAGGCGGGTTCAAGCCTTTCCCCTCCACAGCATGCAGTTTGGAGCTGTGTTTTCAAAACAGCGGTGGGTTTTGATGCTTGCCTTGATTTGAATGCCCTGAGGGCTCTTTGATTGAGGCTCTTCACAATCTAATGTTCTCCAAGAAACCCAAACACTCTCAGTAATTAAGGATGTGCAATTACGGATGGTTTTATTTGTATCCTGACCTGTCATCTGGGCTGCGTTTATCCTGTTGGAAGACTAGAGATGAGCTTGGGCTCGGGGGTGGGTCTGGATCCTCCTCTGGGGATGGGACTTTCGGGGGGCTCAGGCGGCAGCTGAGCTCTGGGAGCGGACAGAGCAGGGGGAGAAGGTGTTGCACCCCAGCCAAATTCACATTTTACATCTGCAGTCACCTTTGATTTTAACCTTTTCTTACCCATGGAGAGATGAAGCCTGGGTGCTGGCAGGGTCTCTCTTCGAGCACTCTGTGTCCATTATTTTCCGCCCCAGGCAGAGAGGTATCGGGGTTTACAGTGAGCAGCTGTAGCTCCAGAGAGAAAGCGGTGACGAGACAGAGCATTACAGGGAGGACATAACGGCTGATGTATTTACAGCTACGCTGCTTCCTCGACGTTCCTAAGACGCAGATGAAAGTAAAGCTGGCAGCCGCTCCACGCGATGCAAATCGCGCACCGCTGCAGCAGCGGCCCCGCAGAGGTATGCCATGTTTAACCGTGGTTATGCAAGACGCTGCTGCCAAACCATGTTTTCCTCCGTATGTGGCTTGACAGAACGCTGTGTTTAACCTCAGACTAGATGGGATAAAACATGGTTCTCTGTCAGGACTACAAATTCCTGTTTCTGTCTGCACCTAAACTCTGTCTTCCAGTCTTAACTGTGGCTATTTCCATTATGTAGACAGGTGGGATGTTTTCAAGGGGACCTGGGAGCCTAAAATCTTGATCCTTTTAATCTGAATTACCTTCCTAACTCAAGTGACAGCTTTGAATTTATGCACCTATACCATTTAAACACTTTTATTCAAAAGTGCCTTCCAGTCCCTGAAGGAAAGCCCTTGCTGATCAGCTTGGCCCACATCTGCTTGCACCCCGATGTTGCCCCAGCTAAAAGCAGACTCCGTTTGCTACCGAGTGTTACATACGTGTTCAAACCGTTCTGTAGAGCCCTGTGCAGGGGTTAATGTGTAACAGGGCTGTCGGCTCAGCATCTCTGAAAGATGTCCAAGGCAAACCCATCCCCAGCCCACAGCTTTCCCATATGGAGGAGGAGAAAGGGGACCCAGCTCCATCCCGTGCGGTCCATGTATGGAAAAGCTCGAGCGCGGATGGTCTATAGTGCAGCTCCCCAATATAACGGTGTAATAATTAACAACAGCCTCTGTGGTTATATGGCACCTTCCATCTGAGTCTCACAGCACTTTACAAGCCTGTTTCCCTCAGACACACGATGCTGGGTCCAAGAGCCCCATCTTGATAGATGATCTCCTCGGGGTGGATTTGTGGCGTGGAAGATTTGTTGCTTGTGCTTTGACACATCTGTTTGAGAAACCAGATCCGGGTTTCCGCTAGGTGCCAAGAGGCAGGAGCTGCCGAGGGGGCTGCTGCAGATCTCTTCCTGCCTGGGCTGAGGCTTGAGCAATGCTTTTTCGGCATCTCTTTATCGTTGACTCTCAATCTGGCCCCGCTTGGCTGCTGCAGGAAAGAGCCCGTGGTAGATAACACGATCTAGCTGCTCTCAGCCTGCTGAACAACTAGCCGTTTGTACCTGGAGCCAAGCGCGATGCCTTCTTCTGGCTACAGCCTTCTTGAGGTGGCTCGATTTCAGGGCTCCTCCAGGACAGCGCAGAGCAGCCCCCGAGCCCGCTAACGAGCCCTCTGACGAGCTTTGTTTGGGGGCTGCAGGCCCAGCTGCCCTGGGGACAGCTGGGAGACGCACGGAGCTCCTGGGCCCTCCATATGGACGCTCTTGACCTCTAAGGCCTCCGAAACTCCATGTGGCTGCTGAGGACACTGGAAGGGGTCAGCCCCCTCCCTACCCCCCAACAAAGGGAGGGTTTGGGAGATGCGGCCAGGCCCAAGCAGCGAAGGGGTCTTAGAGGGAGGTGAGAGGGGGGAAAGCGCTGGTTTTCGAGGGGCGTGGATTTGCAGAGCAGCAAAATTCATTTGTAAGCGCGGGTTGAAAAAAAGCCAGCTATGTTTGCGGCCCTCGCTGGGTGCCCGGTAAATGGTGCCAGACGGGTCGAACGGGGCTCGGGTCTGGCCGCCGCCATCCCAGCGAAAGGCTCTTGCAGCTCGCCCGGGCAGTGCGGGGGCGCGGGGTGACTTTGAACCCCCTCCCCGTCCCCGGCAGCTTTGTTATCGGTGCTATTGTGGGGCCGGCGGAGCCAATCCCCGCCAGCCCCGATTCAAAGTCCAGGTGCCAACCAACTTGAACTCTCCAGCATCCCCGCCGTGAAGCAATTATTCCCTCAGACACATTCATTGTTCTCATTACACCATAAATTGTGAATGAATTAAACATGCACTTACCACTATGCACCACAGCTGTCAAGGAAAATAACGCACAAATATCACACGGGGCTGGATCCTGCTCCCGATCCTCTCCCAGGAAGGTTTGCTGCTCGCGGGGAAGGAGGCAGCAGCCGAGCTCGCCGGAGCTGATATTTTCTTTTTGGCAAGGCCAAATCTCTATTCTCCCTTAGAGCAGCACGGGGCAGGACGATCTCCATTGGATTTGATGTTTTAATTGTGGGTTTGGTTGTTTTTTTTTGTTCTTTTTTTTTTTTTTTTTTTCTTTTGGCCACGTTTATATCACTGTTGTGCAGAGGGAAGACTGGCCCCTGAGCTTTCTGAGATCCCAGTTTCACCATGTCTGTCTCGGGGTACAAAATGCTGCCGTGGGTGTACGAGGACAAATCGAGTATTGCTTTGGGCTGGTAGGGATAACACCGCTCAAAGCCCCCAGTGCCACCAGCAGCACGGTGCCTGGCCCAGAGCTCCCCCACCCAGCGCAGGGGTGCTGGGCTCGCCGCCACGAGCATCCCAGCCCACGCCGGGGGGTTTCATTGTACGTGACCGATAGCTGGTGGGGAAAGCTGTAAAAGAAAGGTAATGCAGAGCGCCCGACTTCATCTTACAGCGCTGTATCTGTACATGTACTTTCCCAACAAGAAGCATGGGCGTTTGTTTATTTTCTAATCTCTGCTCCATGTCTGTGGAGCTCGCGGGACCGGGAACAATCTCCTAGCGTGTGGGCAGATAAATTCCCCGATTGTCCCCGCTCCAAAGAGGGGACCTGGAACTCGCGGCTACCTTGGGGTACAATGTCGGGATTCACCAGACAGGATTACAGAGGGGGCTTTTCTTCTGAGTACGGGAGCTGGAAGTTTGTCTGCATTTCTCTCCTTGCACCGCATCTCCAAGGAGGTTTTCACTTTCTAAGAAGGATGTTACCCACTGAGCTATTCATAGTAGTTAAATGAGAAAAGGGGTTAATAAAATACATGCTAGAAAAAAGAAAATAAGATTAGAAGGACTGATGTTTTGGCTGTGAGGCCTTCTGTGGGCTGTGGAAAGAGGGGGAAAAAAGGAACAAGATTATTATTTTCTTTTCTCTAGCTCAAAGAACTTCATGGCCAGAATGGCACCGCTAATCCAATTTTCTTTCTAACAAGTATTTTATCAAGACCTCTTTCTCCCCCCACCCCCCCATTCTCCTGCAGTGTCTCTACACTGCCATATGATTAGTTGTATTAAAATTAAAGTTTCAACCACTTTGTGTCTCTGCTCTGCAGAAGCGTTAGCGGGGCTCCGGGAGCTGGAGACCCCTGAGACTGCCCACATCTCCCCCCCGCACACGCGTGCCCGTGCACACGCAGTCGTTGCACTTTTGGGCACCTGGTTTTGTCTCCGCAACCACAGAAAAGTATCTTTTACAGCCGCTCAGCGCCGTTTGGCAGAGGATCAGATAGCAGCTCCACTGAAAGCAAACAGCCGCCTTTCCGAGGGAGTAAATATTTCGCAACGTGTTACTTCAGTGTTATTTATTATGAACATATTTTCCCTTTTATCCGGGGATTTGCCAACTCTTCAGAGTCACAAAACCTCGCCGCAGCCTCGTGAAGGGCGGCTGTGCCTCTCCTCCCCCCCCACCTTTGCAGGGGCACCCAGCGAGGTTGTACCCGGCCCCGGTTCCCCGCCGGGAGAGGAGGATCTTTTGCAGGAGCCTGGGATCACCCCCAGGGATCTTTTAAAGGCAAGGGACACCTGAGATGGGAGATTCGGTTTAGGGGCCGGCGATGGGTCACGTACCAGAGTAAGGAGAAGTTGCAATAGGACCAGTCTGCCCCAGTCCACGCACGGCACAGCGTCCCAGGGTGCTTTTGGGGCAATACATTAGAGGAATGGGTAAACACGGGACGGGGAGTTGTGCGCTCCTGTTATCTGCCTCCTCTCTTAAATCGGATGGAGGGAGAAAAAGGGAAGATGTCGTGTAGTGGAAGGTGCTGGAGGATGAGTGGGTGGGGGAACCCAGGAGAGGACTATGTATCTTGGGTGAGGGAGAAAATTAATTAAAGCTTTAAAAGAACCTGATTGATCTTCATTAGCCTGTGACTCCTGTCTGGCTGTGGGAAACTGGTGCTACACTGAGCCCCCCCCCTTCGTGGAGCTGTGATGGGGCTGGGATGGTGCGACGTCCTGTGGCTCCAGGCACTACTCCTCCCAATATTGGTTTTGGTCTTTTGGTGGCATCGTTGTTCCCTCTCCCAAGGATTAAGGAAGCTGGTCCCTTCTCTGCAAGGTTTCCCTGGGTCTGGGGAGGACCGGAGTTAGGGCTTGTCCACCTGCGAGCGCAGCAGCAGCTCTCAGGGGTGCAGGCACCGGGGCAGCCTTTGCCTGGGTTGGTCCCAGCCCCCCGGGAGGAAAAAAGCCCCGTGCAGTATCGGGGGCTCAGTGCAAGGAGCAGAGCAGCACGGCGGTGTGTGCTCGGCCACCTCCGCTGCTTTGCGGAGAGATCGGGACATTTTAGAGCAAAGAGGTCTTCTCTACTGTATTTGACTCTGTTCTTTGATATAACGAGCTGGTAAAAAGAATTTTAAGTAATATTCATAGCGCAAGAGGGTATGTCGCTGCAGCCAGCCCTGTCCTATGGGATGGGACTCAGCCCTCCATGGGATGAGCCCGTGCTCCCCACGACAGCCGGCTGGGATTTCCAGCAGCCGAGGAGGCTCCCCAAGAGCTGGGCTGTGCCCTGGCCGTCTCCAGGCAGGCTGTCCAGCAGAAGCGTTATTGCAGAAGCAACGAGCACTTGAAAGTCAATCAATCTTTTTCTTTCTTCCTTCATTACCTCCTTACATTACCTCCCTCTTGCCTGAGGTACCACTTTATTTCTCCTGGCCAAACATCCGAGCAGCTGGAGCAGGAGCGAGGGGCTCAGTCCTGGCCTCGCTGCCACAACTTGGGATTTCTGCTTAGCCAGGAATTAGCTGGGACAGGATCCCTCCTGGGGTTGTGCATGAAGGGCTGTGGAGGTAGCGGAGCAGGGACCCGCAGTGGCTCGGCGTACGAGGAAGGCATCTTGGGGTGTTCCCATTTGTTTCTAATCCTTCTTGGCACTTGTCTTCACTAGAAAATTAGACCGTGTTGGAACATGACTTTGCTTCAGCATATTAATTACTAGGATGATTAGGATAGGTCAGCAGTTAAGTGTAGACAGGCACGGTCATGCTCAGCATAACGTCAGGTGATGGGAGTTAATCCTGCGATTCCAGCAAGATTTGCTCAGGACCAGATGGTGTCATTATGACCAACTGATTTTTTTTGAGTCAAATTTGGATTTTGATGGGAAATCAAATTTTCTACAAACAGAGCGGAGTTTCTAATTCATGCTCTGTGGCAAAGCTGAAACTCCAGGGCCAATGTGAGCCAAACCCCAGAATGTGTACCTTCGGAAATGCAGCAGGGATCCGTAGCGGACGGGATGCCTGGCGCTGCCATTTCCCAGCCACACGTGTGCTCCTCCGCTCCCCCACACTCCCCTGGTCCAAGCACGAAGCCCAGCCTTTCACGGGAGATGCAGTCTAGGTCTACAGAAAAGCACAGAGTGTGAGAGATAGAAACTACAGCTCCCATGTTGTATTGCAATTAAAAAAGGAGCTATTTGGTTGCAATATAGGGTTTACCCCGATTTTTTTAAAAGTCAGCTCAGTTTTCTTTGGAAAATCCTTCCTGCCAGTCCTTTTTCAACTGATTCGATGCACAAAGACCAGCAGGACCCCATTTAACCAGCAAACAACCACCTGGTCTGGGCTGCGGCAGCACGAGCATCCTCCCGGGGTGCGTCGGCAGCCAGCCGTGCCCTCCCTCGCTCTGCAAGGCTCAGCAATCCACGTCTCGCTCAGCTGCTCTCGGAGGTTTCCTCATCCCAGATGTGGCATTTGATGTCCCCGGCCGGGGTCACCTCTTTCACCAGACCTCCTGGTCTGGACCCGTGGTACCACGAGCCCGCTCCACGGCTGCCCCTCGCCGGGCAAGGCTCCCGCCGGCACGCTCCTCTGGATCCCGTGGAGGCTGTCATTAGCGTTTCTCAATCAACGCTTTCTCGTTAGTGACTGGGGCCAGTGGGAGCTTTGAATGAAGGTGGAGCCAAGCCAGAAAAAGATCCTCTCCTGAAAAATTATAATGAAAGCAATAATGGTTGGGTCCTTGAGCAATGCCTGCGTATGACAATCGTTGTCTGGAGGCTACCTTAATTACGAAACAGTGTTCTCAGCCTCAGGCTTCTCAATCTCGGTGCCTTTACTCTCGCTTGAGCAATATTTTATTGCTATTGTCCTCAACCTATTTCATATTGAGTTCGGAGTATCTGAAAGTTATGTGGAATATATGTTTGCTTTCTATTCTATTTGCACAAATTTCTTGTATTTTTTTAAATTTTTTTTATCAGTATCTGAAAGCCTAAAGCTGGGATTATCTAAAGGATTATAGGAGAATTAGGCACCCAAAGCCAATTGATTTTTCACTGTGAATTAGCCAAGCGCATTTGGAGGGCTGGAGACTTTGGTCTGCACTCGTGGTTTCAGGTCCACCTTGTATCTTCTCGGTAGAGAGACCTCAGCACCTCTCGGATGGCCTGAAAAAGGTGCCAAAGCAGGAGGACTCAGTAAGAAACTGCAGGTACGAGGAGGTAGACGTGGCCCTGAGATATTAAACTGCCTTTGAAAATCTCCTTCTGACTCCCTTAGGCTCTTTTGAAAACGCCACTCTAAGTTACCATCAATTTTGATAATTAAGCAGTGATTTAATTTTAGAGTAACAATAATTGTCAACATTTTCCAACCCAAGCACCTTAAATTAGACACGCAGATCCAAACATTGGCACCGGATCAAAGCGCAGCGGTGCGATTTTTGGAGATGCTGAGCACACGCAGCTCTTGCTCGACGGTGTTGTAGGTTGTGCCTAGGACTTCAGAAAACCAGGCCATTTGGACTTGATCCCCTGCCAAATGCGGCGCGCTCAACATGCGTTTCAACACCTTGCTTTAGGCACCTGGGATTAAAAAAAATTAAAAAAAAAAAAAAATTAAAAAAAAATTGGCTGGGAGTATTACACTGATTTTTCCCTGACGGAGTGAGAGCGGAGGTTGGCTGCCTTTCCACGGGGAAAGTGCTGGGTCGCGCGCTGGAGTCCTCACCGGGTGTGAGGAGGGATGTCACCAGCATCCTCGCTGAGAGCGAGCGGGCAAGACCAAGACATCAGCCAGGTTAATTCTTTGAGCCTCCTTCCCGGGGCCTGCCTTCCTCCAGAGAGGGGCTCCTGTGTCCCGTGGGGGGGTTTGGGAACTGGGGGTGGTGGTGGTGGCCGAGGACCTTCTGGGGGCCAGCGGGGTGCAGGTGGCAGAGATGCTGTGGGCAAGGGCAGAGACCCCCCGCTGGGAAGGGGGTACCCTGCTGTCCGTCTGCCCGGCCCGGGGACCGCTGGCTTTGGGGTGGGGGTCGCTGCGGGGGGCCGGGGAAGGCAGCGGGACCCCGGAGCGGGGGGGCCCGTCCCGCCTCCGTCCCCGGCGGGGCTCGGCAGGGTGAGGAGCCCTGGCAGACATCAAAGCCGTGATTAAGCCAATTCTTTAATCGTATCTCCGTGCCTCATTACTCGTCCCGCGCCTTTGATGAGGGCTTCACCTCTCCGTGCTCTCCCCACTCCCAGCCCCACCCTGAATTAGTGCTTTTGCTTTATTTTTAGCAGTGATTTGGAAATTGCTGGGGCTCCTTTTTTCTTTTTCTCTTCTCTCTTTCTCTCTTTCGCCCTTTCTTTCTTCCTCCCTTTCCCCCTCTCTTTCTTTCCTTCTTTTTTCTTTCTTTTTTACTTTTTCTTTTTCTCCTTTTTTAAAGCTCATGTCACAGTGTCCCTCCCAGCCCCTCCAAACCCCCAGCCAGCCGTTAAGGGAACATTCACACCTATTTTCCTTGCCTTGTCTCCCCTTTATTCTTATGAAGCTCTCATTGATTATTGCCCTTAAATTCCTCAGTCCGGTCATAGATAAAAGGATAACCACTTCAAAGCAAAGTGTTAAGAGTTTAACCTCGAGCTAAAAGAGTGGACAACAAGGTAATTGAGGGTAATAACTGATCACAGACCTACTTTCAAAGGCACATGCAAGCCTCACTTTCAGATGGCTTTAATTTTATTAACATTTGTAGCAGCTCTAGATGCTTTTGAATCATTACAAACTTCAAAGCTTGAGGTAACACTCCAAATGGAGAACCTGACACCAGGTTTTTTGTTCAGACCCACATCATATTGATAGTCTCTGTTGCAAGCATGTAACATCTCTTCTCAAACTATAAAAACCCAGATGAAAAAAAATATTGCCAATAGAGAAGATCAAAGCCTGAACCTCCCTTTGAATGATCCCAAAGAAGTCAAAACAGAAAACAACATGGAAAAAGAAATGTATCTATATTATTCCGACTATCTTTATCCGCAGTTAAACTCGTGTGCTGAGGCGGATGGATAATTCATCCTGAGCTTTATCAAACTGTTTGGCTAATCATCTGTTTCTCTTTGGGCATTTGGAGCTGGCCCTTTTGCTCCCCGCGTATGAAGCATTTAAACCCAGAAATTTGGAAAGAGCACATAAAGGAACAGCCCTGACTCAGCTGGGAGGGGAGCCGCGCGAGGTAAACGTAAAAAATACATTCGTAAACTGAAAACACATGGACTAAACCCAAAATTATACAAACACCCAGAGTCCTCCCATGTCCCACCCCTGAGAGCTATGGAGAAAAAAGCCATCCCTAGATGTCCAGCTGTGCCACAGCAGGACGTGCCCGTGGTCCCCCCGGCCTGGCTTTGGGGGGACCGTGCGCTCCCCGTGCCTTGCCCCGCTGCGACCGTTCCTGGGGCCGCACGGTGAATCAGCCGGAGGAATTGATCCAGGGTATAAATAGCCTTTTTCTTTGTCTATGTTTTGTGCGGGGGTGGGTTATTTTTAACTGGGTGAGTTCCCTGAGCTAATGCCCGAAGCATTCACAATGAAGGGGGTGGCCCAAGGAAACGGGCTGTCCCTGCTGCCAAAAAATACATCCCGGCTCCCCTCCGCAGAAAGGCTGCTGCCGCTCCGGGCGGGTGTCAAGGCTCCATGCAACTTCAAGTAGCCGGGGAGAACCTCCCCAGCTGCTTCAGCCTCCGTAAAGTCACGGAGAGAGGAAAAATCGCTTGGATTTCTTTTCTTCTTACTGGTTTATAGTGGTGTACAGCAGGTTTTATACTGGTGTAATCCTTTCCTCCTGATTTGCATCAGTGTCATAGCAGAGAGAAGCGTTAGGCAGATAATTTTTTTTAGTGCACAGGCTGGGTTTGAGTCCAGGATATTTAACAGTGTCTCAGCTGCAAAGCAGGGCTGTTCCGGGGGTCCTCCCGTGACAGCCCACCCTTGCTCAAAACCCTCCGACAGCTCCGGCTTGGAAACGCAGAGCCAAACCCTCAGCGTGCTCTGAAGCACGGTGGCTTTATTAAAACTGTTGAAGGCAAGGACTCGATGCTGATTAAGCCCAGGTATCTGGCCCACAGGTTTTTGTCATTTTACTTGCAGCCCCCCCATGACAGATCCACATTTGCAGCGTTGTCTGGTGTCAGGTGTAGCACGTAAGAGTCTCATTATCTGTGTTCACTTCAATAGCAGATGTGAACGTGTATAAGCTTGTGTTAACTGCATACTTTTAAATGTATTAAATAACGTGGTTTTTAGCCTGCACTGATATTACATTCTTTAGGAACTGAAATCAATTTAATATAAGCTGTTCTCTCTGTTCTCATGTTAGGTACGTGCCTGTGTAATGAAAGGACAATGGTATATTGGCTAAATCTATGGAATTTATGTTATTGTCTAAAGTTATGGCTAGACTAATAAGCAGTTATTTCAGCAATTCTGTTGTGCTTTTAATGAGTCTATTATCAGTTGCACAGACGGGGTGGATAAATGGGACCCAGCGCTAAAACATATGTTACAAATGCCCAAGGCAAGCCCTGACTTGCAGATCTGGGTCTGTACAAAACGTGCTCAGAAATCGCTGCCTCTGCTGCCATTTGGTTTCTGCCTCTGCCCACCGGCGCTGCCACCCGTGCCATGCCACCCTGGGGATGGGCATCCCACCGGTACGTCCTCCACGCCTGGCAGGAGCATGGAGCAGGAGATGCCCCATTTTCCTGAGAGATGACCGTCATCTCCAAGGCATGGCAGTGGGAGAGACGTATCACGGCAGTGCTCTCATTCAATTTAACCAACCAGGCATGCCAACAGGGATCATGTCATCTCCACTGTTGCAAAGCTCGATTTCCATAACGCCATTTCCAAGCAAAAACCCTTCATGTATGGTTAGGACAATACGAGTGTTCTCCTTTCAGCTTGCACGGGGCTTGTGCGGAAGCTCTCATTTACATTCACGGCAGTTACGTGCACAGAGGTAAATAGACCATAAATGCGTCACTAACAAAATCCTCGGAACTAGTATTTTTTATAGATTTGAAATACTGCAGCAGCGTAGTTGTCCTGTAGCCCTCCCAACCTGACTCTGCGTTAGCCACGGGCAGATTTCAGCTTTTACTGCTTTCTAGGAGTTTGTAGAGCTTCCCCCAGGTGGAAATGTTCCCATTGCACAACAAACTCATCTCAGGAAGAAGCAGCTGGGGCTTTGGAGGTGACAGCAACCTCCTGCTCCCCTGGGTGCTTCCTGCCATGGCCACCATCCCGTATCAGGGGCTCCTGCTGCGTCATCACTAATGAGCTGATTGCATGTCTTATTAGAAGACCTTAAAGGGGGACATGGGACACGTGGGAGGGAACGTGATGGCCTTTTCCGGTGTGATAATAGCAAGTCAGGAACTGCTTCAGTCCCCAGAGGACCCTCACAGGGATGGGTTACGTCTTGTGCAACCCCATGAACTGGAAGGGCTCTTGGAGGAACAGGAGGACCATGAGGAATGGTCATCCCAACAAACGCAAATGCTACGAGAAAGGAGCGGGGGGAGTTGTCAGTGATGTGAAAGGGCCAGGAATACGCTCCAGGATAACAGGAGACTCAAGTGAGATTTGGTTTCAAAGGGAAAAAAAGGTGTCTTAATTTCAGCCATGCTGGGAAGAGAGGGAGAAGCGCAGAACCTGGTTTTGGTGACTACTGGGGACTGCAGAAGTGGGGATGTGGACCAATAGCACTTAATTTTTCCCAATTTTCAGTGATGCAACAAGGTTCCCAGTCCCCCCAGTTTCTCATGGGGAGGATGGATACTGGATAAGTGATTCCAGGCTTCTGTGAAAGTATTAGAAATCATAACTAGCAAAAGGAGAAAAGACTGAAATAATATTTTGATGGTCTTTCCCACAGCATGATGATTTCTACTAAAAAGAAAAAAAACATTAATGACTCTTAATGAAACGTGTGTCCAAACAGCCATTTTGGGGTCTAGTCTGGAGAGACTTACTGAGCTTCCCCTACATCTAATGAAAAGGGCAAACAAAGATGCCAATAGAAATTGTTTCACTTTTCTCGAAAGGCTTGTGGTGGGGGTTCCCACAGTGGAAGAAAACACCTTTTCATTTGATCAATAGAGGAAGAGATGACCTACTGAAAAAAAAAATAAAATTAGATAAATTGGGAGAAAGGGGGTCATTGCAATCTGATACTAGACAAAATGGTACCAAAAATTTTCGCTTTGTGCTCCTTGGGCAGAAAGGCCACGACAGACCCAGCGTCACGACACGCAGCAAAACCCTCCCAAGCAGCGTCTAGGTATTTCCTTGAGAGCAGGATGGCCCCATGGTAATGAACGTGTTTCTGGATGTTGCTGCCCCTCTAGAGGACAATGGGGGGAGCTGGGTACATCCTGTGCCCCAAAAGCACAACGAATTTTTTCGGGTTCTAGTTCTAGATCATTATGTCAAGAATTGGGTAAATGCTCCTGATGTGGAGGGTCAGGTCCTACAAGCACAAATCCTGAAGGCCACTTGGTTGCTGCTTTGAGAGGCAACCTTTAGGGCTCTTCCTTTGGTTCAAGGCAATGAGGTAGAGCTCAGTACTCAGCCTGTCTCCATCAACCTGCCAGCAGTGGCTTTTGTGAAGGAGAAATCCAACCGATGGGCATTTGTTGTCTTTTGGGGGACTGGGCTGATTGTTCTGACATGATGAGAAGTCCCATGCCACGTATAGGTTTGGGGTTTTTTTTTTAAGAATTAGCTATCCACTGTTTCCTCTTTTAACTAAAAAAAAATCTGCCTTCTGGTTCCTCTCCGGTTGTTGTCCCCTCTGTCTGATAGATACTGGGGATATTCTTCTCAGTGCTGTTTCCAGCATCAAAGGGGCTCAGATATGGGACTCAGTTGGGCAACTCTTTGTGTACAGGAAACTCCAGTGACTTTGGGGGCAAGGTCTGCATCTGAGGACCAAGTGGGTGATGTGGGGATAAGGCTTTCTCCATGCAAAGTCTGTGTTTCACACCTGGAAATACAGCCATCCTTAAAAAATATAAATGTTTCTTTTCCGGCCTCAGTACTGGTCCAGCTTGTGAGAGGCAGGGTGGAGACATCATCCTGCTCCTGACAGCACCGCGAGGGCTGGAGTCCCATAGCCTTCGCTGTCCCCTGATACTGAGAATTGAATCGACAGGCAGAAACAAACCAAAACAGGTAGAATTTTAGGGTACTCAGCTTTGACAGCGCACTTAAAAATAACTGTGCATAAAGGGTTTGGTTTTTTTTTTTTCTTTTTCCCCTGGAAGTGAAGAGTTTTATTTGACTTTGTGATCTAAAAGTTTTCCACTACTCAGGAAAGCCTATTCAGTCGTATCCATTATCTCTCCTCCTGCTTTTCCCATTATCATCATCCTTTAAGGGCCGGGTGGGTCAGGATATTCGGGGTCCTGCTGTACGTGTGGGATGCCCAGTAGCAGGCAGCATCCAAAACGCGCCGTGCCAGGCGAGCAAGCACCCTGCTGCATGGGAAGGGTTAAATTTCATGCCGCAGCTGCAGAGCCCAATTTCTTTATTTCCTGTTAATGACATTATTGCCTGCATAAAACCATTGAAACATGTTTCTTTCATTTGTTTAATTTCAAATTCTGAGCACACTAGCTGGAAACTATGTTTAATAGTTAAACTCAAAACATTTGGATTTCCTTTCCTCGCCGAGATTTGCAGTGAGTACACTTCATACTTAGTTGAGTTTTTAAGTAACCATTTTTACACAGCTATAGAAGCCAGCCAGAAAACAAAAAGGATTATATTGCAGAATCCAATCACATCAGTTCAGGCTAGTAACACATCATATATTTCACTTCCTCCGCAGTCATGCCAAGATACCATCAGACCTGACTCGTTACCAAGCTGGCCATGTTCTCTTCCAGGAGCGTCCAGCCTTTGCAGAAGGAGAGCCAGCACGCCCTGCTTGCTCTGTGCATGCAGAAGGACCTCCCTGAGCATGCATGGAAAAAATGTTCCTGTTGCCGTGAAAAAATAGGATGGAATCTACTTCAGGCCTTGCTAGCACTGATCCTCCCATCACCTCCCCATGTTTCCCTACGTCCTCCTGCTGAACCTCACGTGCCAGGTTCTTGCTGCCAAGCGCTCTCTGGGCAAGGGCAAAGTGGGAGCGCAGAGTAGGCAGGATGCACGTGTCAGTGGATCTGAACCGTCTCAAATTTGAAGGCAAGTCCTTAAATCTGAGCCCATTCGGCGGATAAAGATCCGAGCTGCCAGAGACATGTTAATCTGTTGATGCCTTTAGCAAACTGCCACAAACTCTGCGAGGAGCAGGGGGGATTTAGCCCTCTCGGGGTGATGGACACCTACAAGCAGTTGTTGTGTAAAGCTTGACTGCTTGCATGGTGGAGTGTCTAAAAGTCACTTCGTAAGCACTCACTGGATTAGTGCATGGAGAACCCCTGTGAAAACCGGGCTTTAAACCACTTCAGGTTCAGACCCTCCTTGGCACGTGTATACCATATATGCAGCAAACCCAGAATCAGTACTATGCCCAGCAGAAGCAGCGAGCAGGGATGGAGAAAGGAGGAATGTGGCTCTGAACGGGACCACGGAGTTATCACCTGGTCCTGACACAAGGACCATGCTCAGTGCCTCTGCCATGGCATCACAGATATAGAATCATAGAATCATAGAATCATCTAGGTTGGAAAAGACCTTTAAGATCATCAAGTCCAACTGCTAACCTAACCTTGCCATCCCACCACTAAACCATGTCCTTAAGCACCTCATCTATCCTTCTTTTAAATACCTCCAGGGACGGGGACTTAACCACCTCCCTGGGCAGCCCATTCCAGAGCCTGACAACCCAATATGTTCCCAGCAGCCATGGCAGTGCTCGGTTTTCCATCAAAAAATCCATATTTGACTAAAAAAATTCAGTAGGCCTTAAATGTTACCTCCAAGGGTGAAATTTGGGTTCTGTGTTGCCTGTGAAGAACTCAGCTGCCAGGGCTAGAGAGGACACAACGTGGCTGCATACCCTAGCCCGTGCCGTTTGCAGCCCTTAGTCCCATCCCAGTGGCACGTGTCCAGGCAAGCGGTTGCCCATCAGAGGTCTTGTAGACCTGGTCTTCTGCCGGTTACTTAAACAAGAAGCTGGCAGAGAAAGTGATGTCTCGATCGTGCATGGTGAGGAAGGGGCTGTGGGAAAAAAGAAGTCGTGGGAAGCTGGTCATAAACATCCTCATTCGCCTCTTTTGCTCCCACCCTTTTTTCAATCACTATTCCGCGCAGGTGAAGGAAGCAGTTCAGAAATGTTAATAGATAGCAAAGTGCTTGTGTGTGTTTTATCAGCTCTCATAGAACGGTTAATGCTGATACGGTCCCCCTTTTAAGTCTAAAAAATCTGGCCAAGCGTGTGCAGATAGCAGGGAGTGCGCTGAACAAAACATCAAGGAAAAAAGTCTGTAGGGGGGAATGGAAATGTTAAAAGGATTATAGGAAGAGAAAATGTATCGGACTTATCTAGCAATACTCGGTAACAAAAGTATGTCAGTTTACGAAATGAACTTCAAATCCCATAAAACTAATTGTGTGTTTTCTTGTCTTATTTTTGAGTATCTCTGGCAGTGGTTTTTTTTCCCCATTGCAAAAGCGTGTCTGCATGTGGATAATGCTCTGTGCTTGCAGTATATAGGGAGATTATACAGCCGGTTGGTTTTATACCTCTTAAACTAATGATGTTAAACTAGTTTTGAAAAAAGAAAAAAAAAAAAAAAGGGAAGAATAACTTCAAAGGTTCACATGTGGGTTGCAAACCTCTCATGTCTTCTGTATACAGGGCCTTCCTCTTATTTTGATCAAGACTGTTCCCAGCACTTCTGTTGAAATACTCGCGAGCCTTTGATCTTGTTATCAACATGACCACCAGTGAGAGCACCGCCGCTTGCTGAGCGTATGACAGAGCAGATGACGTCAGTCACCGTCTCTGACTAGCACCGCTTTCGGGTTTAGATCGTACTGTCGCGCGGGTCCTCCTTGGGCTGTGCTTATCCCGGGGGAGCCTTCCTGCCGGGAAAATGGTTTATACCCCGAGACCTCAGCCCACCATGGCTATGCATTTCGCCAAGGTGGGAAGAGTAAATAGTGCGGCTCGCCCTCCTCTTGCTTGGCCAGGGAAGGGGAAGCAAAGGGATGGAGCGGGGAGCAGGGAGGGGAGGGGTTGCAGGGGCTGGGGAGCAGGATTTGACCCCAGGTGGGGGCCAGTGAGGGGTGTGCACGGAGAGGAGGGAGCTCAGCATGCTCTGTGCATCCTTCCTCCATATTTTCCATCCACGTCTTTATCATCGTACTGTAGTTTTAGCAGAGGAAGCGTTTTTGAGTTGCATTAGTAAAATCAGCGTCAGGCAGCAGCAGCGTACCCTGGCCTGAGCGGCGGGGGCCGGCCGGGGTTTGGGTGGCATCTCTTGGCTTCGTCGCTGCTTTGGTGTTGGCCATAAGGAAGGTGCTTCCCTGGTCCTCAATATCTCCCTGAGCACAGTGCAGGACACCGACTTTGACCTCTGCTACAGGACTTGTAGCTCACGACAAGCACGATGTAGAACGTAGGCATTACTATTCTTATTATTTGCTCAGGCTGTCCGAGTTGATGATGCTCCTCAAACCACCATCATCTCCACAAAGCTCCATACAGGGAAAAACAGACCAGCCTTGGTGTAGTCCTCAGAGCCTTGACATTCCTGGCGTTTGACCTAGCTTTCTGTGGGAAGGCAACAACCTGGAGACATCTCTTTTGGAGCAAGACACCAACAAAATATCTGCCTTGCGGGCAGAGAAGGCAGTGATGGAGCCAGGTGAGCTGGGTGCAGTTCGGACACGACGGGGTGTTGCGTTATGAGCCCAGTGAGTGTGGCCTGGCACATTTGTCAGCGCTGCACCGACAGCGATGCTCTTAGACCAGCACTCGAGTCCTTAATGGCTCCCACTGCTTTTTTCTTTCCTACTATTTTTTTTACTACCTGCTCTAAAAAAGCTCTCACCGAAAAAAAAAAAAAGAAAAAAAGTAATTTCTCTTTATTATGTAGCTTCACTGTGAACTGACTCTTTTCATCTAAAATTATTCCTTTTTGGTGCCACAATCTGACTTCAAGCTTCTTTGCCCTGCCTGTGAACGTGATGCGTAGCAGCCGCCAGCAAGGAGAGGATGCATCTGGCCTTTGCAGCGGCACCACGAGGGCATTAGCACGGCTGGGTGACGCCACTTTACACAGCTTTTTGCCGTCATTTTCTCACCCATTTACTGAATTTTTATCTAAAATGCAGAAGGGCTAACAAATAAAATATAAATAGTTAATTTTCCTTCTGTTCAGCCTGGGAATTCAGATTCAAGTTTAGACTGGAAAATCAGAAGGAAATTCAAAGATACTCTGCTTTCTTGATGACTGCAGCTGCTACCTGAACACAGAGATTCCCTGTAGATCTACGAACAAGGACTTCCAGAAGCTGATAAAGATGAAGAAAACTCTGGAAGACCTTCTTGTACCTGCCACCGCCTGCCTAGTTCATCGGATTACTTTCAAATCCCAGGCACTACGTGACTCTTCCCCGTCGGCAGGAGGAGAAAATAGACTCCCTGACTGGACGTGCGGAAAATGAACGGGGCCACCGCAGCTCTGGGGAGGACAAACTGCTCCGTGGGCACTTCCACACAAAGGCACGTCCCCAGGGGCTTGCCCTCCTCTGATTTTGTTCCCAAAGCATCCCTTTTTGGTGACTGTCATAAGGAGGACGGTGGACTAGCCAGGACAGGTCTTTGGGTGGGCTGCTCTTAGGCGCGTGCGATCCCGAGTAACGCAGTAAATGAAGGACCTGGCTGAGTGACTCGGTCGCTCGGTGCACTCCCAGGCATCGGTGCAGGGCAGCATTATTGCACAACAGCGCTTGGAGAAAGCTAGTTGGCTAAATGACATTTTTTTATGCAATATAATGAATGATACTTAATGAGATTTTTTTTCCAAAGTGGAGAAGTCACCCATTACAATGGTTTAATTTGCTGGGCTGTGGTAGTAAATGGACTCAGAGAGCTTTTTATACCAGCATTATTTCAGAGCAAGTTCAAGATGTAAGGAGCAGGAGGTGATCCATCAGCTTCTGTGCCTGGAGGTGCTGGGCTGGAGGTGTTCTCACTGTCACCATCACCATCGTCACCGTCACCATCGCAAGGGGCCCAGGGGACACGGGCTGCTCATTCTCCCAGGAAAGGATCATTTTGTGTGGCTCAGCACCCGGCGTAGTGGCATGTCGATACTTGGCATCAGCAGCAGCAAAAATATTCGTAATTCTAATAATTTGTAACTGCTTGTTGCGCCTAGAAATGGCTTTTACTGCTTGGCTCGTGTGTTTGGCAGAAAGTTTGCTTTCGGTGCCCAATGGTAGCCATTCCCAGGCCTGAAAAATATGGAACTGGGCAGCACCAACAAATTCACCCACATGTTATTTCGTATTATTAGCCTAGGTTACCCAGTCCAGGCAGCTGGTAATATGCACAGTGAGCTCCTCGCTGCTGTGCGTGGCTCTCGGATGGATTCAGCCATCCCAGACCTGATGAAATTGCAACTTCAAAGGATGCCACGTCCCGGGCCACCGCAACACATGGCCTCTTCGGTGTTTTGCTTCTCGTCTTGGTGGAGACGGTGGTTTGAGCAGGGCCTGGAGGAGAGGAAGAAACGGGGAGCGATTCGGCATGGGGCAAAGCCAGGCAGGGTGTTTAGCGATGGTGCAAACCAGTTGCTTTTTCAACGGCGCATGCAGAGAAGGTGGCTTGGGTGGGAATGGGGAGGCATGGGTGTGCGGCCACGGCTCCGGTTTCTGTCCTCCCGCTGAGGATCAGGTGAAGCCCCCAGGACCAGAGCCGGGTTTCCCCGGTGTGCCCGCTGCTGGGGTCCCGCGCGCCTCGTTGTTCCCGTGTTGTTTCGCTGCGGGGTCCCCCCTCGCTGCGGAGACGCGGGGGGGGTTGGCAGGGCAGGAGGGATCTGGGTGAGGCTGGTGGGGACAAACGTTGTTGGTGGGAGCAGGGTCCATCTTGGCTCCATTTCTTGGGGCTGTGGGTGTTTTTGCTGGCTGGAACAGGCAGCTCCAGACTCCGCAGCAGAGTTGGGGGCACAGGGCGGTGCGTGTGCCCCCGCGGGGTGTGGGAGAAGGGCTGCTCCGATGACAGGTTGCACTTTGCTGTTGCATTTCCCAGGAGATGCCACACACGATGTTCAGGCCCACCAAAAAGGGAAGGTGCCATTATTTTTGCCAGAGACATTGCCCCGCGTGCTGCCTGCACTCCCCTGCCCGCACCGCCCTGCCCTGCCCTGCCGCCATCACCTTCCCGGCCCCATAGGCACGCGTGCCGCAGGCCCAGCGATCGAGGGGAAGCGGGCTCATTTTCCAAAGCTTTTTCCTGGGAAAAGGGGGATCGCCAGGTTCCCAGCCCTGCTGCAAGCCCGGGTGCAGGGAGACACCGGTGCCTGCGGTGTCGGTGCCCGCGGCGGTCCCTGTGCAGGGGCTTGAGGAGCGGTGGGATGGGCACACGGGGGTCCTGCTGATGTGCAGACGAGTTTTGGGGAGCGGGGCTGCAGGGTGGGCGAGGACAAGGCGAGAGCGGAGCCCAGCCACAGCTGCTGGCCGGGCCGAGGTGGGCTCCCAGGCGGGGAACCGCCGAGCCCCCACGTCCAGCCTTGGAGCAGGGCGGGGAGGAGGGCAGGAGGAGCCTTGGAGCTGGAGGACAGGTTTGGGGGCCAAGCCCTAATTAAAACCTTTTGTATGAAGTTAAAAAAACTCCATTCCGTGTCTGTTTAATATTTAACAGATGGGGGGGGGACACACTTGAACACAACTGCAGACGGAGTTTTGCTGACGTGCCAGTTATATTGCAATCAGATATTGTTTAATTAGTATGCAGAGCGAAAACATGCCTTCGGATTATTTATTCAAAAA